>CM021106.1:281192402-281369496 GCA_007115665.2 Sequoiadendron giganteum
TGTGTGGCATCTCTAATAAAGGCCCAATTATTTCCATGGCATTTTCTACTTGATTGTTCATAAGAGGTATCTTCTGAAAGATTATATTAGTAAAAAGGTCCTTCAGAATCTCTACCATATTCTTATAAGTAGTAATCTTATCATCCTTGGTTAACAATCAACTATGAGTCCCCATAGCTAAATCTTGTATATTCCACTGGGAAACTATTCTTAGACCTATTATTAGGGCTTCATAGTCAACAATATTGTTGGTATATGGAAATGATAGCCACTATGACTTTAGAATATAGTCACCTTGAAGGGTGATAAAGAGAATTCCTACCACTGATGCATGTTGGGTATATGATCCATCGAAGTACATTTTCTATTGATCTGCTATATTAAAGAGAAACAATGATTCATTAGGAAACTCAGATACCAAAGGATTCTCCACATAAATGGGTACTTCTACTAGTTGATCTGAAATTACTTTTTTTTTAATAGCCTTGTGCTCCACATACTCTATGCCAAATTCTATCAAGATAATCACCTTTTAGCCATTGTCCGAATGAGAGTTGTTTTGGATAACAGATATTTTAAAGGGTTGATCTTAGCAATAAGCTTGATTTGGTGTGAAAGCATGTAATGCGTGAATTTTTGAGAAGCAGGGCAACTATTATACATGCCTTCTCAATGGATAAGTAATTAATTTCATAACCTACCAAGGTCTTGTTGATGTAATAGATATCCCTTTCCTTTCTCATTTCATTGTGTTGGGCTAGAAGAGAACCTAGTGCTACCAATGTAGCTGAGATGTAAAGGATTAATGGTTTGGTTGGTATTGGTGGCATGAGAGCTCGAGGTGATAATAGATAGTCCTTGATCTATTGGAATTATTTATCACATTTCTCATCCCACTTATATGTTATACCTTCATGGAGAAGAATGTGAGAAAGGATGAATCTTCTAATGGATTGTAACCTTCCTTGTAGCCCTCTCATTTTTATCAATGTTTGTGGTGAATCCATGTATAATATTTCTTTCACCTTTGTTGGATCAATATCTATCCCTCTTTTTGATACAATCTAGCCAAGAAGCTTGCTTGATGTAACTCCAAAGATTTTTTTTGGATCCAATCTTACCTTATATTCTTTGAGCCTATCAAATATTTCTACCAATACCTCTATGTGCTCTTTTCTTGTCTTTGGTTTGGCCAAAATATTATCCACATAATCTTCAACAATTTTATGGATCATATCATGAGATATTAGGGTCATTTCCCTTTGATAGTTTGCTCCATTATTTTTAATCCCAAATGGAATCATGTTCCAACAATATGTTCCCCATGGAAAAGTGAATGCTATTTTATGTTGATCCTCATTAGCGATCATGATTTTCTTATAGCTATAAAATCCATCCTTGAGTGATAACATTTCATTTCCTATTGTTAGATCAACAATGATGTCAGTGTTGGAAAGAGGTAAATCATCTGTTGGATATGCTTTGTTCAAGTCCCTAAAATCTATACATATTCTTATGCCCTCGGTGGGTTTGGATATTGGTACTAGGTTGGAAACCCACTCAGGATAGTCAATTGGTTGAATAAATCTGACATCAAGAAGCTTCTATAACTTTAGTTTAACCAGTAATGCAATTTGAGGGTGCATATTTCTTAATTTTTGTTCACTAGTTTGGCTTTGGGGTACATTGCTAAGTGATGCACAATAGCTTTTGGATCGATCCCTAACATATCTATTTATGACCATGCAAAGTTTTATCTTCTCTCTTTTAGGAATGTCACTAATGTTTTCGGTTCTTCATCTAACAATGATTCAACATAAAAGGTTATCTTAGGTGCCTCTTCTGTGCCTACATTCATTGGATTAGCCTTCTCTACTAGTATTGCCAATTTTTATGGATGAATTTCACTAAGGAGGAGATTGAATCCCTCATCCTTGGCACCTCAAGGAGGTTTTCACCTACATGCGTGTCCTTTCATTTTACTATTTTGTAATTTGAAAGTGCTACAGTGTGGTTTTCACTCAAAGATCTATATTTTATTCTCATGTCATCAATTTTGTGATTGAGGGATTCAATAATCTCCCCATTGTATAAATATGCATTTATTTCTATATAAAATCCTACTTTGTGATCCCCACATGGTAAGTTATTGTAGAGTCCCATGAATTTTGAGATTGCTTCACTATTTTTGAATGTATCTAGAATTGGTGGTCCTTGTTGATCCCAGTCAATGAGTTGGGGGTATACTAGACTTAATTTGGTGGTTTGATCATTTGGGGTGAAAGATGTTGTGGATATCATAAAGAGAGAGTTACCCTCAAATAGATTGGTGATGCCAAGGGGGTAGTCATCTAGAGTAGTGTTACGTGATGTTGGTATGGAAGAGGAAGCCTCAACCCTTTTATTACAATTACCCTTTCCAAGAAGGGTAACCTTACTAGTAGTACATCCTAAGCCAAGATTCTTTGGACATCTCTTAGGAACGATGGGTTTTAGAAAATCATTATCATTTTTTCCTATCTTTTCATTCTTGTTGTACCCCATCCCATCATTAGCTATAAACCTTTATTATAATCTTCTATGGGAAGAAAAATCATGGGTAGGTTGTCCTGATAGAGAAATTTAGATACATCTTCGTCATTGATATCCTCCTTGTTTATGTCCTCCACTTGGTGAAGGTGGTAGATGCAAGATTTAATGTTTCAGTCACTTTGTTGATAGGCATGGGTTTCCCATGAGATTTGGGGGAAAGAGGTAATTAACCTAACACAAAAGTATCCTTCTATAGATTATAATCCCCACAACTATTATCCTTGATAACTTCCTTGATATCAAGTATATTTTTCATAATGGGTGTTTTGGATACCGAGGTGAATACAAGAGAAGATGGGTCAATAAATGAGGAGGATGATGTAGGGCCTTCATGGGTATGTGCAGGATCATCATGGGCCAAAAAGTGGTGATATGTAAGTGATATGATGGCCCATGTGGCTGGCAACTTTTTTTTACCCAAAATTGATGAAACGAAAAGGGTTTTTAAAGGAGATTCTCAGCTTTCCACCAATATAAATTATGGTTTACTTTGAATTTAATAAATAATTATTATCCATTTTCTATTTGAATTATGAATTAATTCCTCATTGATAGGCTGATTGAAAAACATCTATAGATTTCAAATTGTACCAAATTTTTTGAATCCGAAACATGTGTCACATTATATGCTTTGCATACTTTAGGATTTACAAAAAAAAATGATTTTCATGAAGTTTTGACCAAGTTAAGGTGGTTAGACATACAATTTTTTATATTTTTTAAAAGTTGGAATAAAAAAATCATAATTAATTATTTACTTGGAAAACAATTACAAAAAAATATGCATCACATCGGGACATGAGTCCTCTACTTATATATAAAATCTTATAAAAAAATATTATCATTTTATTGTGGTTAGGGTGGTCAGATAGACACCTACTTCTTATTTTTTCCTTGAAATTTAAGTACTACTGCATTGAAATTTCAAATTTTCACCAAATATATTTAAAAAATAAAATAAACCTAGTAGTTTAGAAACTACATTCAATTTGCTACAGATTCTATTCTTACATATTTTTGAAATAATATAGATAACTTATTCAAATTTTTACGTCAAGTTTCCTAACTCTGATTTTCTGAATTTTCATTGCCACTTAAGGGCTTGTTTTTTCCATGATGATCCTTCACATACCCTCATCATTCTTGGGTATTTGGGGGATCTTGTTGCACTTATCCTCAAGGTTCTTACAATATTAGAAAGGCTAATTATCTCCATAGATAGTCACTTCTTTATCCTCAAAAGGAAACTTGACACATTAGTGATAGGTGGAAGCGCCAACTTGCATGGCATCAATCCATGGTTGACCAAGCATTATGTTGTAGGGGAGATCAAGATCTAGCACTTGGAATGTGGTCTTAGTAATGATAGGTCCCACTTGGATGAGTATCATGATGATTCCTTGCGACACTCGTTCTTGATTGTCATATGATCTTATGGTTTTACTCTTTATTTTTTCAGTAACATCCTCTTAAAATCCCAAGTTCTTGACCAATCGAAGGGTGCAAATGTTCAGACCAACACCTCCATCTACTAAGGATCTTTTAACCTTTTTTTTATGAAAAATTACCTCAAGATGTAAAGCATTATTATGAGATGGTTGCATTGGGAGATATGGTTTTGAGAAGGTGAGAAGATAAGGGGTATTGATCTATGCCCTACCATATCTTGAAACTACATCATATCAATATTATTAAGGATGGAGGAAGCATATAAATCCTTTTATAATATGTACCTATGGGTGAGGGATAAATTCAATAGTTCTAGAATAGAGATCTATGTGGGGGTCTTCTTTAGCTGATCTAGGCCGAGAATATAGTTGCTAGGGTTGGACGTTGGAAATGTAGGTTCTACCCTAGGTTGACATGAAGCTCCTTGGATTGTAACTTTTCCACATTGTGTGGTGACTCCACACTTAGTACTAGGTCCTCATATGGTGAAAAAGTTATGAAATTGTCACAAGAGGCAACCACATTTGAATAGACATGTCCATGTTAGTGTAATTCTTCCCTTTGTCATGATCTAGCGTTGGATCCTTGTATATCTAGAAGTCTTGGTTACCTACTAGTACATCAATAGTTATGTCTCCATTTTTGATAAGGTATTGGATAACATTCTTCATTTTCATACATTTTGACATTTTATGTCCTTTGATCTTGTTAAATTATAAAGATCATTTTTGTTATACCAAGGTGGTTTATCTTGAGGTTCTTGGTAGTTCTAAAAATTGGGGAGCATAATCAAGTTGGAATATACCAATTTCTACATGATAGATTCAATAGGTTCCCTAAATGGTGTGTATTTTTATTTAGGATAGTTATTCCTATTGGGGGTCCTCTTTGTTGTGCATTGGTGTTATTGATTTGGTTGTTCTATGGTGGTGGTGTGGTTTTTTGTATAGTTGGTTGCACATTGGTTTGTTGGTTTGTGTTTTTCCCATGAGCACTCATGAGTACTTTAGCATCTACAATTCCATTATTTTTTACATTCTTATTCTGAGCCCACACATAGGGATTTTCATTTGAACTGGTAGATGGCTAGTTGTCTCTATATGCTTGTGTGTTTCCCTATGAGATTAGGGCTCTCTCAATATTGAGGGGCCTAGGTACAAGCTCATCATAAGTGGTGATACATTGCATCTTCAAGTGGAAGGATAACTCTCGATCAACATTTTCTATGATAATCCCCACCTATTGCTTGTCAAGAATGGGCCACTTTCTCTTAAAAAATATTTTCCTCCACCTTTGCAAGAATTAGGAAAGGATTTTCCTTTGTTCTTCTTGAGAGTGTACAACTCTTCTAAGCTTACATCCATGTCTAGGTTAAAGGAGAAATGGTTTATGAATATATTGATATCAATTTTTGGGCCCACCAAACTTCATGGAAAGAGGCGCATCAAGTAGGAATCATTGTAGGAAACCTTAATGCACATGATGTGGAATTATTTGATTTGATCCATAGGATTTTCCTTCCCTTTGTATTTATCAAACTTAGGGACCTCAAAACCAGGTGGGAAAGGTACCATTGTGATGTTCCTATTGAATGGGTATGGACACAAGTTTTGTTGTGTATGTAGCTTCTTTATTTTTTCCATTTGAATGTCATGAATCTGCTGCATGAGTGCTTTGAGCTGCGATGAAATATCATCTTGCGGATTTCATGGAGGAGCATATGTTGTGTATTGTGGGATGGTGGATGAATTGTAAGTGGGATTTTGATATGATGAGGTGTTGTATAGTGTGTAGGGTGGAGTTTGATACTATGAAGGTAATGGTGGTAGAGGTATATATGCTCCTAACGTATTTGGATTGATGATTTTTTTTGGGGGATTATAGTATAAACCATGTTTTTGTTGTTTTTGTGTGACTAAGGCTTGTTGTTGAGCTTGTTGTTGTTGCTATTGTTGTTGCATGATTAAGTCTTGTTGTTAAGCTTTTTTTTGTTATTGTGTGATTAGTGCATGTTGTTGTTGTAAGATTAGAGATTTTTCTTCTTGTTGTTGCAACGCTTGTTGATAAGCATGTTGTGCTTGCAATGTGGAGGTTTTTTGTTGCTGTGATATATGAGATGGGTTTTTATTGATCATAGTTTGAGTGGTGGTGGGTTGTTTTGTGTTAACATCCCTTGTAATATTTTCAACTAGAGGGAGGAATGCAGGTTTGGTACCTTAATTTATTTTCCATGATTTGAGGGATGAATGGTAAAGATGATGATGGTTCCATTTGGTATTGTGATGTTAATCAAATATTCTGACATTGGATCAATAAATTATAATGGTTCCCTTGATCAATGTGTTGAGGGTTCCCTTGTTGTGTTTGCTATGGCACCAAGGAATTACTTTGGTTGATAGGGTTTGTGATCAATTTGTTTCTTTGATTTGGATTGATTATAGATGGTTTCTATGTGGATGGTGGATTGACTTGAGTAGTTTGGGTAACCATTTGTTTTGATGTGTCAATGGGGTTGTTGGGACCACTTATTAAGGGTTTCCCTTACTTGAGGGTGTTAACATGCCCTTTTTTTCCTAGTATATGAACTTGGTTCACATTACCTTGTGTAGTGTTGGGCACACTTTGGGTATTTGTGATGATGGATGAATATGGTTGTGATTAAAATTCCAAGGCCATCATGGTCTTATGGAATGTAAGGGGTTTGTGTGGATGTGGAGGGTTTCCAAGAATGGTGGTGGAAGAATGATATGGGACCCCAAATATTGGTGTCCAAGTTGTGTCTTGGGGAAGATTGGTGATTTGGGTACCCAAAAGTGTGTTTCCTCCTAAAGGGAGAGTATGAACAAGATCTATGGAAATCCTAGTTGCAAGACTAGGAGTTAATGTTTAACTTAGCACAAAGGATGGAGTTGGTTGATTTATAGATTGGGTCAATCCTTTTGTCATGTTTTGTGTGAGAAAAGTTGGAGCCACATTTTCTAAGGTTTGATGATCTTTTTTATACTCAAGGATTTTTTCCTTAGTGAGCTCAAGTGGATTATTTGTGACATCTTCTACCTCATACGATCGTATTGGATCTTGTGGTTGTTGTGATGGGGTAGAATGGCTCTTTGGATCAAACTCTTGTGGGTTTGATTCACTTGAGGTGGATGTAGTTTTGGTTTGTTACATGATTCTCTTGTGTTGTGATCTTATTGTAACTGTAAATTATGGGTCAACTATGGGAGAGGTTTGTTGAGATTTATAGTATTGAAACTCTCTAGTTGACTCAAACTTTGGTAAAAGGGACCCTCTTAGTTGTTTTGGACCAATGATGTGAGTGGGTGAGTGATATGGGGGACGAACTTTCTAAACTTTTGGACACTGTTTTAGACTTAAAGATTGTGATGTTCTGATGTCTTGGATACAAGGAATTAATGAACTTGGAAATATTTAAGGTAGACTTGTGACCTTTGAGATAAACTAGTTCACAAATGTGATGACTAACTCAACTAATTTTTTGGAAAATGATGCATTTCACACAAAAAGTAGCAAAAGTAGGTGGTTGGTTTGATAAATGTCTAAGTCTAAAGAGTGTTGGTGTGTCCAAAAGTTCCTAAAGTTGTTTGGTGAAATTAGATGCAAAATTTGTGAAGATGGATGAAATACATGGAGTGTTTTCTACTCAAAATGTTAACCTAAAATGGAACATTGTTTTTCAAGACCAATGTGGTGAGAAACATGCTATACCTCTAAAGCGATAAAAACCTAAGAACTCAATGATTTTGGTAAAATAGAACTCAATGATGTTTGATAATAGAACTCAATGATTTTGACCATGGAACTCAATGATTTTGGTAGAATGGAACTTGGAATCAATGTTTTGCAATACTTTCCTTATCTCAATTTTTATTATCTTTGGGGAGTCAATATTTGAACAGACATCAATGTGTGGTGTTCATTTGATTTAATATTTTCTTAAATGATATTATTTCATTACCATATCAATAAAGTCTTAATTAATGTTCAAAATAAAATGTCTATGTCAAAGAAACCATCATTTCACAAAGTCTATTATGTGAAAAATCAATAATTTAAGGCCATAGTTCCCTATGTTAACTTTGGAAAGTGTAGATTTAGATATAAGTCCAAATATTTAAAATCGTGTAAGGATAAAATCTTTAGGACAAGCAACAATATTGGGAGTTTTAAAAATTTATCCATACTTAATCCAAAGGGTTTGAAATTTGATGACCTTGTTGAGATGTGTTTAAGTTGTTTTGGAACCAAAAAATGTGTCAAACATGACTCACAAGCAATAAAAATTCTAGCTCAAGTGGGTATGTATTTCTTGGTAGGCTTACCATCATCCCCTAAGAGATGATTAATTCGTGAAGATGGAATGGAAAAATAGACTATGAGAAGGAAATGAACCATCTTGAAATGCCAAGAAAAAGAGTCCATTCCCTATTTTATTTAAATATTGCCTCAAGAAAAAACTGAACATGGTAAGTAACTTCTTGGAATGGTGCTATTCCCATGCACTACCTTAAAATACGCTTCAAAAATGGACTTGGTTGGCCACTACTAAACAAGGGTTCTTAATGACAACAAATTGTGAACAACTGATTGATTGACCACTTAAGGCTCTTTAACCATTCTCATTCCACTTAAGGTGTGGGATTTGGTACAAAATTTGTAAGAGTGGATTAATGCTAATTTTTCACAATTTCACATCCTTTAATATAGCCCATTAGTAAACATGCTTGCAAGAACTTGACTACGAGTTCTCCATTGCAAGATGTGTCTCATAGCAATTCCTCTCTTAAGGGTGACTCAAAGCATGAAATTATACTTGAGTATTTCTCTTCACCCAATATCACACGAAGTGCAACTGGAGTGGATATGTATTACAAGTGCACACAAGCAACAAAAGTATACTTGAGATTTTCTCTTCACCCAAGATCACACAAAGCACAAGGGGAGTTGATACGCACTACAAGTACACACAAGAAAAGAAAGAACTCATTCATTTTAATCTCATAAAGCAAAAATTCTTCATTTTAAGCATCAATGGAATTATATGTTTATTTTGTTCAATTTTAAGCCAATATTGCAAAATGAGGATGTAGGGGTCCAGTTTTACCCATCTTTGAACGTAAATTTTAAACCCAATGGAAGCTTAGTTGGTCCTAAAAAATAAAGAAAAGCAACAAATGGTGGGTTATAATTATCCCATAACTATAAAAACATGTTTTTACATCAATGGACAAACTATAGTATGCTCCTTCACTTCAAATGTTTTTAAATCTACAAAATAGTTAGCCTCAAAAATAAAAACCAAATTTTAGTAAGATATAAGAAAGCATATGAAATCAAAAATTTAAAGCACATGCAAAAATTAACTCTCTATTTTGTTTACCATTAAAAAAGCATCACTGATCACAAAGGAATCACTATAATTGACAAAGGTGTCACTCTAGTGAACTTTAGAAAGTGTCAATTTGTAGCAAACAGATACGAAAAGGGATCACTATATTAGTGGCTTCACTATTTGTAAATTTATGATAATTCCAAAAAGTATTAAGCATCACTAATTTTAATAGGAATCACTAAATTTTAATTATGTGTCACTATAATTCAAAGGGGTTGTTGTATAGTGACACTTTACAATGGCATTGTTTTAGCCTCCAAAGGCGTCGTTGTATTTGAAAAACCAAGAACACCAGAATCTAAAGAGAAAATCAATAGATTATATTAGTATAGCCCTCCTTCTAGCACCAAAATGTGACCATAGTCATGGTATAGGTTAAATATACCATATCCATATAGATTTAAGGCGTATTTGATCTACTAAGCCATGATCCCAATGAGATGGTGTTCAAAAGCATCAAAGAGTGAAGAAACCATTAAAATAACATGAAATAAGTACAAAAACATAAATGAAACATATTCTAAGTCATCACATATTATCCCATTGGGGGAGTGGTGTCACGTTGATGTGAAATGACAACCCTTTCCCAATCCCTTGGATAATATGAGTTGTTCCAATCAATTTTATTGATGAAAACCAATGAAACTAATGAAATATGAGCAAAACATGGATGAAAAACTAGTTTAACATGATGAAAATGAGTACTAAATGTTAAAATTATTGATGGAGATGGATGCAAGGTATGCTAAATGGAAATGAAGCTCAAAGATACAAGGAATGGATGTAGAATTATGCTAAAACAGAAGCTATTAAATGATGATTAAGCTAATATAGATGAAGATTAAGCTAAAGTGCTAATAAATGCTAGATGTGGATGCGAGTATGGATTTCAACAACATAACTTTACTCTAAAAAGTTGGAGCAATTTCTCTCCAAATGGTGAAGTATTTATAGGAGAGAAAATGAAGAATCAATGGATCAGATCGATTTTATCAATCAATGGTCAATATTGAATGAAGGGTGAGATATGGATCAAGGATCCTTATCAATGGATGAGAATAAAAGATCACATGGATCAAGGAAAGCATCAATGGATGAGAATGATTCAAACAAACACACATTGTAACAAATTTGAAAGTTTGATAGTAAAGAATATTCCATTTTTAGAGCCAAATAGGATAATATTCATTTGGAATATTCCATATGCAAGTGGATGGGAGGGGAAATTAGAAATTTAGTAATTAAAACTAAATTTGAATGCATGAGATGAAGAATGTGAGGAAATTCATTAAATTGTTGATTAATTTAATGAAAAGGGGGATGCAATATGATATTTAATTAAATAGTTTAGGGTTATTTAATTAAATAAGAAGACTTAGGGTTTACATTAAATAATTTAATTTATTTAATTTAAACAAGATGAAATGTTAGTGTGAGAAGATATGAATTAACCGAATTAGATTAATTAGATCAATAGATGACAATGATGTATTTAATTAAATAACTAGGCTTATTTAATCAAACAAGTGAAAAGAAGATGGATTTCAAGACAAAATGATCTTAATATATCGGATTCAAGTGTGTAGTACCATTCAAGAAATTTTTAAGTTTCTACACATGCATACATAAACAACATTATGATGCAATTATTTATGAGCATTTTTTAAAACAACATTATGAAATTTATATATATCTTGAAAAAATAGTGTGATACAAATATTTAGAACCCTTTTGTGAGACAACATACATGGTTACCATACATGTTAGATTCATTATAATTGAAGAACAAACAAACCATACATATAATTAAGTTAAATGCTAAATGAAGAAGGCTATCAGAAACATATATGTTTATCTATCACACAAGATTACAAATATTTGTATCATACAACTAGGAATTGCTTGTTAGATTGTGAACACTTTTGTTGTGATTTTTTTGAAGGTTTCTAACTTGAAAAAATAGTTTGATATAAATAGAAACACCATATTTGTACATGTTAGACTCACAGTAATTGAAGAACAAACAAATAATACATCTTATTAAGTTAAATGTAAATGAAGAAGGCTATAGGAAACTTATTTATCTATATATATCTCTGCAATATATACATATATATATGTTGTATCAGAAAGGGTTGAAAATATTTGTAGCATACTATTGTTTCAAGTTATACATAAATTTCATAATATTGTTTCAAAAAAAATTATAACATAAATCTAATTAAGTTGAATGTAAATGAACAAGGCTATATGAAACTTATGTATCTATTTATATCTCCAATATATATATATATATTGATATAAGGGGGAAGTATAGCATAGAAAAATAAAAAATGAATTAAACCAAATCAGTTCAAACAATATCAAATTCCAAACCCATACTCATGAAATGTGAAATGTAAAGCCATGAATCCAAAACAATTCTTACCATACCATGTTAGAGTTATATTCGTATTGATGTTGGATTGTGTTTGAATCAATTCAAATCCTCCATTCATTGTTGAAAAAGCTTCAAAGTGTGTTAATGGTGATCGAAGTTGTGTGTATTTTCTCTCAAGAATTTGAATTTCAATTCAACATGACCTCTTTGCATAAACTCTATAGATTCTTCAATTGTTTTGGAGAATTAAGAGAAGATTGTTATATAGATTTCATGTTTTCAAATGAATGATCGAGATTCAGTAGTAGAATATCATGATCAATGGCTCAAAACCATTGAGAGGAAATAGATTGGAATTATATTGGAACAATTAGCGGATTGAATAAATCAAGATGGGTGGTTAGTGGGATTGAAGAATATATGAGTTAGTCAACCGATTAGAGTGAGAAACTAGTGATTATGATTTTCTCAATCAAATGAGGGTGAGGATAATGAATTAATTGAATAATTAATTAATATTTCGAGATGAACATGCAAGTCATGTTTGAGTAAGTGAAAAAATAAAGATGTATTTTTTTTTTTGACTATGTTGAATGATTTCAAATAATTAATTTAATTATTCAAGTTTAGAGGGGGGAAAGTGATTTAATTAAATTATTAAATGATAACCATTTCATTGATTTATATGAATAGAGTATATTAGTGACATAATTAAATAACTTTCCTTAATTTAATTAATTAGGAGGAATAAAGTTAGATTAGGACTTATAAAATAATAGAGATTTATTTAATTAGTCAGAAATGATGATTGAGGATAAATTAATTAAATAATGTTAAATCACTTAATCAATAGACAAATATAAAATTTAATAATAATTAAATAATAATGTATTATTTAATCATTTAGGGAAGAAGGGGTTGGGTCCCTAGCTTGGTTGGCTAAATCTTTCTTGTTGCAGGAGGTTGGTCACGAGGTTTAGTCTCCCCACCCCCTATGGTACCGAAGGGCGTTTCGTGCCAGCGGCACCGGTCACGTTAAAATTTTTACCAGGCGCACCTGCAGTTTATAGGGGGTTGTGCTACCCAATTCTTGCAGTCTAATAAAAAAAATTTAAAAAAAAAAATCATTTAGTGAAGAAGGGTGAAAGTTGCTTAAAATAGTGTTGTTTGCTTGTCAAGATAATTTAGGGTATCCAAAATTTTCCCCTCTTTGATACAATGCAAAATTGAGCATTATGTCAAAGAAAATTCAAAAATTTCTTCTCGGGAGTTGCCCCAGTATGCCCCGGTATGGCCCAATGATGATGGGATAGCAGGGTTCCTGTTGATGGTGAAAATGACACAAACAACATAAAACAAAATATTTCTACTCGATTTCTCCTGAAAAAGAAAGACAACATATAGTAGCCTAACTTTCAAGGTCCTGGTAGTTGGTTCTCCACTATCTGATGTCACTCAATTGGCCAATGTAACTGTAATATTCAAGGGGCATTTTTTGGTGATAACGTATACAAATAGTATTAGATTCATCAATGTATGTTTAATGGGGGGGTTTAAATAAATAGAAAAAGATAGATCAAGGCACATATCAGTAAAACATGAACACAATTCTTTAACATCCAGACATATATTCTTAACAACGAGTTCTTCTTAATAGATCAAAAACCATAACATGATGCAATTCATAGAACAATCCATACCATTGCATACATTCATAGTGCTTAGTTTAATCATCAAAATCATTCATAAAAATACCACAAGATTCAAAAAAAACTCCTCATTTTTTGCCAATAGTATAGATCAACAGATGTATACAATTCCATTCATAGACAATTTAATGAAATAATCTTTAAAATATGGTTTCCCCTATTGATTCACATCAAATAAGAAACATTTATGCACAACAAACTCACTGGAATATAGACCGATTATGGTTCATTAACCTCATCCAATAATTTCAATTCCAGCATAAAACTATATAAAAAGTGTACCTAAATTCAACATAAACTTAAAAAAGTATCTTTGCTCAAAACTATAAAAATCCTATCTGCTATCATCAGGTGGCTAATTCTACTTTCATTAGCCCACCTTTACAATATGGAGCTAAAAAGTACATATAGACATGCTACGCATAAATCCCTCTCAATCAAAAATTAAGATCCACTAATCAAGGAACCAAAATTGCATCAAGAAACTAGACTGGTTGATCTTCAATTCAAAAGGTGATTGCCTTGTTGTGCAAAATCTGACGTCCAAAAAGAGACAGGACTGGCTGATGAAAACCTTCAGTTAAAAGGTTGATTGCCTTGTGAAGTAGGAGGAAAAAAGGAAGTCATATGCCCCAAAAATAATATTTTGCTATTAACTCAATCATGCGTTGTTTGATTAAGAAGATATTCATCATAACTGGAGAACACTTATTGAAGGATATCCACATCAAGCCCATTGACCCAACTATCTTCAAATTTAATTCTTTTCAACTTTGTTGAGGTAAATTCTTGCATATCTTTCAATTTGGTCAATTCCCTTCTGGCAGGTTTCACCTCTTCTTTAATATCCATTAGTTTATCCAAAAATAAGTCCTCTCCATCATCCTCTTTTTGCATGACCTCCTGCAATCTATTGTTCCATTTCTCCTTCAATTGATCCAAAGACATGCCTTCTTTAATCGGTATGTCTACATTCAGCAAAATATCCACTAAAACTTCTAGTTCATCAAGCTGCTCATTCAAGTCTTTACTAGCTTCTTGAATTTTATTCCTATGTTTATATATGAAATCAAACCTAAACTAGATTATACTTGAGGCTCTTTCCAAGAAATCTACATTATCTTCTTCGATGATTGATTTCTCTGGAAGAGTTGACTTTGGCAACTTATTGATATCTTTTATTTTCTGAACATATCGCCTATATTCCTCCTCCTGTTCTCCTAGGGTTTTAGTGTGATGACCTATTTCTTCTATCAACTTAAGTTTTGTTTTATGAATTTCAAAACTATTTACCAGAACATAGATCACGATCCATTTTCAGGCGCTTCTACCCAACAGGTTTATCTCATTGTAATTGTACAAATTAGATATGAGAAAAATGTTTTATTATTATGTTTTTATCATGAGTTTATTGGGTTAATTTCGATAATGTTTTTAATATTCTTGTTGTAGTCGGCTGATCGGGGAAAGGCACCAATAGTAGAGGAGGGCATCCATACAGAGGTGCAGTCACTATTATGTGATGATGACATTGCATTTTCCGCAAACCCTATGGATATGATGAGGAAGGCCCAAAAAAAATGCAATGAAGAAATCCTTAAGTTGGTATTCATAGTGCCTCAAACATATGAGATAAGAGAAAGGGTTAAAATATTTTCTGAGAGAGCACAAAACTTCCAAGTAAGTTGTCATGATATCTTTAATTATAACATAAGTTCATTCATGGTTTTATATTTTGTACTCTTTTATGTCATGAACTAAACTATGTGCTGTTTTTACAGGATTATTTGTGTCCTCATGATGCTGCTGGCCATGATTAGGGTACTGCAAGTGTTACCCAGGAAGTAGGGGTTGATACAAGTGTCAATCCTGATCTTCTTGCGCATACATCACATCATCTAACCCCATCATTCATGCCTATATTGTTGACTCAAATTTTGGAAACACATACCATGCAGGCATTCGATAGTGCACCCTCTGGCAGCGAACACATGCCACTACATGTGTTAGGACATGTACCTGGGGATGCAGAAGCCACTAGTATTGGTGATGTTTTCATAGCGTTCTTTGGATCTTCTTGTATTACTAGTACAGGAACATTGCCGACCACATTTGTGGTGACCGAGGATTTTGTTCCCATAAAGATAGAGAAGGTCCCAGGTACTTTAAAATGTTTTAGTTATTATTATATATAATCCAATTGAAATTTACTTATTGATCACTCTTTATAGACTAATGATCACATGATCATTTTGCAGGAAATGATGTTTTTTATAAACATCTAAGTGATATTACATTGGAGATCTTCGGGCCCACCATACATACATGGTGGAATGCCCAAAATCAAGATTTAAAAGATGAGCTCATTAACCATTTAGTTGTGTTGTTCGGTGATAAAACATTCAACCGAACCAAGGTCCTTAAGAAATTTGGTACCTATCTAAAGTATGTGAGAGACTAATATAGGTCACATTTAGAGAAGAACAGAAAGTACAAGCATCCCCCATGATTTTGGAGAGGGAGTGGAAGGACATGGTGTCAGATGGAAAGGAGAAGGCTGAAAATAAAAAAATGAAAGACACCACCGGACCAAGGAAGGTATGTGATACTATCAACAATGCAATTATATACTGATTACTCTTTATTTTTACATATTCTAATGTATTTCAAAATTTTCAGAGGCTGTCCGATACATCAAAGGCAACAAAGGAAAGACCAGAAAAACACGGGCAGCACAAACTTGGCATTGGTGGTTATATGAAATTATCCGCATGAATTGTAAGTATCAATAAATGAAATATTGCATCCAAATAATAAATTGCTGCCATTTTTTTTGGTTCTATCACACCATAGAAGAAAAATTCATGATCTTATGCAAAAATGAAGGGCTCTAATTTCAATAGAGTGCCCACATAAGAGGACCTAAAGATTACCTTCCAGCAAGGCTATGGATCCCTAGCTGAACACCTAAGAGTCTTGACTAGGAAAACACAATCTTCCATTGCATCCAGCACATAGGTAAATAAAATCAATAAAGTTTATTTAAAATTGAATACTTGTGTAATCTATTCAATATTAATTTCCACAATAATAATGTGCCTATTTGTTTTAAACAAACAAGCAATGATAAAACTGCACATCACATTGGGATGTAGCCTAGTGAGGGTTGACCAAAACCTGCAGATGAAGGCCATGGTGTGCATCTCGGTACTGGATGCATTCATGTGCTATAAAAAACACAATATGTATTAATACAATTAAATATATTTAATTGCATTTGGTGTATTAATTATTGTAACCTTTCATGTTTCAACTTTAGAGCATGTAGAGCGTGATCAACATGTTGAGCATGATCAGGCTAGACAAGATCAGGAACATGGTATGGCCCCATCAGGTAAAGAGGACCTCTCTAATGTTCTTTTAAACATATTTAATTGCAATTGGTGTATTAATTAATGTAACCTTTTGTGTTTCAACTCCAGATCAGGATTTAGAGGGTGTTCAACATGTTAAGCATGAGGCTATAAGACAAGATCAAGAACATGATGTGGCCCCATCAGGTAAAGAGAACCACTCTAATGTTATCTTAAATAATTAAATACTTGTAACAAAAATAATAAAACATATCAATTTAACATTTATTTGCTATTGCAGCAGACCCCCCTTGCAGCGACGTCCACATTGTGAGTACATGACTAGGAATACATTAAGATCATGAGCAAAGCTTAAAACAACTAAAGGGGGGACAAATGATTTTGAAAACGATACTCCACTTCAGCTTTTTTTAGCTGCAAAAAATAAACAAAAAAAAAGTGATTGTAATCATATTATGACAACCATATTTTTGATAATATGTAAAAAATGAAAAAATGAATGTTATATGTTATTAATGGATGAATGAATGAATGTGAATATGTTAATAAATGAATGCTATATGTTAATGAATGAATGTTATATGTTATTAATGTAGGATGAATGAATGATTAATGTTATATGATCGGGTATGGGGAATTGAGAGTGATGTTAGGGGGGGAGGGGCCAAATGAGCTTCCACCTTCACATGGTTGGCCCTGCTAAGTAGAGAATATTAAACTATTCTCAAAACAAAGAGAAGATCAATAAGGTAATGCACTTTTCAATATAAGAAATGCATCATTTGAAGCATCAAACCAATATGCAAAGAAGAAAGAAAGTGATAAATTTTCACTATGAACATTGTGTTGTGTGTGGATTTGGTTTCAAAGCTTTGTTTCTTTTGTTTTTAGTGGTCCCTAAAATTTGACTTTTGTGCATAACAGGTTAGTAGAAAATTTGACAGCTCTGAAGGGTTTAGAGGCTCGATTGAGATAGATACACGAATATTTGGATCTTGTTGTTGATGAGAGGCTCCCACTTAACCATGAAATTTTGTACCATCTGTAGGTATGCAAAAATTTCTCTACTTACATTCATTCAACTTGCTATAATATAATATCTGACAAAATTCTTTTTCATTATATTTAGATGGATTTTCATGCCTTGTTCCAAAGCACATGTTTTAGAACAAGAAAGAAGGATGTTGGAAAGGGTTAAGGAATTTGGCTTTACACCTTCCAATTACATAGTTTACTTCATTCATCCAACATATTGCCAATGCATTTCACAATTGTTGGAATCATATCTTATAACTACTGAACTAGTAAAATTAAAATATGTAAGTTTCAAATATGGCATTACATATCTTTCTATGAATTTTTGAAGAAAATATCAAAATGGAGAAGTATTAACAAAATAATCTGCATAATTTCTAAGAGAGTAGGGATTTTTTTGCAGAGTTATCTTTAATATATTTAAGAAAAAAGTAACTTATAGAGATTGAAGTAGAATATCGATAGTCTAAAATCACAAGTCAACACATCTTAGTAGTATCTCAATTCAAGAGAACTAGGTCCACTATCCATTAGCCAGTAAAACAAATAAAATCAATTCATAAGATTATTTTGTTCTAATAGGGTTGATTGGTTGCTTGTTTCTTTTTTATTGTCAAAAAGTCATCAATATACACTTGGTTTTCCCGCCTTCTCTTGCCTCATGGCCAGAGATTTTCTACAGAAGGCATCAAACTAACCTTCAAGATTGACAATGGAAATGAGTACAAGGTCAGTATAACTTAATGCTAATTGGGTATGATTTTATTTGTTCAAGACCAATTTAGATTCATTTTCTTCTCACACTATTATTTACATTTATGTTTTGCTAATATCCATTTTCCTTTACATTCATATTATTCTATACATATTGTGTTTACAATAATGTTTTCCTTAATTTAATCTAGGGGAGAGGACCCAGTACCTGAGCATGTTTCAATAGTTATGAAAATAGTGGTTTATATAGTGCCCAACCCTAATTATTTGATTCTTCTTATTGATCCAATTAATACTTTCCAGTTACTATGATTGATTATAAGGATTTAATCTTTACTTGATTGTGATAAACTTAGATTTTTGAGCTTGTGTTATAGGTGCTTGTTTAGATGGGTGAGGATTGTTTCTTGTCCTAAAAATATTTTTATTTATTAATGCTAAACTTACATAGCTGAATCAAGGGGTAGAGGTTGTCCTCTTCAAATGGAATAAGAAGGAGAGTCAGAAATGGAAGATCAGTCCCATCTGTAAGTTTTGTGTGTAGCTGCATTGTATGGAATTATTTTTCTTGGGTATTACTTAAATTTAAATTTTTTGATTATCTGGTAAAAGTCATTTTTGCATAGAGGGTTTGGAGGCTTTATCTCACAATTCAGATTGCTTGTGTCACTATGTTTTTCTATTCAATATGATATGTATCTCAAGGAGGACATGGATCTGGTTCTTCATACCGTCAACTTAATGAAGAGGAGCCTCAATGTCATGCTATTAGGATTTACTGTGAGGATAATCCAAAGTTTTTCATTGCTGCTCAAGGCCATATTGCAGTGCTTTCTCTAGGAAGCCCACATGATCCCCATCAGGTATCTTCTTTTTGTAGTCTCTAAATTTCTTAGAATAAATCAACAACCAGTTTGTTTAAATGTGGCTCCTTGTTTACGCATTAATATATCTTTTGGCAACAATGGATCAAAGTGGATTCATGGGGTCTTAAAGAGAAGGCTCTCAAACATGGAGATCAAGAGTGGGACTAGGTAAAACCGTTCATAATCATGCTCATATTGTTTTATTGACTGTCTAAGAGCTAAGTATCCAGGATAACATTATGTATTTTTCTATTGAATTTCCAAAGTGAGAATAATTTTGGGTTTGCAATCCTATTTTTTAGTACACTAGCTAAGTATCCAAGACGCACTGAAGGTAATTTTTCTCACAAAATTATATTATAGTGTGTAGTTTAATATTCACTAGTTTGATTTTTTCTTTTTTAGCAAAACTAGAATCCAGTTCGTAGGTTGTGCTTGTTGTGCAAATTTGTAAGATGAGTTTTTTGTATTCAGCTGCATAGTACTTTCCTTTTTCAATAAAATTTTATGCAATGGATTTTAGATATTACGATTAGGTTACTAGTTTCTCTTTGAGTAATAATTTAAAACCTTATTCATTGTCCTTATCAATGTATATGACTATCTTGCAAATTGTCCTCTTATATTCATGAATTTCTTTCAACTTATCAAAGGATGACTATGTCTTGATTAAAACCTTTGTTTGATGGTTTTCCTTCATATGAATGTCTCAATCTTCTCTTTCACAACTTTATGTTACTTCACTATTCTGCCATACCTCTGATTTTTTGCAATAGTGTCTTCAACCTCTCTATAATTCCCATGATGAACTATGTGTTATTGTGTTAGCACTTCCTTGACCATGAGAATGGGAAACAAAGCAATTGAGATTCCATTTAGTAAATCTGTGTACATTTGCAGCAACTTTATCCTTAAATACCTCATCACCATTACACTCTTGAAGGAACTCTCACAAACTTATACTATATATCCAGCTTTGAGTCCTACATTGTCCTTTGAATACTATGCTTTCTACTTTCCATTCTCAAAATTTTTCTTCAAATATTATTTAAGATTGTTCATTTGGCTTGACTTTGGCCTCTAGATTTGTCTATCATAGTGCTCAGACCATCATTATATATTGATTTCCCTCTTCATCGTAGTTGATTATCCTCAAAAAAGTTTCATACCACTTCCTTATTATAGTCTATCATTTTGATATGAAGTAAAGGGCACTGTGATATTCATCAAGACTACTATCAAAACCTTTTCACTATCACTAATGGATCTGATTGTACTCTTGATGGAAGCCATGCAATTTTACTTCACTTGATAGTAAACTTCCTCTCTTGCTTTGATGTCAACACAACATTATAATTTTAAGGGTTACAATCTCTATGCTCAATCCACTATTTAGCTATCATTCCTCTAGCACATGTCCTTATATCTTTTATTGCTGAAGTGATTGTACTTACACATTGGTATGACTATCTTTTAAAATTTGTGAATACATTCTTTATGATAGTAAACCTTCCTATAGCATCATAAACTCTATTCTTCATGTGCTCTATGGTGAATATTTTTTTGTCTTAACATCTATGATTCATCATTTACTGTCCATGACAATTCCCTTGATCTCATGACTCATCATAGGTTTTATATTTTGCTCCAATTATTAATCATCAAAATTAAATGTGGCCATCATAATATCATCCATAGCCTCCATATTATACAATTATTCATTTCTCATTTCTCATACATAGTAACAAAATAATAAATACCTAGAGCTTGGACTACAGATGTATGCAAAAAATGATAAATCCCTACCTCTGTAAGCCTAATTAAACACAACAATTGACATGTTAGATATTTAAAACAAACATATGACTGTCCTTTTTCTACCTTGTAAACACTTACTAAATGCATACAATAATTTATTGAAATGCAAAGTTGAATGGCCTCTTAACTCTTGACACTAATGTCATTGCATTTGTCAAAATAGGGTTAATCATATTGTGATCTAAATTTTCATAATGAATTCTTCCAATCTGTCCTTTATATCTGAGCATTGATGACAATTCATCTTGTCTTTTACTACCCCTTTTAAATGCGCATGGTCTTGGCACATCAACTTTCTCTCATTGATTGACCTATCCTTATGTCTTGTCATTATCCCTATGGATGGACTTTGGAGCCTCCTACTACTTTTAAATATCGCCCAGAGTCACCTCGATAAGTATTTTGATCCATTCGTATCTTCGTAAACAAGAGATCATGTATCGCTAGGATATTCTACAGTTTCCCCGACGTGGTGAGTCTCCCCAATGATTATTCTTTTGATCTCAATTATTTCGTGAAGACTCTTGCTGATGTAATCTTATCGGTGTGACATAGTGGGTCGGGTAGACATTTAGAACTTACTCCAATGGTATATGTCTTCCTGATATGCTTCCATCATGCTTCATCAATGAGACAAGATGAGTATCTCGCCGATGAAACTTCATCGCTGAGACCATAGGCCAGTCCTCCCGATAAATCTTCTTACGAAATTTTGATTGTTGTAATAGTCTTGATCTTTCACCGATATGCCTACATTTGAATGAATAATTTTTTTATAAAAAAATTGCATTGTTTCATCAAATTTTCAATGAACCTCCAAAAGTGTCCGATGAATTTGCAATACATCCAACGAAACATTCATTGTAATGACTTGCCTATTTCGTCGCAATTTAGATGAAATGTTGTCGTTGTTCTTTCAATGTCAAGTATGTCGCCAAGACTGCTTCCGATGTACTCTTATCGGCGTGACATAGCGGGTCGGGTAGACATTCAGAACTTACTTCGATAGTATATGTCTTGCCGATATGCTTCTGTCGTGCTTCATCGATGAGACAAGATGAGTATCTCACCGATGAAACTTCATTGTTAAGACCACAAGCCAGTCCTCCTAATAAATCTTCTCAGGAAATTTTGATCACTGTAACAGTCTTGATCTTTCACCGATATGCCTACATTTGAACGAATAATTTTTTTTTTAAAAAATTGCATTGTTTCATCGAATTTTCAACGAACCTCCAAAAGCGTCCGAAAAATTTTCAATACATCCGACGAAACTTTCATCGTAATGACTTGCCTATTTCGTCAAAATTTTGATGAACTATTGTCGTTGTTCTTTTGATATCAAGTATGTCGCCAAGACTCCTGCTAATGTAATCTTATCGGTGTGACATAGCGAGTCGGGTAGACATTCAAAACTTACTCTGATAGTATATTTCTTGCCGATATGCTTCCCTCGTGCTTCATCGATGACACACGATGAGTATCTCACTGATGAAACTTCATCACTGAGACCACAAGCCAGTCCTCCTTATATATCTTCTCAGGAAATTTTAATCATTGTAACAGTCTTGATGTCTCACCGATATTTGCAATACGTCAAAATTTTTGTCGTAATTATGATGAACTTTTGTTGTTGATCCGATGCTTTGGAAAAGGCATGCCACTTGTGTTCTGGATACTGTTCATCACTAGATCGAAAAATTTATTGTCGGTATTCCGATGAGATTTCATCATGATTTCAATGTTTTAAACTTCGTCAGAATATCGATGAAATTTGCATGACAAAAATTATTTCAGTGATTCATCAGTATTCCGACAATAGATTGTCAAAATTTCAACAAACTGTCATAAAAAATTGGAGTCAAATTCAGTGGTGACAACAACTAGGGCACAATTTTAAAACTAATCAGAGATGTGCAAAACCCTAGTTTTCTAAAAATCTTTGACTTAAACAATTAGGGCACAACTTAACCCTACTCGAAATCAACGAGCCAGAATGCAAAAGGATCGAAAAGTAAAGTAACAGATCAGAGAACACCATATAACCATGTAGCAGATGATTGACACTCCAAAAACCCCAAGGCACAACGGTATGGGCACGAATAAAAACATGAAAATGACTGTTGCAAAGTAAAAACAACGAGAAAACGACAGACAACCAAATAAAACAAAATAAAAGTAAAGAACCAAAGACAACGAAAAGAAACAAAACAAAATGAAAGAAAAGAAAAGAAAATAAGGAAGGATTCAAATGAAAAGAGTCATGAACCTCGTGAAGAACAACAAACCAAAAAAACACAATGAATGACAACAAAGAAAACAAAGAACAAAAAACCTACCTTGAAAATAAATCCAACAGGTTGGCCTTTGATGCGAATCCGTGTGCAAAAATGCTTGACCTCCAATTGAATCATGCTCCCAAATGTTATACCTCAACTTTGGTTCAATATTACTTGTTAAACAATAATAATAACCAACATATTAACCTTAATTAAGGTTTAAAATCCAATTTCATACGTGGGAGGTGCCTGTAATTAATGCCATTAATGTGGTAGGTCGGATGTGGAATCATGGCAGGAACATGCACAAAACTATTGTGTGAATGAAGTAAAGTCAAATAGCAACAAGAAAGGTGAGAGTGGAAACAAAATGAGGACCAAGTTTGGAAACTTTTTCCAAATTTTGAGTTTGGTTTCGATTCCGCCAACAACAAATAAAAAGAAATAAGGAACCAAAAAGAAGACATCGAGATCAAAATAAGGTAATTAACATCGATCCCAAGTCCAAACAAACCAAACCAAAAAGGCAGAGGTGGAGGCGGGATGGAAACAAGTTTGGAACTTTGTGTAAATCCCAAAATTAATATCCATTCTGGCTTCAGCTCTACGAAAGAAAAACAAGATAGACCAAAGAGACCAAACCAAGAGACGAGCAGGATCGGAATTGAGAATGGAGTTAGAGAATGAAACTCAAAATAAGTTTCAAATCCTGATTCTAATCCGGTTCTGGTTCTAATAGAACAAAAGAAAACAAAGTGTAGGAAGAAAGAACAATTCCAAACTTTGTTGAAAAACAACCAAGGACCAAAAACAAAAGAGGGGGACCCATTTTGACCAAGGAAAAAGATGATGGGGTGGTTATGCAAGTCATAAAAAATGGTGACTCGGTTGTGAAAATGGTTTACCCATTTTCAAAACACTGAAGAATTTAGTCACCCAAAAACCATTTGGCTCATGAATCATGTTAACTTGAATAAGATCAGATATATAAAATAAGGTTGAGCTAGAATCTTAGATGTATGTACTCATGAAATTTTTTGAATCTAAGTGTGTGTGTATATGGTGCATCCTTCTTTATAGACACTATTTCCAATCCTGAACAACTACACCTAAGATCCAAGCTACATAGGTTGAGTCCTTCAACTATCGTGCAATGAAATCCTGGGCATTGTCCGCTGCTAGACAGGTGTCCATAGACCTGATGGAGATACCTCTAGTTCTCTCAAAGCATTTCTCTACTATGAGAGAGGCATCCATAGCCCTGATAGAGATACTTGATTTACCCATTTGATATTGAGTTTTCCTTTTCTCTCTTTCTCTTTGTTTTTTTTACTTAGGCCTCACTTGTAGGAACCTTTTATGAACTTTTCTCAATACTCAAGTGCAAATGATATGAAATGTGGGTTGAGAACTACAATGAATTTCATGATAGTCTTAGAATTGGATTTTTCACTTGAATCAGATATACAACCACCCTAAAATAAAGAGGTATTTACTTAGGTAGATGTTTATCTATTTTGTGATAGACTTCGATCATAATTGATAAGATACTCACAATGTACCTTTTACCCTTAATAAATTTTCAAACCAACATTAGAATGGTCATAAGATATGAGTTTTAGAATGAAATATTTCAATAGATGTTCCTTGAAAATACCTAAATCAATTTCTCTCCTAGTGCCTATAGCATACTTTGAATAACAACCTCCTTTTCTTGGAATTGATAGAAATGAAGATCCCCAATGAAAAAGACAAGACAAAAACAAAATAAAACAAAGGAAAAAGATAAAACCAAAAAAAAAAGAAATAAATAATTACATATGATAGAATATAGTACAATTATCTAAAACATCAGACCTTCATGAGCCAGAGTAATGCTTAAGAAACTGACCATTAACTGGCAATGGAACAGGTTCTCCTGTCAAGGTACTCAAACGAAAAGCATTCTTGCCTAGTATCTTAGCTACTTGATATGGACCCAACCAGAGTCTATCAAATTTCTGGTGATCTCCCTTCTTCTCTTTAGCTTTATCCCATAGTAGCACAAGATCTGATATCCTAAAGGCCTTTACCTTGGCCCTCTTGTCAAACTAGAGTTTGATGACAACTTGATGTTTATAGAACTGATGTAATGCAACATCTTTCTATTCTTCCATATTGAGCAAGTTGGTTAGTCTGATCTCAATCCTATCATCCTTTGTATAAAATTACTACATAAACTTGAGGATGGGTATTTGCAAATAGATTGGGAAGACTGGATCTTGGTCGTAGACTAATTTAAATGGTGAATTTCCTAGGGAAGCTTTGATTCAAGTTCGATTTTCCCATAAGGCAAATCTCAACTAAGTGTGCCAGTCCCTAGGATTGTTTTATAACAATTTTCTTATCACTTCCAACAAATTTTTATTAGTGGACTCAGCCACTCCATTTCCCTGAGGTTAGTAATTAGATGAATATTTCAAAATAATCTTATGTTCATAAGCCCATTGAATAAATTAAGCTGAAGAAAAAGTAGGGCCATTATCACATACTAGGGAGAATGGTACTCCAAATCTGGTGGTGATGTTCTCATTTAGAAACTTGATAACCACCTCTATGGTGTTGTTTTTGCAGGGTTGAGCCTCAGTCTAGTGTGTGCAGTAGTCAATTGTAGTCAAGATGAACTTGTGACCTATAGAATAGTTTGCATTAATGACACCTACAAAGTCTAGTGCCCATTTAGTGAACGGTCTTACCTCATACACTGGTTGCAAAGGCATTGTTGGATTTCTTTCCCTAGGTGCAGAGGTCTGACATACATGACATGTCTGAACATGTTGGTGTGCATCTCAAAATACATAAGGCCAATAATAGCCTGATCTAAGAATTTGATGGGCCAGAGCATCTGCAGATCCATGTCTTGTACCATGTCTTCCATGAAACTCAGCAATGGCATGCTTAGCCTCTTGTTGATCCAAACAATGCAAGTAAATTCCTTGAAAATTTATTTTGTATATAGATCCCCCTTGAGCATATAATGAGCACTCTTCATCCTCAATTCTCTCCAATGCATAGAATTCATCCCTTCTAGACATCTGTTGTTGAGGAGGAAGAAGATCAAATATGTGTACCAAAGATCCTTAGTAAATGACTACACATTGTACTGCTGACATGTGATATTCTTGTCCACATCTACCATTGCCTTCAATAAACCCTTCCCTTGGATGAGTTTCATTGGATGAATTTCTAAGTCAAACTCTTGCAAAATGGCCATCCACTTTCCTCTTCTTTCCCCTAATTCGCTTTGCATTAGGAGGGATTTTACAGCTGGATCAAGAACTATGGAAATTACCTGACTTAGAACAATGTAATACCTGAATTTCTTTACTGCTCGAACTAATGCAAAGGCTTGCTTCTCAAGGGGCGAGTACTTGACTTCTGCATTCTTAAATTGAGAGCTCATGAAGGTGATAGGTCTTTCCTCCCCCTCACTTTTTTGTTACATTAAAACAACTACACATGAATGGTTAGACACGAAAGAATAGATATAGAGGGGCTTTAGATAATCTAGGCTAGTCAAGATAGGGGCCTCAGATATTGATTGTTTAATCTATGAGAAAGCATATTTGGCCTCTTTGATCCATTCTGTTTTTGCATCTTTTTTCATCATCTCATTAAGGGGTTTGACGATTTCCGCAAACCTTGTTATAAATTTTTTGACAAAATTAATCCTTCCAAAGAAGGATCTCATTTCTTTCTTACTTCCTAGCCTTTTCAACTTTAAGATGTCCTCTACTCTATCAGGTTCTATGGATATCCCTTCTTCTGATATGATGTGGCCTAAGAGTTTCCCTTCAGACACTCCAAACACACACTTGTTTTGATTAAGGGATACACCATAACTTATACACTTTTTGAGAACCTTTTTCCAAATCTGCAACGTGGTCTTCCCAGTTCTTTGAGAAGATACTTAAGTCATCCACATAAATAATGATACACTTACCTATCAGATCCTTGAATGCTATGTCCATTGCACATTGAAAGGTTGCTCCAGCATTCATAAGGTTGAATGTCATCCTCCGATAGGCAAATGTGCCCCACTTGGTGGTGAAGGCAGTTTTCATTCTATCCTCATGGCTGACAAGCACCTGATTATACCCAGAATAGCCATCTAGAAATGACATCATCTGGGTCTAATTGACTATTTGTAATATCTCATCAAGAGAAGGCAGTGGGTAATTATCCTTCTCAGAGGCCTTATTTAAATTCATAAAATCAACACATAACATGATTTCACCACTTTTCTTGTGCACAGGAACTAAATTTGCAACCCAAGTAGAATGTCTGATTTGGAAGATTATTCTTGCAAATAGGAGCTTTTGCAACTCCTTCTGAATCAGGGGCTTAATCAAAGTATTGAATGGGCGTTGTTTTTGATGAAAGGGCTTGGCTTCTGGCTTAAGAGGTATGGTATGTGTGATTACTGAAGTGTCAAAGGTCTTTAAGTCTTCATAACCCCAAGCAATGGCTACAATGTTCTGTTCCAAAAATTTAACTATCTTCTTCTTAATTTCTTCAAGACAAGTTTTCCCTATGAGAACATTCCTTTCAGGACTCGAGTGAGTTAGATTAACAGATTCATACTTCCCTCCATCACTCTCTGTGGGTACCCTTTGACGATCCCATGGGTCACAGTCAGAGATTATTTCTAAAGCTACCATCCCCTTTGGACTATTATTGCTTTTAAACTCCAGTATCCCTTTTGTGTCACCATTCTTAGGATCCTAATCTCCTTGATCTCTTTCAAATTCATCAATTATCTATCCTTCAAAGACATCCAAACTTGCCAAAAAGGCCAATATATGTTGGTCATCATCAAATACCTAAAAATTTTGGACATTATCTGAGATAGTTGGGACTGAGACTAATTCAACTAAAAATATTTTTAGCTTAGAGTCTTGTATAGGCTCCAAGGTGCTAGCAGTAATGGTGAGGGCATCCGCAATATTATTAATTTATCTAGGATTCAGAGTGATCCCAAAAGTGTCAAAGTCTTCAATCAGATTCCAAATTCTATTTTTGTATAGAACCAATCTTTTTTTATGACAAGTATACTGGTTGCGTACCTGCTCTACAATTACTTCAGAATCCCCAATTACCATGAGAGTGATGACCTTATTTTGATGGAGAACATAAGTCTGCGAGCAAGTGCTTCATATTCAGCCACATTGTTCATGTAGCCAAACTGCAACTTGTAAGATGCAAAGTAAGTTTTCCCCTTTGGGTTGGTTAGTTCAATCCCTGCTCCACTTCCTTCTTTGGATTTAGAGCCATCAAATTTAAGACTCCATAATTAATTTTTAGCTAGTAGTTCTTTCATTTTTGGGATAACAGGAGATGACTTGCTTGATATGGCTTGCGGCTTAGACTTTTGTTGGCCATCAAGAGTTGAAAGTGACTAGGGGCCAGGTTCACTTAAAGGTTCTTCTATATTTAAAGCGTGTTCAAAAATCACTCCTTGAAATTTTTTTTGGATCAAGTTGCAATCCAATTCATTATGTCAATGCCTTAGGCATTGGAAGAGTATCTGGGGCAGGTGTAATGGAGAAATATTGAGATACCTCAATCTCCTCTTGAAACTCAAAGCATAGAACCTGAGCCTGCTCAAATGGTGGGGGATCTTTCTCTTGAGAAATACTAGTTCTAGTGAGGATCGTAGCATCCTTAGCTTCAAATGGGAATTCATTGATGGGTGCTTGAGGTTGATCTTGGCCAATCAATTGAGGTTGGCCTATATGGTTTAAGATATCTAGGCAGGGTTGACATGTCAATTTAGAATGATTCTGATAATGTATCCTACACCAATTAGGAAGCAACAAACTGCACAAATCAGTCTCTTCTCCCAATACCAGCTTATCTTGTAATTTTTTTATTAGAACTTGTTGGTTGACTAAGATCATTGGGTCATTCTATTCTAGGGGCAACGTATCATCAGGATTGAGTATTGAGAAGGTCATGAACTCCTCTTGCTTGTAAACTCCTATTTTAGTCTCAAAATATGCTACTTCATTAGGAGAATCATATTCAATAATCATGTGTTTGAGCCTAGGTTCACTCTCAATTCTAATCTATGTTGCTATCCCTTTCTAGGGAGGCCACATGTGAGAGAAATCGAAAGAAAAATACCCCCCAATACTCTTCATTAGCTCCCAATTTAGGAGCATACCATATGTTTCTGGGATATCAGCCACTTGGATATCTATGTAAGTTTGGATCCTTGGATCCGATCCAACCTATACATGCATATTTTTTAATTCTCCCACCACCTTAACCTCGATTTTATCCAACTAAATTACTTTCTTGTTAGTCTAGGTAGGACTTAATCCTAGCTTCTTACAAATTGAAAAGGGAATAACATTACCCAATGCTTCGGAGTCCAACAGACAGTTATGTAGATTCTTTCCAAAGATCCTTAAACTCAAAAGGAAAGGTGGGGTACTTGTATTACCTTTATAGATGTCTACATTCGTCTCCTTCACTGGAGTGACTTTAACTTTTCCTTTTGAACGATCTACCTCCTCCAGGGCTTTCAACACAACTTCTCATTGAACTAGGCACCACTTCATAATGTCAAAGAATGACAATGATGTCTTTTGTCTCTGCAACTCTACAATAAAATCAAACTCTGAATCATTCCTAACTTGATACTTACGAAAAGAAGGTGGATTATCTTTGTTATGAGATTCAAAAGGCCCCTTTGATGGTGGTGGGTTATTATCTACATTCTTATTAGGTGGGACCATGTTGTTGGGAGGTACAGATGTAGTGAATGGACCCTTATTCTGATTTCTCAGGAAATGACCACCTTTAGATTAAAAGGCTTGGGCATCATATACATCTTCTTCTGGTTCATTATCTCCCTACATGGGAAATTGATATTTTTCCTCAATGGTCTCATAAGTCATAGCAGTACTTATTGACCCACCATCTTGATTGAAATTTCCTTCTGGAGGGTGGAAATCAGCTTGCAAAATATTCACCATTTTTTCCATTTCTGGGCAATTAACCTCAGAATATGCTGCAGTATCATGGAAATTGAGATCCGCCACATTAGGAGTGTAGTTTATCTTCACTAGACTGATAGTTATGGGGAACTCCCCCGTTGTTGGGTCCAGTGTTCCACTACCTATTATTATTGTTGGACCTCTAATTGTATCCTCTGTTCTAATTTTGATAATTTTGGTTAGAGGAGTTTTGGTTCTGGAAGTTCCTATTGATGTTCTGATTTTTATTCTGATTAGAGTAACCATCGTGGTTGTTATAACCTCCCTGATTCTGATAATTCTAATTTTGGTTCTATGGGGGGTTATGTATAAGCTATGCCATGTCATTAGACATTTGTGACAAATTCTTTTTGAGATTTTCCACCTCATTGGTTAGTTGAACAGTGTGTTGATTTTGCACAGTCTGTCCTATAGATGGAGAATGAACCAGAGCTGGCCCTCCCCCTTGTTGTTGGTGTTTTTGAGATTGTTGGGAAGAATCCTAAATTCCATTAGCAAAAAAAGGCATGGTAGGTGAGGCTTGTAACTTAGAAATAGGTCCATATTGGGAGTAAGACATCCCTGGGACCATGTTGAACAATGGTAGGTTAGGCATATGATAACCCATGGGGGCAGAGTTTCTCCTAAACTTCCTGATTGTAGACTTATTTGTTGTTGCAATTTAATGGCTAGATGATAGACTTTAGACAAAGATTCAATCTCATTGGCAACACAAGTTCTCTGCAAGAATAGGCCAATCAAGGGATCAACAACTCTTAAATATGCTAGAATGGAAATATTTTCAGCCACTAAGTAAGGGTCTTGTAACCTGCAAAATATTGTTTGGAATCTAGTGTTGAATAACGACAATGGTTCATGATATTCCTTTCTTATGGTATCAAATTGATGATACAAGATGGTCGGGTCTACATAGACCCGAAATTGATTAATAAAGGCATTTTCTAAATCTTCCCAGCTTATAATAGATGCCTAGGGCAGATTTAGATAGCAGTTGTATGCCATGTCACCCAAACAATAAGGAAACAACCTACATACAACATCCTGGTGAGACACCTAAGCATGGGTATAGGCATCTTTGAATGCTTGTATATGTTCCTCGACGTTTCTTAATTCTGCATGCATGTAATTGGGTAAAAACCTTTCTAGATTTTTTGGTAGATCATGGATACCCCCAAGAATAGTCCCTAGTGGAGAGGGGTTATTCGCAAAGTAAGCCATGGGTGGTGGCGGGATTGCTTGAGAAGGTTGTGGCGATATAGGTCAAACCAGTGGTGACACTAGTTGAACTGGTGGTGATATTGGTCAAACTGGGGGTGGTGTGTGGGGATTAGGTTGCTAGGGTGGTAAAGATGGATTTGGTTGAAATCTAGGTGGACTAAATGTTGGTGACAATGGTGGGATCAAAACTCTATGAGCTTGGGGTCTATATCTAACTGGAGTTTGAAGTTCTATTAATGGTTCAGGGTTGGTAGAGGATATGAGAATCCTCTCATACTTTTTTTATGAGAATGACCCAATCCAAACCAGCTTGTTCCTTCAGGCCCTCCTTCTGGCACCAAATCTGTTGATGGTGAAAATGACACAAACAACATAAAATAGAATATTTCTACTCTATTTCTCCTTAAAAGGAAAGACAACATATAGTAGCCTAACTTCCAAGGTCCTGGTAGTTGGTTCTCAACTGTCTGATGTCACTCAATTGTCCAATGCAACTGTAATGTTCAAGGGGCCTTTGCTGGTGATAAGGTATAAAAACGGTATCAGATTCATTAATCTATGTTTAATAGGATCGGGTAAAAAAAATAGAAAAAGATAGATCAAAGCATAGATCAGTAAAAAATGAACAAAATATTTAACATCCAGACATATATTCTTAAGAACGAGTGCTTCTTAACAGATCAAAAACCATAACATGATGCAATTCACAAAACAATCCATACCATTGCATACATTCACAGTGCTTAGTTTAATCATCACAATCATTCATCAAAATACCAAAAGATTCAAAATAAACTCCTCATTCATTGCCAATAATATAGATCAACAAACATACACAATTCCATTCATAGACAATTTAATGAAATAATCTTTAAAATTTGGTTTCCCTTATTGATTCACATCAAACTCACTGGCATACATACTGATTATGGCTCATTAACCTCATCCAAGAAGTTCAATTCCAACATAAAACTATATAAAAAGTGTACCTAAATTCAACATAAACTTAAAAAGTATCTTTGCTCAAAACTATAAAAATCCTATCTTCTATCATCAGGTGACCAATTCTAATTTAATTAGCCCACCTTTACAATATGGAGCTCAAAAGCACATATAGAAATGCTATGCATAAATCCCTCTCAATCAAAAATTGAGATCCACTAATCAAGGAACTGGAACTACATCAAGAAACTAGACTGGTTGATCATCAGTTCAAAAGTTGATTGCCTTGTTGTGCAAAATCTGATACCCAAAAAGAGACATGACTGGCTGATGAAAACCTCCAGTTCAAAGGTTGATTTTCCTATGAAGTAGGAGAGAAAAGAGGAAGTCATATCCCCCAAAAAGAATATTTTTCTACCAACTCAATCCTACTTTGTTTGCTCAAGAAGATATTCATCATAATTGGAGAACACTTGTTGAAGGATATACACATCAGGCCCATCGACCCAACTGTCTTCAAATTTAATTTTTTCACCTCTGTTGAGGAAAATTCTTGCATATCTTTCAATTTGGTCAATTCCCTCTAGGAAGCTTTCACCTTTTCTTTAATATCCATTAGTCTATCCAACAATAAGTCCTCTCCATCATCCTTTTTCTGCATGACCTCCTAGAATCTATTGTTCCATTCCTCCTTCAATTGATCCAAAGGCATGCCTTCTTTATCCGGTATGTCTACATTGACCAAAATAGCCACTACAACTTCTAATTCATCAATCTTCTCATTCAAGTCTTTACTAGCATCTTGAATTTCATTCCTATGTTTATATATGAAATAAGACCTAAACCGGATTATGCTTGAGGCTCTTTCCAAGAAATCTGCATTATATTCTTCGAGGATTGATTTCTCTAGAAGAGTTGACTTTGGAAACTTACTGATATCTTTTATTTTCTTAAGATAACCCCTATATTCCTCCTACTATTCTCCTAGGGTTTCAATGTGATGACCCATTTCTTCTATCAACTCAAGTGTTGTTTTATGAATTTCAAAATTGTTTACTAGCACTTCACCCACTTCCTGGTTAATCTTATCGATCCATCTATCCAACATCCCAGACTTACTCCTCATTTGTACTAAACCATCAAATTCCCTTTTTTTGAGTAAGATTGGCATTTCCAAGGAAACATCTTTGAAGAAACTATGCAGTTGATCCAGTTGAGCCTTAAGCTCATCCTTTATTTTTTTTATCTTTGATCATTCTGGACTTTGTGGATGAAACTACAACATCAATCGGATTCATTTGTTGATTCCTTGTAGGCCTCCCCAAATTGACTGTACCCAGTTGATAATCAGTCACTTGCATATCTCCTCTATCCTTGTCCACCACTGGAATTGTACATTCTCCAATGATCTCTCATGCCTCTGTGAACCTTGTGGAATGAAGAACTCTTGACTTTTTCTTTGGTCTCTCCTTTTCTATCTCCTTCATCATTTCTTCCCAATTCAGAGGTTGTGGTGGAGCTATTTTCTATTTCTAAATATCCAACTTCAACCATGTAGGAGCACTAGGATCGGTAGCCATCATTGTAGAGGAAGAGGAAACAATAGTAGAAGATAGTGGCTGCAATAAAGTAATTTTAGGTTTCAACCTCCTGCACATTTTTTTGTTCCTTTTCTGCATTCTCTTGTGCAACCCTCTCGACCTCTTCCTTATCCTTTTGCTCCTACAGCCTTTTATCTTCTCGTTCCTTTTTCAAATGCTCTTTCTCTAACCTCTTTTCTTCAAGAAATTTATCTCTCTCTCTCTCTCCAAGTCTTTGAGCTTGTCCCATGCTTCCTGGTAGAACCCAAATTTTCATTTAAGATTTCCATGGTCTTTTACCCGCTTGAACCCGAATTTTCATTATCTTTCTATAAAAACCTCTTTTTCGTTCTCCTTCCATACCGTTAAAATACTTTATACCACCAATGTTTATCCTTCATGGTCTTCACCACTCTACCACGACCTTTTTCAAAGTGGCTCGCGGTATAGCGGTGACGGTTAAGTGCAGTCACGATAAAATTTTACTGCTACACTGCAGTCAGTCAAAAGAAGGCTGGTAGTTATGTGGTGGAAATGGTAGTGGCTAAGGAAGTAGGAAGAAAGTGTTTACTGCACCACCACGTGTGGTTAAACCATAGACCATGGTAATGCAGTGGTCGGTTGGTAAGAAACGGATGGTGAATGCATTGGTCGGGATTAGTCACACCACAGTACCGTCGACAGTCAGGAGGCAGACCTCGGTGACTGTGGAAGATGAAGGGAGAACAGCTAGTGGTTTGTAGCATGAATACCACGGTACCATAGCCGGAAAGGTTGAAGACCGCGGTAATGTGGTGACAGATAAGTCAACGACGAGGAACTAGTAGAGATGACAATAAATGCCAGGCACCGTGATACCATGGGATGAAGAAGTGAAAGCCATGGTAGAGTGGTGGAGGAGAGAAAAGACCGTGGCAGTCACACTGCGATACTGTGGCTAGTCAACATGTTGACCATGGTGGAGTGGTAGGAATAAGGGAAGCTTCGCAGTGATAAAATGACTAGAAATAAAGACCGGTCAAGGAAAAAAATTAAAAGGCGAACTGTTGTAAAAATATTTAATTTGAAGATAAGGCAACACAGTTAAATATTTTAATCTCTATCATATAATATAAACGGTTGTAACATAAATTGAATGGTTGCAATGCTTGGTATGTATTGTATAAATATTTGTAAAAAGTGTGTGATAATGGGCGAGGGGAAAAAGAGAGATTTTTTTCAGAAAAATGATGACAGAAACTGGGAATGAAACAATGTAAAAACCTTTTGGAAATAGTGCAATGGAGATGAATTTTTAACTAATTTCCTTTCTGGGATTTTGTTGTTGTGATGTCATAATTGATACTTTTGCTTGGTTCTCTCCAAATTGACATATGTTGATTATTTGAGTCTAAATATCAAGTGTATTTTTGATTCATCAAGGTGCATTTTCACTTTGTGTGATTTTATTTAATGGTGTCTACAAGTTAGAACTAAATTCCTTTGAGTAAGTCATAGTGTTATGATATTTCCTTTGGATTGTTGAAGAAGAGCCTGGTAAGAACAAATTTCAACACTATTTATGCCAGTCATAAATTGATGAAATCACATGCCAATCATTAGAACTTCATCCCTTAAAGTGTCTAACAACTTAAGTTGTGTCAGAAAGGAACATATATATGTAATTAGTAATATTTTTTGACTCCATTGCCCCATAGATAGAAGACATTGATCTGCCATATCCCAGAGGATAGAATTCATCATTGATAATATATTCAAATCTTTTCTATTGTGTAGTAGGTATAGTTGTAGTATCATTTTGTCTATCCACTACTTTTTGCCATTGTGGATAGATTATTTGAGAAGGAAATGTATTTCAACTCTGCATATTTCACATAGGTTCACCCACCTAGGTCTAGTAGAACCCGAAGAGCATAAGGTTTAATTGTGTAATTGGCCTTGTACGTTGTCCAAAAATGTTGTAAGGGTCTGGACAACTCTTATGGTTAAAACCTGCATTTTTGAGAACCAACAGTTTGGTGACTCTACTGCGGACCATAAATTGAATATAAGACTTCATCATAGAGTCAGTATTTTGTAGAAGATTCTACTAGGAATAAAGAATTTCAGATTGTCTCACTTCTGGAAAGTGAGTGGCGACTCTAAATGAACAAGTGCATTGAAACTGATAAAGGGAAGTATACATTAGAAAGGAATCTTCCTAGAGTTTAGACCATCACAATTGCTCCCAAAATGCAAGGAAGAAGGTGTTTATACAAAGATGGTAATGGTCTTATTGACAAAAATAAATGGATTGAAAAGAATGATAAAGGTAAGAAGGTGACTGATGATGTAGGCCCATCAAACAAAAATAAAACATCAAAAGAACCACTGGAGACAAACAATTCATATGGTACACTAGCAAATGAAAACAACCCTTCCAAAGAACCTCATACTCCTGAGGAATAGAGGAATCCTTTCTACCAAACAAACCCTCAGAAAGTTAAGGAGTTCATGGTTGAATGTGAAGCTGAAAGAGAAAGGAGACAACTTGAATATGATTATAAAGCAACACTTCTTGAGGATGGATTTGGATATGAAGTAGCATCTGAAGAGAATTATGAACTTATGGCTAGGGATGAAATAAATGCAAGACTAGAACATGAGAGACAAGAAGTGGAGAAAGAAAGAATAGAATATGAGTAGAGGCTCCAAGCAATTAGAGAACTTGAAGAGTTGAAATTGAGGAAAGTGTAGATCAATACTCAAATGGATAATTTGCAAAAAAATGTGCCACCTCATAGGAAAGGGAACAATAATTCAATCCCATCAAATTCTTCACAGGCCTACCAAAATCAGCCAAGGAATCAAGGTAGACATCAAAATGCTCCACCACAAAATCAAGGTGTTCAACCACCTCCTCATCAACATCATGTGCCCCCACAAGGTCAGTAATATGTGGAAAATACTAATCCATTTTACTAGCATCAACATTACCAAAATCTACCTCCTCCACAATACACAACCATGATCAGGCAGTTTGATTTGTATGGACTTCAAATATACCCTTACCCTATGGACAACACTTGGAGAAGTCTTGTCCCAAAATTCATAGGGAGTAGTGCAATTACAGCTAAAGAGAATTTAAGGAGCTTTAATGCTTTTATGCAAGATTTGGATATGCAGTGTGAAGATGTGTAGATGAGGTTGTTTATGATGTCACTAATTGAAGATGCCATAGATTGGTTTAATAGTCTACCAACAACTTCTATTGATTCTATTCATGTGTTTTATGAACAATTTCTTGAGCAGTATGGGAATCAATATGCACCAGAATTTGCTTTGCATGAATTGGTGACTATTCAGAAGCATCAGAACGAGTCATCTTATCATTTCAACCAGAGGTTTTCTAAATTACATAATAAGACACCTCTTGGATCTAAATTAGGTAACCCTACTGCATTAAGCATTTATTTAAAAGCTTTTGACCCTAAGACAAGATATGAGCTTAGGAACAGAGTTCCTAGAAATTTGGATGAAGCTCAAAGAATAGCACTTACTATTGAAAATAACAGGAAGGCTGCTAGGATGATTGCCAAGAGGGATAACCCTAGGGTTCCCCAATATTCTCCTCCAAATAAACAAGAAAGAACATATAGGAATGAAAGGCCCAGACTGCATGATATGCCCTATAATACAAATTGGAGAGATGGAAAGCCAATGATGGATAATAGGCCAAGAAATAAAGAGACACCTAATCCTTTGAAAAAGAGAGGGGCATACATGGTTGATAATAGACCTTGGTGTTTAGTTTGTGACTTGCCACATTCTTCTGAGCATTGTGTTGTAGCTCAGTCAGTGTCAGCAAAAGACATAGCAGAAAATAATATTGAACAAGACCATAATATTTATTTGACTTCTCATATTCTTCACTCTGCAGAGCAAGGGTATTCATCTTCAAAAGAAGGAGGATATGAATATGATGTTGATCATCAAAAATTTAATGTTCACATGGCAGAGCAAAAAATATTTTCTGATAATGAAGAAAGTGATGATGAACAAGGTCCTCCTACTACATCATATCAACCTAATAGGGGAAATATAAGGAGAGCGACTGAGGAAGAAATCAAAAGATTGAATATTGTAGCGATTGAGCAGGCTAAAAGAAAGTATTTGCCAATGAATAGAACAGTGAATGAGGATGAGGGTGTTCCAAGAGGAATATTCTTGAAAGATAAAAATATGTCCCATGAAATATCAAAAAAGACAAATGATGAGCACCTTGATAAAAAATAATAGAATTATGTCCCCAAAGAAGAAAATAAAGAATTCTCCAAGGACAAACAAAAGATGGATCAGACATCAAAGAGGGAGAAAGAGGAGAACAAAGGTGAATCAACAGAACAAAAGAAGGTGATAAGAGTTGAAGTTGCATCTTTTGATTTTGTGCAAGCTTTATCCCAGGTAAAAATGTCTATCCCATTACTTGAAATGATGAAAATTAAAGAGTATAGGGAAAGTGCTATTCAATTAATGTCTAGTGGGAGGAATCAAAATATAAATTTTGAACAAAATGAGAATCTTGGAATTGCTGATAAGAAAGGGAAGATAAAAGTTTCAGAAGTTGGCCTAAATGATGCATTGATGAATACACCACAAATTGATCCATTTTTTACTACCCTACTCATAAATGGTAAATTGGTAAGAAATTGCATGATAGATTTAGGTGTTTCTATGAATATTATGCTAGTAGGGGTAATGAAACAACTTGGTATGTGGATAGATATTGAGGGTGTTAAATGTTATGCCATGGATAGTAGGCATGTCCCAGTTGTGAGGATTATGAAAAATGTAGAAGTAAAATTAGAAACCTACCCATAGGCAAACTATAATATTGATATAACTGCGACTGATACCCCTCCACAATTTGGAATGCTTTTGTCAAGACAATGGACTGCAGCAGTTGGAGGTAATGTGTAATTTGATTTATCATATGCCACAATACCAGTTAATGGTGAAGATGTAAAGTTGTATAGAGAACCAAGGATGAATCAGATTGTTGAGTATGTTCCTCAAGAACAACTTAATTGCTTTTGTGATGTGGATTTAGGGACTTTCATAGTAGAATTGTCTTAGCTAGAATTAGTGAATACTGACCCAATTGATAAGCTTGTTTCTAGAAATCAGAAAGGTGTGTGGAAAATGTATTTTGATGGGGCATGCAGTCAAGAAGGTAATGGAGCTGGGATAGTTTTCATATCACTTGAAGGTACAAAATTTAAATATTCATTTTTGTTGGCTTTTGAATGTACAAATAACATGGCAGAGTAGGAAGCCATGTTGATTGGTTTGAACATGGCTGTCAAACATAAGATTAAGTTGTTGTCTGTCTTGGGAGATTTTGAGCTAGTTGTGTCACAAGTTAGATCAAAGTATGTTGCAAAGAATAAGAGGCTGAAACAATATAGAAATGTTGTGTGGAATACAGTGGAAATGTTTGATGCATTTTCAATTAATTGGATAGATAGATCTGAAAATTTAATGGCTGAATTTTTGGCTAATGTAGCCTTAAAGAGAGATGATATCACTTTGAGAGGAGTATCTTAGGTTGAATTCAAAACCATACATGTAGTCCCTAACAACATAAGTAGTTGGAAAGTTTTTAATGATGATACTAACCTTTTGAAATTTATTCATTGTATAGATCAGTATGAGGCACAAGAGATTGATTTCAATGCTTTTGTGGAAGAAGTGGATGGGAAACAATTTGTATTTGGGAAGGAAGTTTTGTAGCTTAAAACTAACAAGCTTCCAAAATGGCTTGTGGCTTTGGAGAGAGTGTATGACAGGAATGATCACTCTCTCATGAAGAAAACACCTGTCAAGAAAGAAGATATTGAAGAAATAAATTTGGGAACTGAATTAGCACCAAAAATGGTTTATATTGGAAAGAAAATAAGCCCAACCATCAGAAGAATTCTGATTACATTGCTGAGAAAATAAAAGCATGTGTTTGCTTGGTCTTATGAGGATTTGAAGGCATATAGAGAAGATCTTTTTCAGCATGAGATTCCACTTAAGCCAAACACAAATCCATTTAGATAGAAGCAAAGGCCTATCAACCCAACTCTGGAACCTAAGATGCAAGAGGAGCTAGCAAAGCTCAAAGATGGAGGTATCATAAAACCCATTAGGCATTCAACATGGGTCTCAAATTTGGTTGCAGTCAGGAAGAAAAATGGGGACATAAGACTGTTTGTAGATTTTAGAAATCTAAATGTTGCTTCCCTAAAAGATAATTATCCTCTTCCAAACATGGAGGCAATATTGCACAAAGTAACAGGATGTGAGTTATTGTCAATGATGGATGGATTTTTTGGATATAACCACATCAAAGTCAAAGAATCGGAGTAGTATAAGACAACATTCACTACACCATGGGGAACATATGTCTATATACGAATTCCATTTGGTCTCACAAATGAAGGAGCTACCTTTCAAAGGGCCATGGATGTGGCATTTGCAGATCTAATCAATGCTATAATGGTGGTATATCAAGATGATCTCACTACTTATTTCAAAAATGTAGAGAATCATGTGGGGCACTTGGAGAAGATCTTCATCAAAGCTTTGGAATATGGTATTAGTCTTAATCCTAAAAAATGTCATTTTGTTGTCACAAAGGGTAAACGTTTGGGGCATATTGTGTCAAAAGATGGGGTTAGGATAGATCCTGAAAGGGTAGATGCCATAGATAAAATTCCCATTCCCAAAGCTATCAAAGCCATCTAATCATTTTTTGGCCAAATTAATTTTGTTAGGAGTTTTGTGTCCAATTTTGTTGAGATTGTTAAACCTATATCTAAGATGTTTTAAAAAGGAGAAAAGTAGGATTGGACTGCTGAAGCTATAGATGCCTTCATATCTATAAAAAGAGCTATCAAAGAAGCCCCTATCTTGAAGTCCCCTGATTTTACTAAGCCATTTCAGATTTTTTATTTTTCTTCATTTCACACCATAGCTGGTGTTATGTTATAGAAAAATAATGAAGGTCATGAGCAACTTGTTTCTCTTTTCAGTAAGTTTTTGTAGGGGTCAGAATTGAAGTATGATATTATGGAAAAATAGGCTTATGCATTGGTCAAAGCAATAGAGGCTTTTAGACCTTACCTTGTTGGAGCTAAAAAATTGCTTATGTCCCACATGCTGTTGTGAAGGACATCTTGGTGCAGATAGAATTGATAGGGAAGAGATGTAGATGGATTAATAAAATCCAAGAGTTCAATATGGAGATTCAGATTACCAAATCGGTAAGAGGATAGGGTCTGGCCAGGCTGATGGCATAAACAAATATTGAAGAAAACCAAATCTTGAATGTAGAAGGTAAGGAAGAGGTCATAGCAAGTATTGAGCATACTCCATGGTATACATATGTGATGTATTATCTAAAACACCTGAAGGGCTGAATGATAATCAAATGAGAACTTCGAATTTGAAGGCTTCTAAGTATGTTTTTTTAGAAGGGGACTTATTCTGGAAGAATAGGGATGGTATATTGTTGTTATGTCTAGATGAATCCTAGGAAAAATATGTCTTGAGAGAAATGCATGAAGGGGTGTGTGAAGGCCATTATTCTTCTAAGACTACTACACATAAGATTCTCAAGACTGGTTATTGTTAGTGTAATTAATTAATTAATTATTACACTAGCATAAGTTAACTTAGGTATTAATTAATCATATTAGTCCTAGGTTACTTTTAATCATTTAATAATGTTGTTGAGATAAGATTCCCTTCTAGAAGATGAGTTGTCTTTTCTAGAACTTATCTTCATCTTGTTATCATTCCCTAGGTAGTTGGTTAGGGTTTCATGTTGTCACATGTAGTGTGATTTGAACACTTGGCAACATCTTATGCATTTTAGGTTTTGCTCTTGCCTATATAATCAAGCATATGTACTCTTTGTAAATCAATCCAGATCATCATAATAGAATCTCTATTTTGAATGCCATTATCATACTTTCTGTGTGGGTGAATATTTCTTCCTGGCAAAGGTCCTCCATTGAAGTTTGTAGCTTCATCAAGGACACCTGTGCATCCAGCATTCCAATAGTTATTATTGGCCTAGAGTATTCAATGATTATTTTGCACATGTGAGGAAGTGTGAGGCTTGTTAGAAATTTTTGAAGTATTAGGGAGCATTGCCACTTAGACCCTTGCAGGTAGAAGCACATTTTCACCAATGGGGAGTTAATTTCATTGGAGAAATACAAGAAAGATCAATTGGAGGACACAAATGGATACTAGTGGCCATAAATTATTTTACTAAGTGGGTGGAGGTTGTCCCAACTAAGCAAGCAACAAGAAAAGTGGTGATGAACTTTCTGATGGAGAATATTATAACCAGATTTGGCACCCTGGTCAGATTAATCAAAGATAGTGGGATGTGTTTTAGATCTGATGAGTTTAGAGATTTTTTCAAAACAAATGGAATTAATGTTTCTTATTCTACCCCATATCATCCACAAGCCAATGGTCAGGCAGAGTCAAGCAATAAAAATCTTTTGAAGATAGTAAGAAGGATGCTGGATACAAATAAAAAGGCATGGGATTCAAAGTTAAGATTGGTTGTATGGGAAAATAGGATTACAGTGAAGAAGGCAACTAGAAAATATCCATTTGAATTGGTGTATGGGAAACATGCAAGGATGCCACTGCAAATTTTTTTTCCAGTTTATAATTTCATTCTACAAGAAGACTTGAATATTTATGATCTGATGGAGGAAAGAATGGAGCAACTTGTTGAGCTTGATCAAGTGAGAAGAATGGCTCAGAAGCAGAATGTGAAATTGCAGTCACAAAAGAAATACCTTTTTGATAAAAAGGCCAAGGAGAGAAATTTTGAAGAAGATGACTTAGTGTTGATGTGGAATGCTCAGTGTTAGGAGAAGGGGAAGCATGGAAAGTTTGAAGCTTTATGGCTTGGCCCTTTTGTGATAATTGGTAAAGGAGGTGAAGATTCTTATTTCCTGCAGAACATGTCTAGAGAGGAGTAGAAGTTTCCTGTACATGGGCAGTTCCTGAAGCATTTCTTCTCTTGAGGATCAACAAAGGGTTAAGGATTGCCAGTGCATGGACAACTCTTAATAACCCTCTTTAAAGTTTTCTTTTCCATGCACAGTAGTTTATAAATTTTGAAGGGTTTGGGTTTGCTAGTACATGGACATTCTTAGGAATTCCCTTTTCGAAAGCATTGTTTTGTTGCCATGTACAGTAGCTTAGGGTCATTTTCACCTTCCATTCTCCATGCTCCAATTTCCATTTTCCATCTCCTTCACTTTTTCATTCCCTCCATCCTCCATCGCTCATTTTCATGTCCATTCATTCCTTGGTCTACTCTCCCAATTGCATTCTAGATCCTTGCAGTGATTTGCACAACCACTCATCCCCAACAGGAGCCACTGTTAGAACCCAAATTTTCATTTAAGATTTCCATGGTCTTTTACCCGCTTGAACCCATATTCTCATTATCTTTCTATAAAAAACTCTTTTCATTCTCCTTCCATACTGTTAAAATATTTTATACCACCAACGTTTATCCTTCATGGTTTTCACTACTCTATGGAAGCCTTTTGCAAAGTGGCTTATGGTATAGCAGTGACGGTTAAGAGCAGTCACAATAAAATTTTACCACTACACCGTGGTCAGTCAAAAGTAGGCCGAAAGTTACGCGGTGGAAATGGTAGCATCTAAGGAAGCAGGCATAAAGTGTTTACCTTGCCACCATGCATGGATAAACCATAGACCATGGTAATGTGCTGGCTAGTTGGTAAGTAGTGGATGGTGAATGCAGCAGTTGGGATTAGTTAAACCATGGTACCGCCGACAGTCAAGAGGTAGACCATGGTGATTGTGGAAGATGAAGGGAGAACGGTTAGTGGTTTGTAGCATGACTACCATGGTACCGTAGCCAGCAAGGTTGAAGACCATGGTAATGTAATGATAGATAAGTCAACAACAAGGAAGCAACAAATATGACAATAAATGACAAGCACCGCGATACTATGAGATGAAGAAGTGAAAGCCGCAGTAGAGTGGTGGAGGAGAGAAAAGACTGTGGCAGTCACACTGCGATACCACAACCGGTCAACATGTTGACTGTGGTGGAGCGGTAGGAATAAGGGAAGCATCGCAACAATAAAATGAAAAGAAATAAATATCGGTCAAGGCAAAAAATTAAAAGGCGAACTATTGTAAAAATATTTAATTTGTCGATAAGGCAACCCAATTAAATATTTTAATCTCGGTCATAGAATATAAATGGTTGTAACAAAAAGTGAATGGTTGCAACACTTGGTATGTATTGTATAAATATTTGTAAAAAATGTGTGACAGGGGTCGGTGGGGAAAAGAGAGAGATTTTTTTCAGAAAAATGATGATAGAAACTGGGAATGAAACAATGTAAAAACCTTCTAGAAACAGTGCAATGGAGATGAATTTTTGACCAGGTTCCTTTCTGGTATTTCATTGTTGTCATGTCATAATTGATAATTTTTCTTGGTTCTCTCCAAATTGAAATCTACAAATTATTTGAGTTTAAATATCAAGTTTATTTTTGATTCATCAAGGTGCATTTTCACTTTGTGTGATTTTATTTAATGGTGTCCACAAGTTAGAACTAAATTCCTTTGAGTAAGTCATAGTGTTATGAGATTTCCTTTGGATTGTTGAAGAAGATCCTAGTAAGAAAACATTTCAACACCATTTATGCCAATCATAAATTGATGAAATCACATGCCAGTCATTATAACTTCATCCCTTAAAGTGTCTAACAACTTAAGTTGTGTCAAAAAGGAACATATATATGTAATTAGTAATATTTTTGACTCCATTGCCCCATAGATAGAAGAAAATGATCTGCCATATCCCAGAGGATAAAATTCATCATTGATAATATATTCAAATCTTTTCTATTGTGTAGTAGGTATAGTTGTAGTATCATTTTGTCTATCCACTACTTTTTGCCATTGTGGATAGATTGTTTGAGCAGGAAATGTATTTCAACTCTGCATATTTCACATAGGTTCACCCACCTAGGTCTAGCAGAACCTAAAGAGCATAAGGTTTAATTATGTAATTGGCCTTGTACATTGTCCAAAAATGTTGTAAGGGCCTGGAAAACTCTTATGGTTAAAACCTACATTTTTGAGAACTAACACTTCCTTTTCCTTTTGTTGTTTCTTAGCAAGCTCCTCAACATCCTTTTCCTTTTGCAAGAATTCTTCTTCCTCTCTTTTCTTATAGGCCTCTTCAACAATTTTAAATTTAGCCTAAAGGGCTTCCCTTTCTCTTCTTTGTTTAGCCTTTCCTTCTTCAAGATTATGGATCTTTTGTAGCATTTCTAACTTGTCATTTTCCTCCTTTAATCTGAGCTCTTGCTCCTTTTGCTGCTACTGCTTGGCAAATTCATCAGCTTTCTGTTTGACTTCTAATTGTTGTTGCTGGATTAATGCATCAACTTGTGCCTTTGCATCCATTTCCTTTTGCAAACATTTAGCTTGTGCCTTGGCATCTGACTCTTGCTATTTCTGCAATGCTTCAGCTTGTGCCTTTGCATCTGATTCTCTCTTAGCTTCTTCAAATAGCATCCATTGGTTCTCCTTTGTCAAAACATGCTCAATTCATACATCCTCAATTTCATCAAGAGGTATCTCCTCTAGTGTCTCCTTATTTGACAAAGTATCCTCAGAGTTTGTCCCTATATCATGGATTTCTACCTCAACTCCCTTTCCCTTTAAAGTTTTAGCTTCCTTATGAAGGGTTCCCCTAGGAATTTCTCCAGTTGGCTACTCTATAGGAGGGAGTTGAGTAGACAACTCACCTACAACTGATGTTGAGGCCCTAGGTCCTATTGGGACTTCTTCTTCATGTGCTTTAGGTAGATCTTGAGTTGTCACTTCAAGTTCAAACTCCTCTATATTAGGAGGGAAGAATTCCAAGGGTTCCTTAGGAGGAATTCTTCTTTTCATCCTCTTGTACCCTTGAGTGGTACCTGTACCTTTCCTTTTCTTGGAATTTGGACCCCCATGATCGTTGGTTCTTAACACAACCCATTGGATGATTTGATCCAACATTGGCCTTGCTATCTATTTAATATCTATAGTCTCCTCTGGACCCCAATCTATAGGATCCAAGTTCTTGGTACTTATATTTTGTCCCTCATATATGGGATCCAAAACCACCCCATCATCTGATAATGTTTTAGGAATGTCCACCTTGACCCCATACTCCACCATGAGTAGGATAGGCAACCTTTCACAATTCCTTTTCCTTAAGTCATACTCATCTTGAAGATCACTCTAGAAGTCCTCCAATAGATTGAAATGTTTATCAAAAACATAAGCAAGAAAAGCATTCATCTTCTTCTTTGGATAAAAGTGCTTCCTAGCAGTGTACAACCCTAATTTCAGATGCATCAATTCATTGCAAACAACCTTTTCACCCACAAGGTGTGGAAAAATATATTCACCCAACTTCATAGGGAACTTATGACAACCGGGCTTATGCTTTATACCAAATTTAATATTAACCCCCAAGGACTGATAAAAAAAATCCATTAAAACAATCTTGTTGTTGCAGCATCTAGGGAATAGGTGAGGATGACCATCAAATCCAACCAACCTAAAATAAGTAAACTTGGGGTATTGGATAAACCAATATCCCCACTCTATGATGAATGCCATGACCTCTTGGATCAATCTATATCCTACATCTCCCATAAGCTGGTTAATAATGACATAAAAATGTGTCCTTAATCTTTTTGTAGTGCAGTTCAAAAGTCTACAAGGTGAGCTGGTCATAATGACTCCATAGCTTGTTCTATCCATCAAATTCTCCCAAAATCCCCACTCTGTTTAAACTTAAAAAAATTCCTCTCCTTGCTGCTGCATAAATGACATAAGAATTCATGAAGAAACTCTTGGTTTCTCTCACTCTAATCATCTGGCTATGTATGATTTCAGACACAATCATGGGCCAATCAAATTGTTGCCTGCCATCTAGGATTGTCTGATTGAATGGGAACATCCTTTCTTTAAAGTGAAGAGCATCCCTTTTCCCAAACACTCTGGAAAGCATCATTATAATTTCCCCAACCTCCTTGTAGAACTCTACCCTTTTAGTCTAATCTGGAAGCTTAACTAGAGAATTATTCTCAGTACTCATCCATTTCTTATTCAAATAAGTTTTGTTGGACTCCTTATGATTACTATATATTTTCAAAGCCTCCACCTCATTGAGTTGCCTTAGATTGGACACATTGAACATAAACTGAAACACTTGAGGAGTTAAATCAATGATGGCATTACCCTGCGAATCCACACACTGTCTAGTAGTAGGATTGTAGGCTCCAACCATTATCATTATTAATTCAGAACATTGGATTAACAGAGGAAATATAGTGATATGAGCCAAGCCATATTCAACTATTCTTTGGGTCCTCCATGTTACCTCTTCAACAAACGTTTCATCGTACAATTCTTCACAATGGAACAAACCCAAGTTGGTATCAGTTATGTCTACCCAATCAGAATCCACTTTACTAGTTGTGATGGAAATACCCCGATGATTATACCTCAAGGTATATGGGAGTTGTACTGGCTTAACCTTTTTAGGCTTTGCTCCTAGTTTTGAAGTCTCTGCAGATTGAATCCTTTGAGAAGCCTCACCCGATGCTCCTGACATCCTTTAATTTCTGCAACAAAAACCTAAGATTAGATCCACAAGAAGTATGAAAAACCTGGTCAAAGATCTCACCTTTCATATACATCGGAGGCGGGACTAGGCATAAGACATCCCTAAAAATATTTTACAGCACCGCCGGGGTTGGGATCGGGAGCAAAATGGAAGTCAAACTTGGTATAATGAAGAAGTTTCAATTTTATATCTCATTCTGCTTCCGCTTCTGATAGAGTGAAAGATATTTTAATAATTTATAATTCATTGGAAGCGAGCTCGGAGAAAAATCTGACATCTATTGCAAACAAAAGGCTTGATAATAGAATTAATCCTGGATCCGACTCTGGTTAAAACAAACATGATGTCATTAGAAATATCGATAGTAGAACAAATGAAATCATGGATAAAAATGAGGTCACCTGACAAGCCAAGGAGGCCTAAACTAATAGTACCAAACCATCCCCCCATATGACCGAGGGAAACACAAAAACTAGGGCACAATTTTAAAACTAATCAGAACAACACAAAACCATAGTTTACTAAAAACCTATGACTTAAACAATTAGGGAACAACTTAACCCTACTCAAAATCAACAAGCTGAAATGCAGAAGGACCGACAGGTAAAGTAATAGATCGAAGAACACCATATAACCATGTAGAAGATGATCGACACCCCAAAAAACCTAGGGCACAATGGTACGTGCACGAAAAAAAAAAAATGACTGTTGCAAAGTAAAAACAAACGAGAAAATGACAGACAACCAAATAAAACAAAAAAAAAGAAAGAACCAAAGATAAAGGGAAGAAAAAAAACAAAATGAAACAAAAGCAAAGAAAACAAGAAAGGATTCAAATGAAAAGATTCATGAACCCCACAAAGAACGACATACCAAACAAGCACAATGAACAACAACAAAGAAAAAAAAGAGCAAAAATCCTACCTTGAAAAGAAATCCAATAGGCTGGCCTTTGATGTGAATCCATGCACAAAAATGCTTGACCTTCAATTGAACCATGCTCCGAAATGATCTACCTCAACTTTGGTTCAATAATAATTTTTAAACAATAATAATAACCAACATATTAACATTATTAATGTTTAAAATCTAATTTCATACGTGCGAGGTGCCTATAATTAATGCCATTAATGCGGTAGGTCAGATGTGGAATTGCGGCGAGAATAGGCACAAAACTATTGTGCGACCGAAGTAAAGTCAAACAACAACAAGAAAGGTGGGAGCAAAAATGGAATGAGAACTAGGATTGAAAACTTTGTCCAAGTTTCAAGTTTGGTTTTGGTCCTGGTTCCGCCAACAACGAAGAAAAAGAAGGAAAGAACCAAAATGAAGACATCGAGATCAAAACAAGGTAATCAACATCGATCCTAAGTCCAAACAAACAAAACCAAAAAGGTAGAGGCAAAGGTAGGATGGAAAAAAGTTTGGAACTTTGTGTAAATCCCAAACTTAATATCAATTCCAGCTCCAGCTCCGCAAAAGAAAAACAAGATAGACCAAAGAGACCAAACTAAGAGACGAGTAGGATCAGAATCAGGAATGGAGTCAGGGAATGAAACTCAGAATAATTTTCAAATCCCGATTCCGATTCGGTTCCGGTTCTAATAGAACAAAAGAAAACAAAGTTTTGGAAGAAAGAACAACTCCAAACTTTGTTGAAAAACAACCAAGGACCAAAAACAGAAGAGGGGGACCCATTTTGACCAAGGAAAAATATGATGGGGTGGTTATACAAGGCATAACAACGCCCCCTCGAGAAATTTGGTGAAAATTCTAGACAACGAGCCAAGTTTTTTGACAAGATTATGTGATGTGTTTAAGTGCAAGGACTGATAGAAGAAATATTAACTAGAAGAAAATGTTAGTAGGATTTAGAAGAAAATTGATGTTTTTAGTAATTGATGAGTTTTCTTTTTCTTTCAAAGAGACTTCGTAGTTTTTAGCAATCCCTATTAATATCTAATAGATAAACATGATGCACCAATGTATTAATGACGACGACAACTTTTTATGTATTGCATGGACCTTGATTTTGCAAACAAGGAGTATTCTCACTCATACTAGACATAGAAAAACCTTGTTAGAATGTATGGGTCAGAAGTACAAAGCATTTTGGAATAGTACATAGAGAGGTATGAGGAACGAAACATGCAAGGCCACTTGATTTTCTTGAAACAACATCCACACACACAAGGAAAGTATTTTCCATGGTAGTATTGTATATATATCCAATGAATAGAGCAAACAAAAATCAACGATCAATACCCCATTCCTTCTTCTCTAAATCCTTAATGGACATCCTTGAGAGATCTTGTGAATGAGACAATAAGACAAATAAAAAAGATAAGATCATAAAACGATAAACAATGTTGGTGTATCACTTGCCATGATTGTTTTGATGTTTCAAGATTATCCATTGATATTGTCTATTGTAGGAACAATTTATCCATTAAGACATATGTCAGGATGTTGATGATGATTTTTAAAATGTAGGAAGGTTAATACTTAAGCAATCTTTTAGTCTAATGATGATCCAATCATTTTTTTCCTTGCTTGGAAGTTTTGTATTTTGATGTTTTCTTTGTTTGTTGATCGCGTTGTCAAAGGTTGAAGGTGATAATTGTTTACTATGTGTGGAAAGTTTGATTATGGATAGGTAACCATGGAGATAAGACTTTTGAGATTTTTGGAATTATTCAATGCTATTTTTTTTTTGTTTTTGAGAGATTTAGAGATAATTAGGGGGACCTAAAAGGACTGGCCTAGTGCCTCATAGGCTAATCAAAGATTAGCCTTGCCTACATGATAAACATATAGAAATCGTATGTTGACTGTATTAAGTGACACTGTTTTTGGAGTTTTCTGACGTTTAGTGATGTTTTTTGATTTCGATAAGATATTTTAATGTTTTTTATTTTTTCGACCAAGTTTTAAAGACCAAGAGGGAAATATAAACATTATTATCCTAGGGCCTTGGGGGCTCATCAAAGATGGAATTTCCTATTATGTACACATTGAGGCTCAGAGTTCACTTATTTTGAGTCATTGTGGCTCATCCGGAGATGACCTACAATATTTTTTTGGTTTTTGATGTTTTACGATTTTGTTTTGGATTTTGATGGTTTTCAACTAGCTTTTTGGATTTTGAGGTTGATCATATGGATGTATGATAAAGAGATATTAGTATGTAAGGATATCAATATTCTTTTGAGATCTTATTAATAGGTCAGCTAAAATCGATTGATTTGACTAAGTAATTTCTAATAATGATAACCTTAGTGAGGATACACAGTAATGAAAAGATAGTGTTGTCACAATAGGAACAACATGAGGATTGATAAAGATACATCCAAAGAGGATGGTTGATTGATTGGATAAGGATTGATTGATATTTCTAGCCAGGATAGGAACAAGATTGTCGAATGTTTTAATACCATGTTGGAGTTTCAATAGGATGCAACTGATATGGATTTTTTTTTCAATTGTTTAGACAATGCCAAGATTACAACATGAGGTGGAAGACATAGATCAAGATTTATTATGAAGAAAGATGTAAGTACCTACCCCGAATGTTTAGAAATCTACAAAATGCAAGCATTATGTTGTGATTGGATAACATGCTCGGATAGAGTATGCCCCTTTAGACAATGCCTCATGGCTCAAATAATACTAGATAGGATAGGATCAATGATAGTGACCCATTTCAATATGTTTATCATAAGAAAACATGAAGTGTACAATGAACCTTTGTTAAGATCAAGATAAGCTGGATCAGGATAAAAATGGGTTGGATGAATGGTTCATGTATTTATTATGGATAATATATGGATGGATGATGGATGGAATGTTGGATTTATTATGGATATGATGAAATGATTCTACCTGAAATGGTGCATGCATATGCTTGATTCTACTCATAACATCCATTTTTTTCACTGGAGTATAGTTTTTCTCTTTACTCTTCTTTGATGATTTTTTATTTTTAGTTTTCACTAGTGTTGATATAGGTTTTGTTTTTTCCATGATGTGCCAATGATATTCCACTTGGAGGAGTTATTTTTCTAAGATATTGGTGCTTGAATGTAACCCTTGATGATTCTTTTTTTCTTTGTCGATATCAGAGTTAACCTTACCTTCATGTGCACATTGTGATACGATTCCCTTAGAGTCCTTAAAATAAATAGTTTCTACCAAGATATGGTTAATGTGAGATTTGGATATCATGGATGTCAAAGTGGATGGAAAAATGTGTTCAGGAATATGAGGTTTAGATGGATTGGTTGATAGTTTGGACTATTTGACTCTCCAAATTTTTGATGATGAGCAAGGATGGGTGGATATGGAGATTTGATTGGGACCAACTTCTTCATATACTTTTTAGGTCACTCTTGAAGCTTTCCTTTGTATTGCTATACATTTTTTATGGATGAACTTCCCTTTTTGATTTTTCCCTATCATTTCTTTGACTAATGGAGTTTAATAGGGACGTTTTCCTGATTTTGCTTTGGTATCCATTTGTATTTTTATTTTTTTTACCGATTGTTTTACTTCAATGACTTGTTCCTTTTATTGATATAATTTTTCCTCTTATTTTTGGTCCCAATTAGATGGTGGAAATATGTGTGGACGAAGATTCATGATATTTCTAGTTGTAGCATTGGTAGCAATTTTATCATAATGACTCTTTGTGCTCCCCATGTTAGTGTTTGTATTAGATAAAGTTTCCCTTGATATTATAGAGGTATCACTAACATGTTTAGATTCCTTAATTGATGAATAACCAAGACTTTGATGCTTACGATTATCAATAATATACACTAGCTCTAGGATCATACCCTATTCATATAGGCCTAGTCTTCTACATTGATAGTGCATTTATTGAAAAAAATTATTTGCAGTAGGATATGACTTATCTTTGAAAGAGGATGCTAATCCTTCTCTACCTTGTTTGTGGACCTTCAAAGGTGATAGATTCTTCATTGGTAGGAAAAATTGCTTTGAAAAAGGTAAGTGATCTAAGTTTATAAGTGATAGGATCCTCCATATGTGGGATAACTTCTTGATTGATATCTTCAACTTAATCTTGTGAAATATCATATTTTAATGTTTCAAGTCAAGAGGCGTTGATGATTCAGAAATCATGTAAAATTATTCTTTATTATTCATTTTTTATATTCCTTCACAGCATGTTTTTGATTCACAACTTTTGTAGAAGTATTCTTCATGATCCATTTCTGATATGTCTCTAGATTCTGCTATGTCTTGATCATGTGTAGAGATGTCCATAGTAGGAGACTCTTGTTTATTTGTAATGATGTCAAGAGTATAAGACTCCAATTTTGGATGAAGATCAACTATATGTCCTTTAGGAGTAATCATCTCATGGGTAGATGTATGTGCACTTGGTATATGGATTTGTTCTTCTTTTGGAAAAAATGGATATCTTGGAAGATATCTACCAAGTCATTATAGTATTTTGATGATAGGGATTCTTGATATTGACTTTGTGTGGTGTTATCTTCGATATGCTTTGGTTCACTTTCTTGAAATGGACTAACTTTAAAGAATGAATTTTTTGTAAAGGATCCTTGGATTTCCTTTAAATGTGAACATGTGGGTGATAGCTCTTGGCTTATATTTTCTATATTTGGTATAAGTGTTGGGATTAATCATCTCTTGATCATTAATACATGCTACCATGAGGTTGAATTATGCCAATATATCTTGGACTAGATCATTGCTAGAATTTAGTGATTGATTTTGATCATACTTAGGAATAAATTCTTGATTCATGTCCTCTTGCTCACTAGGAGAGGTAAAAACATCTTCAATGTGATCAATGGTATTTAGATCTTGATCATTTTTTTTAATTTTTGAGTTTGAGACATTGCCACTATTATCATTAGTAGTTGAACCTTGAATGTTGTCTTCAATAGTTATTTCTCCTTGATAAATAAGGTATTGGATGATATTTTTGAGTTTAAAACAGTTTGATGCATCATGACATTTTTGCATTATGATATTCACAATAAATGTTGTCCTCATACCTTGGGGTTTTGAAGATAGGTTCATAATTACCTAATGATTTTGGAAGTGTGGTAAGTTTAGCATTGAATAATGTGTTTAACACACCCTCAATTGGCTCCCCTGAAGGAGTGTATTTATGTTTAGTAGTGTGGTTAGATTGTAAGGCTTGTTTTGGTGGAGATGATTGTTGTATTTCAAATGAAATTTCTTGTTGGTTTTGATATTGATGATTTTTATGATGATTTTGATGTGAATATTTCTTATTTGGGGGTTGATATTGTGTTGAATATCTAGAATATTGAGAGGGGGGTGAATCAGTATTCTATAAGACCATTCAAATAAAATCCATCTAAAAATTATCACAACTCTAACTCAATAAACAAGCAAGAATATGGAAACAAGACAATACATCAACACACATGAATGCCAAGATTTTTATGTGGAAATTTTTTTTGGGAAAAAAAAAGATAAGGATTAGCTCAAAATATATTATATCCAAATAAAAGATATTACATGGCTCACTACAAGGACTCGCTATCCTTGAAAGGCTCACAGTCTGAATACAAAATATGGCTAATCGCTAAGGTACAGAAGCTATGGCTCACTACCAAAAATTATGAACTGACGGAATACACCTTCTATGTGTGGGTTTCAGTTCCAATGAAGCTATGAATATGAAGTATTTTTTCTCACAACAGTCACTCAACAATTTTATTTTGATCCTCAACTACTAAATCATTTAGGCTTGCATATTTAAACATTCTTCAATTATCTTTGTACTTCACCATACCTCTCTTCTTTCTCATTCCCATGCTCACCCTTTCACATGTTCACTCCATATCCATACAATACATTTCTCCTTGAAAGAGTCTTACATATTTATGCAAGTATATCTCATTCATCAATTAGGTCGGCCTAATTAGATGAAATAAAACCAATCAAAAGCACTCTTTTCAGCACCATGTGATATTTAAAACATTTCTTTCCATGTAGTGCAACATATCAAGTCGAAAAATATCTATAGATAAAATTCACAAAGTATATTTAATCTTCTTAATGCATGTCATATATTAGGTTAGCCAAGACTAGGACCTAAACACAAAAACTCCAAACCAACATACACTTCTTAAAGAAACACATTCCAGATTTGATATTACTTCAGTTTCTCATCACATTACCACCATAGAGGCTACCATTAGAATCCAAAAATTAGAATGTTCTTATTAAGGAAATGCAGAGTCTCCCACACTTATATGTAGAGCAAAGAAACAACTGTAGTGTACAAAGTTAAACTCTGTCAATGATATTTTTTTTATCTCAACACAAAAATTCTCAAGAGCTTGGAAATAGCTATCTGAATGAGTCATAATATCATGGTCAAGATATTAGAGTCATCTTTTCTTTAGGTGGATTCTGGACTCAAAAACCAATGTACTAGTTCATCAGTAAAGAACACTTCTAGTAGAAAATAGCTTATGATATACCAAGTAAGCTTCATGTCCCATTCTCACCATGTTGACATCAATGAAAACACAAGAATAGCCAGATCAACCAATATACACTTCATTCTCATGTTGCAAAGCTTCATATTTACAACAATCTCCCCCTTTGGCATTGATGCTATCTTTTTCAAGTGCCATTGATGAATTTGGGGGTGTTTAATTTTTCATAGGTGATGCTTCATCTTCAAGTCAATATAAATGAATGCATATATTATTCTGTTGTGATTTAAGTAAGCAATGCTGCAATTTTTCATTTCAGTAACAAACAATGTAGTTGGTTGTTTTGATGTCATTCATAAACCTGGGGTTGTTCTCTTTTTCATAGGTTTTGCATGTAAGCAATTCTATATACATATGCACATATGTAATGCCATGCCACGCAACCCTAGAGGAAGTTTCAATTCATAATAAAAACGTACTAATTTTTTTTTTTTTAAATGAATTAAACATACATATTCATCTCCAATTGAAAACATCCCCTAAGGCTATGTAATTGAGATTACTTAAACCCCACTAACATACAACATCTAAAATTCATTGCATTTAATTACCCATGTAATAAGCATTAATACAACATACATAAACAACATAAGATAAGAAGATAAACATCCATACATAAATTCATTACTTGAACATCTGGTTATGTCACATTAATTAATTAATTTAAGTTATTTTATCCCTCTTATGTTATGATGTGGAGTTATGTAATTGTAATACATTTGTACTATTGCCTCATTCTAGGAATGGGTGATGTAACTATTGGATTAAGTAAATGATTATGAAATTGTATCTTGGTTGTTTATCTTATTATGTTATGTTGTATCCTTATGTCGCATGATGCTTATTTCGTAAAGTTATTAAATGCTATGGTTATGTAGTTGTGTAGATTTAAGTAATCCCAACCTTGTAGCCTTAGAGGTTGTTGTTAATTAGTAAGTGAATGTGTAAGTTATTTACACTTTAAAAAAAAATTGGTTCGCTTAAGTCGTTAATTACAACTTCCTTTAGGGTTACTTGGCGGGGCATTACAACATATACATACATATATGTATATGTAAATATATATACATGTATACACAAATATACATAAATTTATACATATAAATATATATAAATATACACATACACATATACATATACATAACATTGTATGTTGTTTCCGTGCCATAGATAAATTTGGGGCTGTTCAATATTTCAAATGAATGCATATAAGCAATGTTGCAATTTGTCATTGCAGTAACAAATAATATTGTTGGTTGTTTCCATACCATAGATAAATTTGGGGTTCTCTTTATCATAGATTGTGCATGTAAGAAAATCTATATACATACACATCCACATCCACATCCACACATGTATATACATAAAACATAGACATACAAATATATCTATAGGTTATGCTTCATCAATTCAATCAACTAAGAAATAGAGACATGTTTTAGGGAGACTTGATTTTATGAATGCTCATTTGATGGCAACCTATGCTACACGAGTCCACAACTCCATTTGAATTGTGAAGTGTTGCATAGGTAACCATGACAAGCCTTCACAAAACCAAGTCCCCTAAGTCATTCAAATACAAAGATATGATAATCTATGTGAAGTGCTACATAAGCCACACATGTATATACATAACACATAGACATACAAATATACATATAGGTTCTGCTTCATCAATTCAATCAACTAAGAAATAGAGACATGTTTTAGGGAGACTTGATTTTATGAATGCTCATTTGATGGCAACCTATGTTGCATGGGTCCACAACTCCATTCAAATTGTGAAGTATTGCATAGGGAACCATGACAAGCCTTCAAAAAACCAAGTCCCCTAAGTCATTCAAATACAAAGCTATGGTAATTTATGTGAAATGCTACATAGGCCACACATGTATATACATAAAACATAGACATACAAATATACATATAGGTTCTGCTTCATCAATTCAATCAACTAAGCAATATAGACATGTTTTAGGGAGACTTGATTTTATGAATGCTCGTTTGATGGCAACCTATGCTGCATGGGTCCACAACCCCATTCTAATTGTGAAGTGTTGCATAGGGAACCATGACAAGCCTTCACAAAACCAAGTCCCCTAAGTCATTCAAATACAAAGATATGGTAATCTATGTGAAGTGCTACATAAGCCACACATGTATATACATAAAACATAGACATACAAATATACATATAGGTTATGCTTCATCAATTCAATCAACTAAGCAATAGAGACATGTTTTAGGGAGACTTGATTTTATGAACACTCATTTGATGGCAACCTATGTTGGATGGGTCCACAACTCCATTCAAATTGTGAAGTGTTGCATAGGTAACCATGACAATCCTTCAAAAAACCAAGTCCCCTAAGTCATTCAAATACAAAGCTATGGTAATCTATGTGAAGTGCTACATAGGCAAGCATGAAAGGCCTTGGGAAAACCAGGTCCCCTAAATACATGTTGTAAGAAAGCTTTAGTGCTCAATATTGATCTATGGTAATACATGTGAATACTTGAAGGTTTTCATGGCTATTTGAATTGGGAATTATTTGAATTTGATTGATGGTTATTTGGTGTGGTGAAATAAATTGCTGCCCTCTTTTGAATTTGAGTTTCGTTTCGTATGAATAGGAGATTTGATTGATTTCAGTCTTTATTTCTTGACTTGATTGGTTTGGTGGATTGTTTGAAATTTTTTCCATATTTTTCTTTTGAATAATGGTGGCCTTAGAGGAGTGTTAAATGGATGCCGATGGGATATTTGCATTTGACTCCAATACGTGTGCACCCTACTTGGCAAGATGGGACAGATTGAAGCTAATACATGTTGTAGATCTCATGGTAGATGGGACAGACGAATGCATTTGCGTGTTAGTTTGGTTATGCTACGATGGGAAACATTCTTGTAATGGGTTCACCAGTCGGTCAAAGATGGGTCAGATGGGTTTCAAAGTTGTTGACTTGGCACCTTGTTTAAATTAATGCTAACTTGTGTGCATTTTATATCTGATTTATGTTTGATGTAATCAAGCCTATCTATGGATGAATTTTTTTTTACGTTGTGGAGGACCGGCATATAGGTGCACATGATATAAAGTTGAGAACACCCCCAAATTAATCAATGGCACATACAAAAGATACAATTGTTGCAGGTCTAAATTTATGAAGCATACACATAGACATATACATAGGCATACACATAGACATAGACATAAGTGAATTAAACACGACTGTAGATAAGTATAGGAAGGGGCAACGAGTGATAAATGTGACACAATGGATTGTTAGGGTGGCTGACTAAGAGAATTAGACGTGGAAAGGTTGTCCACTTAAGACCTCTTCACACATCTATACACACACACATTTACATATAGACATACACATTCACACATACACATTTACATATACAAATACATATTTACATATAGACATAAAAATAGACATAGACATGGACATAGACATAGACATAGAAATACATAAAGACATACACATACACATAGACATACACATAGACATAAAAATTTACATAGATTTGCATACACATACACATATACATACATATACACATACACATACACGCAAACATAGACATACAAAAACACATACACACACACACACACACATACATTGCCATCATTGTGAAGAAAAAACAAGAAGTTTCTAGAATGAAAGGCTGTAAAATTGACAAGTGTGCGAAGCATTATGAGCATTGGATGCGGTTTGGCTCAAAAAATATGCAGGATGTTGTGAAAGTAGTATATGTATATGTATATACACATATACATATACATAAATATATAGGCATATTCATATACATATACATATGTATATACATATATGTGTATATGTATATGAATATACCTATACATATGCATATATATAAGTAAGATGCAAAGACCTTAAGCATATACAAGTTGGATACACTTCATCATGTTTGGCTGCCAGCATGTAATTGTTTTGTTTCAAAATAATTACAATTGTGTGTGCATTTAATATTTGATATACATATACATATGTCTATGTATATGTGTAAGTCTATTTATATGTCGATGTATATATCTATGTCTATGTCTATGTCTATGTCTATGTATATGTATATGTCTATGTCTATGTTGATGAATTAGAACCTAAAAAAATAGAACACCCCCATATATTTCCAAGACACAAAAATAAGGTACAATAATTGGATGACTTATATGATGGAAAATAACCTATGCAAAAGATAAAACCCCCAAAATAACCAATGACACCTAAGAAAAGATAGAAACATTTGCATTACAGATTTATTGAAGTAGCATATATTCATTTTGTGTATATGGGTTTTTTTTTTTAAATGTTATTGGTCCACATGGCCTGCCATGTGGACTGTGTGATTTTGGGTGCATACGTATCGACTCCTCTCCCCTAATACTTAAGCGGGGGCCCTAACGTGCGATGGGACATGCGCTCATTGGGGCCCACACCTATATGTCGGTCCTCCACAACGTAAAAAAAATTTCATCCATAGATAGGCTTGATCACATAGAAAATCAGATATAAAATTGATGGAGCATAACCCAAAATAAATAACACCATCAATTTATTAAGTGACTGAAAAGATGAAGCAAAACCTAAACAAAGATTAACCCACATTTTTTTGTTTGTTAATGAAACAAAGAACACAACCTAACTCAATGATAATGACCTATGATAATACAATAGGCAGAGTCAATGATAATGCAAAACCTATGAGAATACGAAAATCAGAATCAATGATAATGCAAAACCTATGAGAAAAAAATGAGAGTGAATGATAATGCATAACCTGTGAGATTACGATAAGTAGAGTGAATGATAATGCAAAACATATTGAAAGAGATATGATGTAATATAAGCTAGACAATTATTTGAGTTTTTCTTCCCCTTTGACATCAAATAGTTTTTTATTTTTTTTAGTTAGGATATTTTTTTCACTATGTACCTCAGCTAGACGATTACTTGGTTGATTGTGATAATGAATTTTACGTGAGAATAAGAGATTGGATGAGACTATCATTGAGACATGTTAAAATGTTTAATCTAAATAGGGATACCCAAGGCATGAATAAGGATGAGTCTGATTCAATGGAGAATGTAGACATGCAAACTTTACTCATGCATTTGATCATGCTTCATTCAACATTATTTCATCTATTAATTAAATAAACCAATTTAATTAATTCACTAAGCTTATCTCTTTAATTAAACAAATCAAATTATTTAATTATCTCCTAAAGTTTCCCGATTTAATTAAATCACATGTATTTCATTAAATGGCTAATATTCATTTTCATTTCATTTGATTTAAAATTTAAAACAAAAATGCAAATCAAATGTCACACCACCTAATCACTAGCTTAATTAGTCAAAATCCCTGATTAATGCTAAGCCTAACCCATGTCCCATCCACTTGCACAATAAATCATTTAATTTGATTTATTTAAACACCTATTTTCCTCACAAAGCATATTCCCAAGGAATATGCCCTCATTAACTCCCCTTGTTTGACTTTGTTGGCCAAGCAAAATTCCCCCCAAATCCCTCAACCATATTCATTTATTGCCATTTTCAAATTTGAAATGGGAACATTGGCCAAAACTTGCACAATCATGGGCCAATCACATTGCGCATGACAAGTGGCTCTCTCCTATTTGATGGGGATTAGTCCCACATTCTTCAATTTGGCCTCTCCTCTCTTCAAAATCAACTATAAATTCAAGGCTGCTATCCTTCAAACAAACAACACACTTTCATGCAAAGTTACTCTCTACATGTGAGAACTAATTTTGTCCACAATTACATGCATTTGCATTAAGACTATCATCTTGGCAATCTTGCTTATCAGGGTTGGGAAAGGGCTGCCTTCTACACAAAGGATAGCACCAATCTGCTATGGAATAGATTTGCATTCATGTTTTATATGTTTTATTTAGTTTTCCTTGATGTTTCAATGTCTTATTTAGCATGTTTAACTAAATACAATATTTCATAAGGATGTTTACTTCTGTCATGTTGGTTTGTGAGTTTACTAACCATTTGCAGATTTTGGCATCCACAAATAACATATACTTCAATCATGTATAAATGGTGTTCATTCTTGCTATCAATTTGAATAATAAGAATGTTAAACAAACATAGATGGGAGAACAATAGTTTCACTAAAGAGAAAAAATAGAATGGATACTAAAAGGACAATGTAGAAATAATATTCTAAGGAAAAACTATAGATAGGATCCTCTTCATAGCTTTTATTTCTATCACATATGAGAATTGAGACCTATATGCTATGGGATCATATCCTTCTTTAATGAATCTCTAGTGGCCCTTATGGTTTTTTGGGGCTTTGTGGTCCTATGTATGTCTAGTTGGTGTAGACATCTTCTCTTTTCTTCCCCAATTTACTTCCTATGGAGAATAGTTACTAGGCTTTAGTAAGATAGTTGTCTAGATGTATTGAGACACCAATATTTTTGGTTTTCAAGTCTTCCTCTCCTCTATTTGTTTTTTTTTGGGACATGGGGGATCAATTTTAAACTCCCATTTAACATTCTTTCACAAAAAATATCAATATTTTTCTTTTATCTCCTATCTTTATGTGAACTCAAATATTAATATTTTTTTAGCTTGTATTGATTACTTTTAAGTTGTCGTCACTTACTCTTGCCTTTTTCAATTATAATAGGTCTACTTAGCTTAGCTATGTTGAGTGCATTTTGGATATGATTTTGGCATCATAGGATGTTAATATAATTGGCTTTTTAGTGTTTCTCTCCTCTATTTGTTTTTTTTTTTGGGAGGTGGGGGTTCCATTTTAAACTCCCATTTAACATTCTTTTACAAAAAATATCTCTTTTTTTCTTTTATCTCCTACCTCTATGTGAACTCAAATATTAATATTTTTTTAGGTTGTATTAATTACCTATAATTTTCCATCACTTACTCTTGCTTCTTTCAATTATAATAGGTCTAGTTAGCTTAGCTATGTTGAGTTCATTTTGGCTATGATTTCGGCATCATAGGATGTCAATATTATAGGCTTTTTATTGTTTCTCTCCTCTAATTGTTTTTGTTTGGGAGGTGGCTGATCAATGATAACAAAAATTTATGAGCTACATTAGTTAAGCAATGCCTATTGTAAAACCATAAATCAAAATACAGTCATTTGACTATAAATGATAATAGTAGCTGAAAATCAAAATCCATTACAAATGAGCTGAAAGTTCAAATTACCAACTACAGTTCGGGGTTTGTATGCACCTTTATTTGTTGTTTTTAGATGATTTTTTTCCTAGTGAATATTCTTATTGGCAATTTGGATCTACTCATTATGTCCTTCCACTTGATGACACTAAAGACTAATGAGTTGTTGATGGTAAATTCTTATCAAATTCTTTAAAAACTTGTATAGCAATATGTTCTACGAATAAGTGAAACTATTTTAAAAATCAAATCTGAACCAGCACAACATTGCAATGCTTATACCCATTATATGAGCATAAGAAAGTATCAATAGAGATTGTGAAGGTCTTGCAGAGCAGGTTCATCAATGAAGACCAAAACATGTATGATGAAGAAACTGACAAGCCTGTACGAGCTCAAACATCCAATTTAAATGAGGAACTTGGGTAAGTTGACACTATACTTTTTGATAAAATTGGTACATTGACTTGCAATTCAATGTAGTTATTGAACTGTTCCATTGTAGGTATTGCATATGGTCAAGGTTTGACAGAGGTGGAAATAGCAATGACATACACATACATATACACATACATATACACATACACATACACACAGACAAGGAGAAGACAATGATAGCTCACTCTTCAAGAAGTGTAATTCCCAAGGAATGAAGCAACACCTCATTGTCCAAAAAGAGAAGTGTAACTCCTAAGGAAAAGCTCACTCCAAAAAGGACAAGGATAACTAAACCTAAGTAAACAAATTACATAAGTAAGATTAACTTATGGGATGATAAATGCATAACTACACAAACTAAACACATTTTGAAAAACTTGGAAAATTACACAGAAAACATTGAGATCTATGATTAGTCACATTTTTTTTTGAGACCAATGCTACTATAGTTTCTACAATGTTTCAAGAACTATATGCTTCCTTGTATTCCAACTTCAAGTAATATTCCATGAAATGAAAGGATTTGTCTCCAAGGAGAGTTTGAGCATGAGATTGGTTGATATCAGCAACTTGTTTTGGAAGAGAGAAACTAAGAAGGAAAGAAAATTAAGGATATAAATAATAGGGCATAGAAAACTCATAAATGCATAATTACACAAACCAATTTTTTTGAAAAACTTGGAAAATTACACAAAAAACACCGATTTATGATTAATCACATTTTTTTCTTAAGCAATGCTACTATAGTTTCCACAATTTTTAAAGAACTATATGCTCCCAAGCATTTTGAATTCAAGAAATATTCAATGATAATGCAGAACATATGAGAATACGATAAGCAGAGTGAATGATAATGCATCTAACCTATGAGAAAATGATAAGTAGAGTGAATGATAATGCAGAACCTGTGAGATTATGCTAAGTAGAGTCAATGATAATGCATAACTTATGAGAATACGATATGCAAAGTCAATGTCAATGCAAAACCTATGAGAATAGGATAACCCTAAACTATGACTGTAAAATTTGTAAAATAAACCCTACCGAAACATAAATGCTAAACTATGCATGCTATATTCTCAAAATAAACCCTACTGAAAGAGAAATGCCAAAATATGAGCATAATATTTGCAATACAAAACCTACAGAGAAAAACCCATATAAATATAAATACAACTTCATCTATGGCATGGAAACAACGAACATTATTACATGTTGAAAGAAGAAAACAACCCCAAAAATTTCAATGGCGGGGAAACAACCAACTGCATTATTATATTTTATATAAATAGAGCGATGCTTGAACAAAAGATTAATTTCCAAAGATTTAGTGTGTTTATGAACACAAATAGGACAGTGTTCATAAACACTAAACTTAAAAAAAATAAACGAAATCTACAACACCAAAAAACCAATAAAACAAAGCAAAATTGCAAACCAAACACAAATAAAATAATAATGGCGAGCCTTAGTGAGAAAGCTCACCTAGGTCGAACACGCGACAAAGCCCTTCGTTTCTTGTGGTGACCTTCATGGTGGCAAGGAACCCATTCATGGCGGCGAGGAACCCATTCATGGCAGTGAGGAATCCGTTCATTGCTTGCATGGCAGAAGTGGAGCTGTTGGTGACATTCGGTAACTGGCGTCTACTCATCTTTGTATCGACTTCTACCCAAACATGATATGGTCTTTGAGCGTCGTAGGTTGAAGTGAGATGATGAAGGTTGTAGAAAACAAAAAAAACAAGTACCAACGAGCAAGTGAAGACATAATGTTTACTTGCTAAAATGAAAGGCTGAAAACATGGCGAGAAGAGTGAGGCACTAGGAGCATTCAATGCAATTCAGCTCAGAATAAACGTGGGGTGGTGTGGAGCTTAGGAGAGGTGACAACATTTACACATGATAGTCGATAGGAATAGAAAGTGGCGGCGAGTGATAAATGCTCAGTAGTGGATTGTTAGGGTGGCGGACTGGGAGGAGTTGACGTGGCAAGGCTGTCACCTTCGGACGCTGAGCCACAAAGGTAGTGGCACTCGAGGTGCGTCTGTATTGGTCGACGGGTCTTTTTTCCATTTTTTCCTAGGTGTGGACAAATTTGGACCTTCCATGTGGCAAAATATTTAAAAAATAAAATTAAAAAAAAAATTATTTTTTAATTTACGTTTTTTTCTAATAGTTTTTTTTTTTAAATGCTACTAGTCCACATGGCTTGCCAATTGGACCGTGCAATTTTGGGTGTTTATGTATCGACTCCTCTCCCCTACCTATTCTCTGTAAGATTTGCATCTAAAGGCAATCTTTTATTTATGGATTAACATTTGTTAATTTGATGTGGTAGGTGGGACAATGAGAGGACTAAAGGGAATATTTTAACCGTGAAAAACAGAGCGGGAATAGGACACTTTGTAAAACAAAACCCTGCTACGAAGGAGAAGACTGCTGATAGTGTACGATTTCATAGAAGGCAGTTATATGAAAATTTTAATGAACAGTAAAAGGATCAACAACGCCATTGAATTTTATAGATTAACCAAAGTGCTTTTGGTAATGCCACTCCTATAATCAATATAATGGATGGTGCACAATTTGAGCTTTCTCCTTATGATGTCATGATGAACAAAATTTATGAGCAGTTGGATATGGGTAACACAGCATTGTGCCTTCAGCGCATATATAAAATCCCATTCGAATAGAAAAGGCTACGCAACCCTCAAAAGAAATGGCCTATGCGCTCCTGCATCCATGGTGAGATGCCCATGGTTTTCTCGTGCAACCCAGATCTGCCACCGAACAAACCATGTTTGCCAAACTACAGGTGTCTTATTTGTCGTATTTGTCAGATTGTGTAGGTGGAGATCCTCATATTTTTTTTTTAGTGTTTTTTTATTGGAATAAGAAATTTAAATTAAAAAATAAAATATGAATAAATGATTTTTTTTAATGTTATAGAAAATATAATATAAATGAATAGTATAATAAAAAATATTATAAATATTTATATTATACATGTTCTATTATATATTATAATGTAAATATTTATATTATATTATATCATTAAATAAATACAACATATTTTTTTATATTATATTAGAAATTTTTTCTCTATATTATACATTTCTTATATATATTGTATATTATAAAAATAAATATTTAAGATATAATATAGTACAATATAAGATAAAAATATTATATACTTAATAATGATGTAATAGAATAAAATATAATATAATACAATATATTTAATATAAATAAACATTATGAATCAATAATTAATTAAATTTAAAAGATAATTATTAATAAAAAATAATTATTTAATTAATATGAACATGGGAAAATAAATTATATAAAAATTAGTTAGGATATAATATAGTATAATATAAAATAAAAATATTATATATTTAGAACAAAATACATTATAAGAAAAAAATATTTAGTATATAATATAGTATTGAATATAAGATAAAAATATTATATATTTAGTAAGAATGTAATAGAATAAAATAAAATATAATACAATATATTTAATATAAATAAACATTATTAATCAATAATTTATTATATTAATTAAATAATTTTTAAAAAATATTATATATTTAGTAAGAATGTAATAGAAGAAAATAAAATATAATACAATATATTTAATATAAATAAACATTATTGATCAATAATTCATTATATTAATTAAATAATTGTTCTCTATTAATTATTATATTTTTTAATTTAATTAATATAATTAATTATTGATTCATAATGTTTACTTATATTGAATATATTGTATTATATTATATTTTTTATTCTATTACATCCTTAGTAAGTATATAATATTATATTATATATTTCTTATAAATATTGTATATTATATTAAAAAAAAATTAAGATATAATATAGTGTAATATAAGATAAAAATATTATATACTTAGTAAGGATGTAATAGAATAAAATATAATATAATACAGTATATTTAAATTAAATAAACACTATGAATCAATAATTGATTATATTAATTAAATTTTAAAATATAATTATTAATAAAAATGAATTATTTAATTAATATGAACATGAAAAATATATTTAAAAAAATTATTTAGGATATAATATAACATAATATAAAATAAAAATATTATATATTTAGAACAAGGGAAAATACATTATAAGAAAAAAATTAATAGTATAATATAAGATAAAAATATTATAGATTTAGTGTAAAGGGAAAATACATTATAAATTTTCTATTTAGGATATAATATAGTATAATATAAGATAAAGATATTATATATCTAGTAATGATGTCACAAAATAAAATATAATATAATATAATATATTTAAAATAAATAAATATTATGAATCAATAACTCATTATATTAATTAATTATATTAACTAAATAATTAATTTTTATTAATAATTATATTTTTAAATTTAATTAATATAATTAATTATTGATTCATAATGTTTATTATATTATATTGAATAAATTATATTATATTATATTTTATATTCTATTACATCCTTACTAAATATATAATATTTTTATCTTATATTATACTATATTATATCCTAAATAGTATTTTTTATAATATAATATAAATATTTTAATTATAATATATGATAAAACATGTAATATAAATATTTATACTATTGTTTATTAGACTATTCATTTATATTATATTTTTTATAACATTAAAAAAATCATTTATTTATATTTTTCTTTTTTTAATTTATATTTTTTATTCCAATAAAAAAATAGGAAAATCTATTCACATTAAACACAAAAAAAAATGATGATCTCCACCTGCACAATCTAAAAAATATGACACCTGCAGTCTGGCAAACATGGTTCGTTTGGTGGCAGATCTGGGATGCACGGGCGAACCATGGGTATCTCGGCATGGATGCAGGAGCACATAGGCCATCACTTTTGAGGGTTGCATAGCCTTTTCCCATTCAGACACCGCTGGAAATTATTTCGCATTCTACACAACTTTTCACAAAAGATGTTTCCAAATGTCTGTCAAAAGTCTGATGAATACGATGTAGCATTGTAAATTGTCGGTGTTGACAATTTTACATTATGTTTTGCTCTTTTAAGTGTATGAGTTTAATGGTACATCTAATTTTTTCAATTATGTATTATATGGGTCATTTGGATATTTATTTAGAAAATCCATTTACAAAATCGAAGTAAACATTTAATATTTTATTCTCATCACTTTATACTTTATAAAATAGGGTTAGGATTAGGTGACTTGGTCCTTCTATTTTGCCTCCAAATTTTAATATGTTGGAGTTGACATTTTATTATTTGAATTTTAAATGTCAAATATCGGCTATCAGGATTTAATTTTCGAGAAATTAGAATAATTGTGTATAAATACCTGATCATTTCTTCATTTCATATGTAAGAGACAATTTTGGAATCAAGAGCATTATCAAGCAATTATTATCAAGTCAAAAATAGTCAAGAGAAAATTTATTGTAGCAATTCAATATAAAAGAATCATGTCAAGTTTTATGTGAGTTTATTCATGTTTATGTTATCATCTTGTTTGTGAGATCTAATCCTTGTAGGTCTTCAAGAAAATAAAGAAAACAACAATCAAGCCTTGAGGAGATGTGTATGACTCTAGTCCTTCAAGGATGCCATTTTTTAGTGATGAGTTGTAGCCCATTGTTGATTCATCATTCATTTATCATTTAGCCTATATCCCTCAAAAGGATAAGCTCTTTTTCATTGGCACTGTCATTGTGGAGGTGGAAACACCAACACCGGGGTTTGACCGAGGCAATCCCATTTATGGCACAACCATTCCTCTCTCTTTGAATGTACAGGTTTCAAGTCTGAAGAAATTTGAGAGAATCTTGAAGTCAATTATGCATTGTTGCATTCAAACCCTACACCTTGAAAACATACGAAAACTTAGTTATCTTGGCACCCGACAAAGATCCGGCAATGCAAGCCCTAGGAAAAGAAAACTCCGATCTAGCTCCAGAGGACTATGAGATAATATCTGAATTTTAGTCAAAAGGACATTGTCACCCAGAGTGACTTATTCTTCGATTTTTAGCCCCAAATTTATATCATAAGTGTAAAAAACTTTGCTTAGTCTATTTTCAAAGTCTAAATTGATAGATGTGACATTTTAGATTTGTTGTTTTTACATTAGAATAGTTATTTGCATCATTTACTTAGTCAAATCATTGCATTTCATTCCAAAATCCATTTCAAGCTTGGTCAAGGGTCGGTTGACTCATCTTTCAAGTTTTAAGTCAACCTTATACCTTGTCCAAATTTATCAAACCCTTGCTACCTCAAATTCTAAATGAGATGTTAGGAAAAGCTCCCCTAAAACCCTAGAGTGAAATCCTAGGTTCCTACATTTTCCTTCATTTCATATGAAGTGTTAGAGATCCAAAGATTGCACCTAATGTATTTTGCTCCTAATCGCAAAAAAATGGAACAATTGTATGGAGAATATCTACTTCCAAATAGTCTTGTACATCAATATTTTAAGATTTTAGAGAGATTTAAATTATCCTTGAACAAAAAATATTGAAAATTTTATAAAAACTGCTCTAGTTTGGTCAAGTAGACTCATAGAGGAGTTCCCTCAATACAAATTAGTTTTTCCTTAGAAAATCAGCGAGACAGGCATCCAAATTACTTGGTCATAATTTTGTTCTATTAAGATTGATGTGTAGGAATGTTCAAGATTAAGTTAAATATGCCAAGAATCTTGAAATATTTATGTACGAGACTTTGAATAGGGCATCGGTGCAAATCTTTGTTAATCCATGGGCCATTCCCATTGCTCCTAGCTTCTATAAATCATAGAATATTAATTCATGGGTCATTCTCCTTACCACTAGGTAGCTTGTATAAAAATCATAGAAATATGACATACATGTCATTTGTCAAAGGGCTTAGGCATATTTTGAAATTAGTGTAATAAAATTATTGAAGTTAAATTTTTTTGAGCATCAACACTATGGTGTTTAGGTTTGGAGATGCTGAAATTTGTGCTTTGAGCCCTCAAAAAACTCTTCTAGTTATTTTATTTGCTTTACAAACATGCTCACTACAAAAATATGGTGATTTGGTTATTAATAAGCTACCAACTATGTATCTAGTTATAACTATATAGGATTGATTAGGGGGGTAAGTGCATGGATCTGTGACACAATTTTGGCTCTTAAGATGCCACTTTTTTTTTAAATCAACAAAATATGATTTGCACGAGAAAATGAAGATAGTTACACTCAAAATTTCAAGATGTAGCAAGAACAAGAGTTGAAGTGCTCCAAGTCTAGTTTCTAAGTTATTAATTCTTTTTGAAATGAATGAATATTAAGGGTCTCAAAAAGGGGGGGCCCAAAATAGGTCCTATTTTTATCAAAAAAATACCATAGCATTTCAGCACTGCCCCATTTTGATTTTTTTTTTAGAATTTCAAAAATTCGAATGGTGAGAAATTAACTATCATGTAGTTTATCCTCGTTATTTCGGATAATTTTTTTAATGAGTATATAATATTTTATGAATATTCAAAGTGGACACATCTTGAAAAGATAAAATTTGAGCATGCTTCCCCCTAAATTTTTTAAAAACTAATCAAAACTTGATTTTTTTCATCATGTGTAGAATGGAGTCTAGTTTTTAAAACTGTAATTTGTTTCACATTTCGATGAACGAATAAAAATATATCCTAAAACTAGCACATGTTGGTTTTTGACCAAAAATGGAGGCATTTACAGTAGAAGTTATGAATGAAAACCTTAACTGAATCAAAATAAAAAATGAATTATATATTTAGATAGTTAAGAGCTTCAGGTTAATGCCATCACAGTTTTTTTATAAGATTACATTGAAATACGTGCAAACGTGATGGTGAGCACAAACAAAATTATGAGGAAATTTGGAAAATCCTGTCTATTCACTTGTCCAAAGCAAGTCATTTGGAGAGCGCCAAATTTGGTGCTCGCCAAATGGCACATCACATTTGGCGAGTGCCAAATTTGGTGCTCACCAAATGGAACATCACATTTGATGAGTGCTAAATTTGGTGCTCACCAAATGGCACATCACATTTGGTGAGCGCCAAATTTTGAGCTCACCAAATGGCACATCACATTTGGCAAGCGCTAAATTTGGAGCTCGCCAAATGGAACATCACATTTGGTGAGCACCAAATTTGGAGCTCGCCAAATGGCACATCACATTTCACGAGCGCTAAATTTGGAGCTCACCAAATGGCACATCACATTTGGCGAGCGCCAAATTTTGTGCTCGCCAAATGACACATCACATTTGGAGAGCACCAAATTTGGCACTTGCCAAATGACTTGCTTTGAACAAAGTTTAACTTTCCCCTCTCTTTGCTCGACCACTTTGATAATGTTGAGAGTGTGTGATTTATGATCGTAGATGGATAGTTGAAGTTTTAACTGTCATTTACACTCTCTGCCTCCTTACACTAACTAGGTAACTCTCTACCCCTTTGAAGTCTCTCTTTCTCTTAGGTCTCACTCCCTCCCATGCTACCTAGACTACTCTCTCTCACTCCAATCCCCTCTCTCACACTCCCTCTCTCTTAGGTCTCATTCCCTCCTACCCTACTTAGATAAATCTATCTCACTCCATCCCCCTTTCTCACACTCCCTCTCTCTCCCCCTCTAGTCTTTTTGTCTCTCTCCCTCTCCCAGGTCATTATATTTCTCTCTTTGTACCTCTCACAAGTATCTCCATCCTACCCCCTCTCCCTCTCTCAGGTCTCTCATTATCTCACTCACTCCCTCTATCTCTCTCACACTCCCTCTCTCTCTCACTCCCTATATCTCTCTCCCTCTCTCTCGCTCTCTCTCAGGTATCTCTCTCTCACACACACACAGTCCATCTCTCTCCCACTACCCTTCTCTGACTCCCTCTATCTCTCTCCCACTCTATCTCTCCCTCTCTATCAGGTCTCTCCCTCCCACCCCCTCTCCATCTCTCTCACTCAAGTCTCTCCCTCCTACCCCCCTCTCTCTCTCTCTCATATCTCCTTCCCACCCCTCTCCTCTCTCTCCTCTATCTCCCCTCTCTCTCTCCCTCTCTCTAAGGTCTCTCCCTACCACCCCTCTCCCTCTCTCTCTCTCAAGTATCCTCCTACTCCCTCTCCATCACTCATTCTCTCTCCCTATCTCTCTCAGGTCTCTCCTCTACCCCCCTCTCTCTCCTCCTCACTCCCTCCTATATCTCCCTGCCTCTCTCTCCATCTCTCTCAAGTATCTCCTCACCCACTCTCTCTCATCTCTCTATCCTCTATCTCTCTCTATCCTCTCTATCTCTCTCTGCTCCCTTTATCTCTCTCAATGCCTCTATCTCAGTCTCACTCTCCTCCTATCCCTCTCCCTATCTCTCCACTACCTCTCTCGCTCCTCTCTCTCTCTCCTCTCTCTCCTCTCTCTCCCTCTCTGTGTATCTCCCTCCCCCCCCCTCCCTCTCTCTCTCTCTCTCCCTCTCTCTTAGGTATCTCCCTCTCAACCTCTCTCTCAATTATCTCCCTACCACCCCCTCTCACTTCGTCTCTCTCTTTCAAGTCTCTCCCTCCTACCCCCTCTCCCTCTCTCAGGTTTCTCTCTTGCTCTTTCTAACTGAATCCCTCTATATATCTCCCACTCCCTCCCTCTCTCTCTCACTCCCTCTCTCTCTCCCTCTCCCTATATCTCTCATTCACTCCATCTCTCTCCCATCCCTCTATCTCCCACTCCCTCTATCTACCCCTACCTCTCTCTCTCCCTCTCTCTCTACCTCTCTCTCAAGTAGGAGCGAGAGACTTGAGAGAGAGAGAGAGAGAGCGAATGAGAGAGAGAGAGAGAGAGAGGGAGTGAGAGAGAGGTTTAGGGTCAAGTGTTGAATGTCTAAGGGTTTAAGGGTTGAGGGTATAGGGTTGAGGGATTAGGTTTGAGGGTAGAGGGTATTGGGTTGAGGGTAGAGGGTAGAGAGTTTAAGGGTTTAGGGATTGAGGGTTTAGGCTTGAGTGTTTAAGGGTTTAAGGGTTGAGGGTATAGGGTTGAGGGACCAGGGTAGAGAGGGGGGAATGGATGGAGGGAGAGATGGAGGGAGAAGTGAGATAAAGAGAAGGAGAGAAGAGGAGGGAGGAGGGGAAAAGATTGATGAGGGTTGAGGATCCAATGTTTAGGTTGGAGGGTTTATAATTGAGGGCATAGGGTTGAGGACCTGGTTTTATGGTTTAGGGGAGAGAGAGAGAGAGAGAGAGAGATGGTTTAGGGTTGAGGGTAGAGGGTTAAGTTGTAGAGGGTAGATGATTTAAAGGTTAAGGGTAGAGGCTAGAGGATTTAAAGGTTAAGGGTAGAGGGTAGAGGGGAGATAAAAGGGAGTGAGACAGAGAGAGAGGGAGACAGAGAGAGATAGAGACACAAACACAGAAAGAGGAGGAGATAGGTTTGAGGGTTTATGGTCAAGGGTTTAGGGTTTAAGGGTTAAGGGTAGAGAATAGAGGGTCTAGGTTTTAGGGTTTATGGTTTAGGGTATACGATTTATGGTTTAAGGGTAGAGGGTAGAGGGTTGATGGTTGAGGGATTAGGATAGAGATTTTAGTTGGGTTTAAGGGTTGAGGGTATAGGGTTGAGGGATTAGGGGTGAGGGTAGAGGGTATTGGGTGGTTGTCGCCCACAAAATGATATAAAAGTCACAAAAAATCCTAACCTAGGAATTGGACATTCTAGCAGGTGACTAACATCTTCTTATGGTCATTCATTTACTTTGTCAAACTAGGGAACATATACTTGAAATGGAGTGGCACTGTATGTGCACTAAGAACCAATTTTAGCCACAACCTACTAGAAATAAATGCGTGAAAGGAATTCTACTTATGATGCAAGAACGTAAGGAAAAGTCTTATCAACTTAAGCATAACTTAGTTAAAGCAGAAATCATGACAACTATTACTAAGAAACAAACCATGAACTTGTCTTATGCTACAGGAATAGACACCGGGATGGATTCCTTATGCTGCAAGAACAATATAAGATTGAGTTTGCACTGAAACTTCCTGGAATGAAATTCTAACTAATAAACAACAAGAAATAAACAACTAACTATAGATACTTACTAAGTGGGCCCCCTTAGCAAGCATCAACCAAATTATGCAAGAATTGAACTCAAAACTTCATCAGCTTTTATTCATAAACTTGGAATCATATACATGGTTGTTTTGCTTGTAAGAAAAGTAACTCAAAACTTTGTTCATCATTATAATACTAACTCGAACATACTTTGTTATGTTCTCTTATTTCCAATCTAGTCTTTTCTCTTCTCTAATTGCTCACTCATGCAGGAGGAACATTTATTTATAGAAAAGAAACTAACTAACTAACTTAATAAAGAAAGATGTAGACATAGATGTTTCCTAATTCTGAGGAACAAACTTCCATAAAGGAAAGCATATATCTATTCAACCAATTCAAAGAGAATATAGCATTCCACTCTTCTTAGATTGATGACCATTTAGATCTCCTCCCAATGACCCAGACAAAGAGTCTTCGTTGGAACAACTTCCTCGATGTCGTGTTGGAAATGGACTTCACTGCAGGACCGAGATTTGCTACGCATTGACTCGTTCATGCAAACTTCAACAACCTATTAAACACATGGCAGCAGAGGCAAAAGAAGGCATGCATATAATAGCACGATACTCATTCATTAATCACACACATTAAATTCATCTCATTTATCCAAAAACCACGTGCATCATATCAGTCAATTGGGAGGTCAAACAGGGAGATGAATGTAGACATACAGAGATATTAAGCTGTAGGAATATAGGAATGCATTTCCATAGGATACTACCAGATTTTAGATAAAAGTTTATAATCAAAAAGTTTAAAACAACCATTAACAAAAGAGTAAGGGTATTTAAAAATACATCATGACATTCAAATTATGACCATATTTTGGGCTCATCATTTTCCCCCTACTTATGCTAATGTTGGTCCTCTAGCATTAATCTTCCTGGTTGTTTCCCTGAAATCGGTTGTAGTAGCATGGCCTTGCATTGAAGTTCCAAACTTGTAGTAGAAGCCTTTGTAATTCTACCACCTTTCATACCTGTGAGCTTCTGTGTCTTCATTAACATTTGTAGCCAAATAAGGGTATAGCGGCCACATCAAAACAAGAGGTCGAAATGTCAATGGCAACCATAATTCAAATATTTCTTAGAGACCCAGCTGTATATACCTTTTTGATCTTCTGATGGTTGCTCTAAAATTCATAGGGCTATGCAGCTCAGATTTTCTCAGGCCAACCGTAAGTTTCTCCCATCTTGTTTTGATTTTGGAAGATGAAAGCTTCCAAAACAAATATGGTTGGCCTTTAAACTCATCATATACCTATTTTCTGAGATCAAATATTTTTATTCTTGTTGTAGGATCATAAAATCCATATGCAATAGTGAACCAAGTTCTTAGAACTGTTCGAGGATCTGAGCTTTCTAGTCTCAGGGGAATTGGTTCTTTCCTTTCAGCTTCCTCATAATCCTCTAATTTTTTCTAATAATTAATCTCATTAGCTGCCCAAGACATAAGTGACCTCAAATGAATGTCACCAATGTAAAGAAGTGGATTCCACTCTATTTCAAAAGGTATTAACAAACCATGCAAATAAAATTCACACAAAGAATTTCTTAACCAATTAGGTGTTGCCTAATAGGCATCATAAAACTCTTTAGCAGAATGAATGTCAGGGTCCAGATTTTTGGAAATTCTCATTAATTGGAACCACAAAAATTGCTCCTTCAGGCACATTGCATACACCCTAGGAGGTGGTCTACATTCCATGATTTGCCTACCTAATTTCATCATTTCATTCATTTTCTCCTTTATTTCCTGGATTTCCTATCTTTGGTTTTCAATTTCTTTCTTTAATTTCTTCTTCTCCTCTTCCCATAGACTGTTGCATTTTAGTTTTAGCCAGATGGTGGAAACTCAAAGTTTGAAGTGTCACAGGCCTCTAGGCAATTTTAAGATATTCTAAATACTCAATCAGTAATGTTCTTTTGTACACAACCAATGCATGACAAGGTTTTGAGGGCAATGGTGTTTCGTTGAATATCTCATTTTGTTCAGGTTCTTTTTGCTATTCAGGAGGATATTGTGCTTCTCCTGAAATTCTCTCAACTGCATTAGCCAAATCATTAAGACTTGGCATCCTCTTTTCATCACTACAACCATGCTGTACTTCCTCAACTTCCTTTGTTTCTCTTTGTAATTCCTCGGGAACAACAGAGGAACTGTGTGGAACATTCTTAGATACACTCTGAGAATCCTCATGACCAATCCCCTTAGACTCCTTTGAAATGATTATAATTTTTGGTTGGACGGGGTTTGAGGTAGTTTTACTATGTTTTCTTGTTGAAGCTCTTCTAGGCAATGTAGTAGATGTAGGAGGTTCTTTTGCAGCTTTCCTCTTTCTAACTTGCCTAGGGGATTCAGACTCAACCAAAGAGGAAGATGATAAAATTGTGGTGGTAACAGGTGTAGCTGTAGGGAAAAGATGGGTAGCACATTTTTGCTTTCGTGTTTGAGGGCTTGCTTCTGGGGTTTGCTCAGCCCTAGATGATTCTCCTCCTTTTGTTTTCCCCTTTTCTTTTATTGTAGCAGACCTATTTTTCATTTGGGTAGAGGGCTCAGGTGTGGAGGCTGCAAGACTAGGTGCTACAAGAGCAGATGATTCTTGCTCTGCCTCCCTACTCGTAGACTCTAATTTCTTTTTCTTTTTCTTGGGCTATGCAGGGGGTGCTCTAGGAGGTTTAGGAGGTTGCAGTCCTTTCTGGGCAGAAAATTCTTGCCAAGAAAGAGGTGACACATCCCTCAGAGAATGCTCAATCAATAATTTAATAAGGGCATGATAGGTGATGAAATTATCATTACCTTTCTACGTTTCATAGGCACTATGCTCCAAAATATTTAACAAGAAATTTGGGACGTTGATAGCTAACCCGTGCCTCATATGACTTAACAGTTTAAAATGGTAGGAATAAAAATAAGAAAAACATCCTTCACAAGTCAAATATCTGATTATGAAGGAGGCATATTCTAAATATGGATAAGGCAGTGAGACCCATTTGCATCCTTGCTTTGAAATGTCTAAGGGTCCATCCGTTGGCAATGTGAATTTTGCCCTGGAAGAGATAGCATCCCTTCCTAAAGGGAAGTTCTCTCCTACTACTGGAAGCGTAGTCACTTCGGCAATCCATTACTCAGTTACGACTACTGTTAAACCCCATACTATAGCCTCTCCTTCCAAAAGACTTCTTAAAAATTCACCTGTAGCTTCCTTGTTGAAGGAATCTATCCTTAGAAAATAGTTCAACCATCTGCAAATACTGAATCCCTGAACCACCTGAGGATCTTGCATTAAGGCCTCATGAGTTGCTGGCTCATGTCTTACTAGCTAACCACCCATATTCAAAAACTAACTTTGCTAAAATCCCTGAAACTTAACCTCTTCTGAGAATTTGAAAAACACTTTTCCTTCGCTCTGTTTCTTTTCTTTTTGGTTTGTTACCTTTCTTTTCTTTCCAAAAATGATATAAAAGACAATTGCATGCAATGATTTTTAGAAACTACTTAATTAAGCAGTTAACTTGCTGATTAGGGAAAAAGAACGCATTCATTCTTGGGAAGTACAATTTAAAAATTATTTTTAACAGACGTGGCATTGGCAAAAGAAATTTTTTTGAAACAAATTATCCCCGCCCCCTACTTAAGATTTGGCATGTGTCCTCACATGTGCGAAAGGATAGGCAAAGAATGAGCAGTAATGACTGATAGACACTTGTAGTAAATGAATAAATGAAATAAATGAATGATGTGACAAATAAAAAGAATATCACGTACTTTGTATTAAATGCTCGCGGATGTTGGGAGATATCATAGCATAGCCTAAAATGACTACTTGGAAAAGAAATCATAAATGGAGGTGGTACGGTAGAATGGGTGATGTAGAAAAGAAAGATGGAATGAATGATGGTGATGGATGGTGATGGAGAAAGTGGTTTCCATAAAAAGAAAACCTTTATTATGGATGTACAACATAGTTTTTAAAGAGATGCTGCAGGAAGAAGACCGAAGCCTTTTGTTGCATGAAGATCAGTGGCTGCATCTGAAACAAACTGCTTCATAAATTATTCTTTGGATGTAGGCTTATGATACAACCGAAGATGATGTCCATTAACCAACAGTTTGAAGCAGACATGATCGATTGTAGCCAACTGAACTGAACCATTATCAAATACATTTTCAATTTCATACGGACCAAGCCATCCTATTGTAAGTTTACCTTGATTCTCTTTATACCTGGAGTCATAGAGTAGCACCCAATCACCAATGGAGAAATGCTTAGTTCGGATATTGTGGTCATGCCATTTCTTCCTTTGCTGTTGGATAGCTTCAGTGTGCTGCAAGGCAGCTTTCCTTATCTCATCCAATACATTCATCTATAGGAGGCATTCCTTTTGGGCTTCTGAAAGATCAATGTTAAGTTGAAGAGCAGTCCTTAAGGTCTTATACTCAAACTCTATTGGCAACATGGCAGTTTTGCCATAAAGTAACTCAAAATGGGTAAACCTTGTAGTTGTTTTCCATGTTGTCCTATAGGCCTAGACTGCTTCTGGAAGATGACTGCTCCAATCTTTCTTGTGTAGCTAGACTGTTTTTGTAAGGATTTCCTCCAATTCTCTGTTAGTAACCTTTGCCTGACCATTGGCTTGAGGGTGATAGGGGCTTGATTTTTTGTGCCTGATCTTGTAATCATTCATCAATGCAGTGATCAGGTTTGATGTAAACTGAGCTCCTTGATCAGTAGCAATCTCTCTTGGGACTCCAAACCGAGTAAAAATCTACTCATAGAGGAACTCAGTAACTTTATTGTCACGAGCATGTGTCATTGCTTTCACTTCCACCCACTTGGTTACATAATCAATGCAGACCAAAATGTAGGATTTCCCATTGGATGGAGGATCAATAGGCCCAACAAAATCCATTCCCCACTTATCAAAGGGACTATCACTTGTGGATACAGGGGCATTTCATCAGACCTTGTTGGTCTCCCCATTCTTTGACATTTGTCACATTTTCTAGTGTAGGCCACAACATCCTTGTGTAGTGTGGGCCAATAGTACCCTGTATTAAGCACTTTCATTGATGTTATTTTCGATGCAAAGTGCCCACCACATGGCTCATCATGACAAGCATGCAAAATTTCATAGGTCTCATATTCTCTAACACACCTTTGCATGACTTGGTCAGGTCCTATGTAAAACAAACAGTCTGCAATCCATGAAAAGTTCAAACTTTTCCCAATCAATAGCTTCCTATCCTTTGGTGAGAAGTGAGCTAGAATTTTGTTGGCTGCTAAATAATTTGCAATATCTGCATACCATGGAGTTTGAGTAGCAATAGAAAATAGATTTTCATCAAGAAAGCTATCATCAATTACCTGTAAGGTGGCAGGTGTAGCTGTTTGATGTCTTGACAAGAAATTAGCCACCACATTTTCCCTGCCCGGCTTGTCAATAACTGTGATATTAAATTCCTGCAACAATAGTAACCACCTTGCTAATCTACCAGATATGGCAGACTTATTCATGAGGTACCTTATTGCTACATGATTTGTATGAACAAATATTTGGTAACCAATGATATAATGTCGAAACTTGTTCAGAGCATACACAACTACTAACAATTCTTTCTCTGTGATAGTATAGTTTAATTCTGGGCCTTGAAGTTTTTTGCTAATGAAATAGATGGAATGTTCTATGGAATTCTCCTTCTATCCTAACACTACCCCTATGGCATAATCATAAGCATGTGTGTGTATATGAAAGGGCAGACTCCACTTGGTTCCTTGAAGAACAGGTGCTTTAGTAAGTAAGTTCTTAAGCTGCAGGAAAGATTTGTCATAGGCCTCAATCCAATTAAATTCACAATCCTTATTCAGTAAGGCATACAAGGGACTGGCTATTTTGTTGAAACCTTTAATAAATCTTCTATAATATCCAGCATGTCCTAAAAAGCTTCTAACATCCTTTTGTTTCATAGGTATTTACAAAGTTAGAATGACTTCTCTTTTTGCAGGATCAACTTGAATTCCTGCTGGAGAGATATGATGGCCTAGAACAATTCCTTCTTGCATCATCATAAAACACTTCTCACTATTTAAGGACAAATTGTGCTCCTAGCATCTTTTCAACACTTTCTCCAAATTTTATAATGCTTCTTCATAAGTAACTCCATAAGTGGTGAAGTCATCCATATAGATCTCCATAGAATCATGAGAAATATCAGCAAAAATACTAATTACTGCCCTTTGAAATGTTGCAGGTGCATTACACAGGCCAAAAGGTAGGACAAAGTAAGAAAAAGTCCCCCATGGACAGGTAAAGGTTGTTTTGTCTTGATCCCCAGGGGCAATTTTAATTTGATTATACCCACTATATCCATCCAAAAATGAGAAATATTTTTTTCCAGACAATGAGTCTAGTACTTCATCAACAAATGGTAGTGGAAACTGATCATTTTTAGTTGTTGTGTTCATCTCTTTGTAGTCTACACAAACTCTCCATTTTCCACATTTTTTAGGAATGATCACCAATGGAGATACTCATTGACTGTCTAAAATGGGGTAGATAAAACTAGCATCAAGCAATTTTTGGAGCTCGTTTTTAACTATTTCCCTGAGTGCTAGGTTTATCCTTCTTTGAGGCTACCTAACAAGTGAACAATCTTCTTTAATGTAGATCCTATGGGTACAGAGTTGAAGATTTATTCCCTTCATATCCCCATAGTCCCATGCCAAATCTTTGTGTTGATCTTGTAGCATTGTGACTAGGGCAGTTTGTTGAGATTGAGACAACTTACTATTGATATTCAGATAGTGTCCTAGAGACAACTCAATTTTCTTGGTAAGATCATTCATGGAGTCTACTGATAAAGGTGGTGTCTGTATTTCTTGTGGAAGCAAATGTTGATAGACTGGAGGAATTTTAAATGGCAGGTTCTCAGGATTTAGTTGTTGCGGGAAGCACTACTAAAGAGCGTTATCTAAATCAGATGGGCTACTCATATCAGAGTTGGACTACAAAATTTGTAAAACCAGATCATCCTCACTCTGAAGTTGGAAAAATGGATTAGCTTACAACATCACTAAGTGAGCCAATAAACTAACTTCTTTAGTTTCTTCACCTAAATCTAGCCAAATTGGCTGAGACAAGTCTAGCTGAGGCTGAGCAAGTAGGTATAAAGCCAATTTCTTTATTGACTGACCATCAGAAATTGTCATGTCTCCTGAATGACATCCTATAAAAGCATCAGCTGTGGCTAACCATGGTCTACCTAGGATGATAGGATATCCTCCCAAAGTTTCCTTTGTGGACAATATGGTGAAATCTGTTGGGTATTCCCAAGACTCAAGGTTGACAATTATATCTTCTACCATGTCATCAGGTGTTACTTTGGAACTATCAGCAAGTTGCAGGATGATAGGTGTAGACCTAATGGTTAGGATATTCAAATACTCCATAGTATGCTTGGTCATTACATTAATGGTTGCACCAAGGTCAACCAAAACATTCTTTACCATCTGACCATTAATATTTATTTGTACCACAGGACTCCCAGGGTTAGCATATTTTGGCATGACTACCTTCCCTAAAATAATATCTCCCAAATGTCCTAGAAAATGGATAGTTTGGGGATCCTTTTTCTTCCTTCCAGGTTTCTTCAAACAAGCCTCCTTAATGGATTTCCCATAGATTGGAACATCTTTAATGGTTTGAAAGAGAGGGATTTGAATGTGTACATTCTTTAGCTGATCCAAAATATCAAAGGTAGGATCTTCTATAGACTTGGGTGTATTGACTTGCAATCTCTGAAGAAAAGGTGGTTTCGCTTGATGCTTTAGGACAGGCTCCTTAGAGACAGTATCTGATATAGGTATATGTTTTGCAGGACCAATCAGTTGTTCAGAGGCAGGGTCTAAAATTTCAGTAATTACTGGTGGTTGTGGAGCAGGTAGGGTGGTTCCAGACCTGAGATGGATATCATTAATATTCAAAGCATAGGCTAGATACTGATTGGCTTCTGCAAAATACATAGGTTGTTGTTGTTGTTGTTGCTTATTATTAGGATTTGACAATGGTTGAGCAGACATAGGAATTTGTTTTGGAGGGCTAGTATTTGCTGCAGGTGCTACAGGAGGTGGCATGAAGGTTGGAGGCTGTGGTTGCTGAAGCTACAAAAGGCCAGGGGATTAGTTCTGCCATTGTTGAGAACCTCTCCATTAAGGATTCTGCTGCTAGTTACCTTGGGGTGGAGTCCATCGTCCTTGTGGCTGTTGCCAACCTCCTTGACGAGATGGCATTATGGACTTTGATAGTTAGGCCATTGTGGTTGAGAGGTATTCCATGGTGGTGATGGGCCATATGTAGGTTGCCATTGGTTATTATAATTAGAGTAAGGATTACCAAAATTCAAAGGGTCTTGAGGCATACCTTGTCTTTGAGCCCATTGGCACCTTTGTGCAATGTAGAATACTTGTTCATCATCACCTTCTACTGCCTTAAAGTCAGTAGGTAATTGCTTAGCCTCCAGGTTAACCACCATCTTACATCTACAGTCACGCTTCTTCTATCAGCAATGTGGGTAGAACTCGGCCAAGATTGCTTCAACTTTCTCATGTTTCTTTCGAGCTTGCATAGTATCCAACTGTGTAGCCATATTGTTTATGATATCTTGCTTGAAATCAGACAACAAATTTGAAATCTCCATCCGTGAAACTCCATTAGTAGAAGACTTTCCCACTGTGGCCTGATGACCTCTTCCCTTCTTGACATTTGCTCGAGAGTAGTTGCAGCATATGGACTTAATATCATCCCAAGGCACTTGGGTTATATCTCCTCCTCCCATCAGATCCAAAGCATTAATACAAGAATCATTGATTCCTTGTAGAAAAAGTAATTTCTAAGATTCTTCATTGAGAGTATGGTCTGAATTCTTTTTCAAGGAAAACAAAAACTTTGAGATATAGTCTTCCTGGCTTTTGTCCTCCTTCTACTGAATTTAGAATATATCATCACCCTTACTACCACTCTTGCAATATTCCTTATATTTCTCAAGAAATTTTGTTTGCATGACTACCCAACTATCGACAGCATTCCTCCCCAAACTCATGAACCATCTTAGAGCTCCCTCCTTCAAAGTAGCAGGAAACAACTTCAGCTTGTGAGCATCTGTGGTGTAATTATATCTTTGACAGAGGATGTCGAACTTAAACAAGAAAGTGTCAGGGTCCCTTGCAACTAGCCCATAGAACTTGGGAAGTAATGAAGAAGGAATATTTTTGAGGTTATCATTATCTTTCTGGGGTATGATAGGGAATTCAAAGGCAGGAGGTCGATTAGGTGGATTTTGTGCCATATCTGCTTGATGAAGTATCAAGGAAAATGGATTTTCTTGAGGTTCTTCGTTAGCTAGGTCAAAGGGAAATTCAGCAAGTGGGTCTTCAGCAAATGGATTGATATCTTGGTTTCCTCCTTCCTCAAATAGATTATAAGTTGGTTCAAAATCGTTATCAGTGAAGGAAGGGTTTGGGAGGAATCTTCCTAGAGTGTCTCTTCTTCTATGCATGTAACAGACTTAACTCAAAATTGAAGAATTTGAAAATTCTTGAATAAGCACACTAAACTATTGCTAACAATGACTATGGCAGGTTCTTAGCTTGACACCATCCTCGACAATGGTGCCAAAAATGGTTGTTGCCCACAAAAGGATTTAAAAGTCGCGACAAATCCTAACCTAGGAATTGGACATTCTAGCAGGTGACTAACATCTTCTTATGGCCATTCATTTACTTTGTCAAACCAGGGAACGTATACTTGAAATGGAGCGGCATTGTATGTGCACTAAGAACCAATTTTAGCCACAACCTACTAGAAATAAATGCGTGAAAGGAATTCTACTTCTGATGTAGGAATGTAAGGAAAAGTCTTATCAACTTAAGCATAACTTAGTTAAAGTAGAAATCATGACAACTATTACTGAGAAACAAACCATGAACTGGTCTTATGTTGCAGGAACAGACATAAGTATGGATTCCCTATGCTGCAGGAACAATATAAGACTGAGTTTGCGCTAAAACTTCCTAGAATGAAATTCTAATTGATAAACAACAGGAAATAAACAACTAACTATAGATACTTACTAAGTGGGCCCCCTTAGCAAGAATCAACCAAATTATGCAAGAATTGAACTCAAAACTTCATCAGCTTTTATTCATAAACTTGGAATCATATACATGGTTGTTCTGCTTGTAAGAAAACTAACTCAAAAATCTGTTCATCATTATAATACTAACTCGAACATACTTTGTTCTATTCTCTTATTTCTAATCTAGTCTTTTCTCTTCTCTGCTTGCTCACTCATGCAGGAGGAACATTTATTTATAGAAAAGCAACTAACTAACTAACTTAACAGAGAAAGATGTAGACATAGATGCTTCCTAATTCAAAGGAATAGACTTCCATAAATGAAAGCATATCTATTCAACCGATTCAGAGAGAATCTAGCATTCCAATCTTCCTAGATTGATGACCATTTAGATCTCCTCCCAACGACCCAGACAAAGAGTCTTCACTAGAACAACTTCCTTGATGTCGTGCTGGAAATGGACTTCACTGCAGGACCGAGATTTGTTGTGCATTGACTTGTTCATGCAAACTTCAGCAACCTATGAAACACATGGCAACAGAGGTGAAAGAAGGCATGCATACAATAGCATGATACTCATTCATTAATCACACACATTAAATTCATCTCATTTATCCAAAAACCACATGCATCATATCAGTCAATTGGTAGGTCAAACAGGGCAATGAATATAGACATACAGAGATATTAAGCTTCAGGAATATAGTAATGCATTGCCATAGGTTACTACCCGATTTTAGATAAAAGTTTATAATCAAAAAGTTTAAAACAACCATTAACAAAAGAGTAAGGGCATTTAAAAATACATCATGACATTCAAATTATGACCATATTTTGGGCTCATCATTGGGTTGAGGGTAGAGGGTAGAGAGTTTAAGGATTTGGGGTTTAAGGGTTAAGGGTTGAGGGTTGAGGGATTAGGGTTGAGAGAGAGAGAGAGGGATAGAGGGTTAAGGGGAGAGGGTAGAGGGTTAAGGGGAGAGGAGAGAGAGATAGAGGGAGTGAGAGAGAGAGAGAGAAACCTGAGAGAGAGAGAGGGGGGGATAGGAGGAAGAGACTTGAGAGAGAGTGATAGAGAGAGAGAGAGGGTTAAGGGTAGAGGGTGTAGGGTTGAGAGAGAGAGATGGTTGGGGGTTTTGGTTTGAGAGTAGAGGGTAGAGGGTAGAGGGTGTAGGGTTGAGAGAGAGAGAGATGGTTGAAGGTTTAGGGTTGAGGGTTGAGGGTTGAGGGTTGAGGGTAGAGGGTTAAGGGTAGAGGGTAGACGGTTTAAGGGTAGAGGGTTTAGGGTATAGGGTTTAAGGGTAGAGGGTAGAGGTTTTAAGGGTTTAGGGTTTAAGGTTCAAGGGTAGAGGGTAAATGGTTTAGGGTTTAAGGGTTGAGAGTTGAGGGTTGAGGGTAGAGGGTAGAGAGTTGAGGGTTTAAGGGTTGATGGATGAAGGGTTGAGGGTTTATGGTAGATATTTTATTTGGGTTTAAGATTTTAATGGTTTATAGTATAGGGTTGAGGGATTATTGTTGAGGGTAGAGGGTATTGGGTAGAGGGTAGAGGGTATAAGGGTTGAGGGTTAAGGTTTTAGGGTTGAGGGTTGAGGTTTTAGGGTTTAGGGTTGATTTTTTTATGGTTTAAGGGTAGAGGGTAGAGGGTAGAGGGTTTAAGGGTTAATGGTAGAGGGTAGAGGGTAGAGGGTTTAGGGTTTAGGTTATGGGGTTTAAGGGTAGAGGGTAGAGGGTAGAGGGTTGATAATTGAGGGCATAGCATTGAAGACCTAGAGGGTTGATGGTTTATGGTAGAGAGAGAGAGAGGGAGAAGGTTTAGGGTTGAGGATAGAGGGTATAGGACTAAGGGTATAGGGTAGAGGGTTTAAGGGTTAAGGGTTAAGGGTATAGGGTTAAGAGTAGAGGGGGTGAGTGAGAGAGAGAGACCTAAGAGTGGGAGATGGAGTAGGAGGGAGAGACTTGAGAGAGAGAGAGGGAGTGAGAGAGAGAGAGGGTTGAGAGTTTAGGGTCTAGGTTAGAAAGTAGAGGATAAAGGGTAGAGGGTAGAGGGTTATGGGTAGAGGGCTTAAGGTTTAAGGGTTTAATGGTTAAGGGTATAGGGTAGAGGGTTTAGGTTTTAGGTTTTAGGGTCGAGGGTTTAAGGGTTGAGGGTTGAAGGGTTGAGGAATTAAGGGTTGAGGGTTGAGGGATTAGGGTAGATATTTTAGTTGGGTTTCAAGGTTTAAGAGTTGAGGGTATAGGGTTTAGGGTAGAGGGTATTGAGTTGAGGGTTGAGGGTAGAGGTTTTAGGGTTGAGTGGGGGAGAGAGAGAGGTTAAGAGTAAAGGGTATAGTATTAAGGGTAGAGGGGTGAGAGATAGAGGAAGTGAGTGAGAGAGAGACAAAAAAACCTGAGAGAGAGGGGGTAGGAAGGAGAGACTTGAGAGAGAGTGAGAGTGAGTGAGAGAGAGATGGTTGAGGGTTGAGGGTTGAGGTTATAGGGTTGAGAGAGAGAGGGTTGAGGGTTTAGGGTTTAGGGTTGAGGGTAGAGGGTAGGGGGTTAAGGGTAGAGGGTAGAGGGTAGACGGTTTAAGGGTTTAGGGTTTAGGGTTTAAGGGTTTAGGGTTTATGATTTAAGAGTAGAGGGTAGAGGGTTTAAAGGTTTAGGGTTTAAGGGTCAAGGGTAGAGGGTAAATGTTTTAGGGTTTAGGTTTTAAGGGTTGAGGGTTAAGGGTAGAGGGTTGAGGGTTTAAGGGTTGAGGGATTGAGCGTTTAGGGTTTAGGGTAGAGAGTTTATTTGGGTTTAAGGGTTTAATGATTGAGGGTATAGGGTTGAGTGATTAGGGTTGAGTATAGAGGGTATTGGGTATTGGGTAGAGGGTAGAGGGTAGAGGGTTTAAAGGTTGAGGGTTGAGGATTGAGGGTTTAGGGTTGAGTGTTTAAGGGTTTAAGGGTTGAGGGTATAAGGTATAGACTGAGGAATGGATGGAGGGAGAGATGGAGGGAGAGATGGAGGGAGAAGTGATATAGAGAGGAGAGAAGAGGAGGGATGGATAGAGATAGATGAGGATATGTATAGGGTAGAGGGTTGATAATTGAGGGTATAGGGTTGATGACCTATACGGTTGAAGGTTTAGGGTAGAGAGAGAGAGGGTAGAGGGTTAATGGTAGAGGGGAGAGATGTGGAGGGAATGAGTGAGAGAGAGACAAACTTGAGAGAGAGAGTGGGTAGTGTTGACAATGATTTCACTCACAACAATAGGGAAAATAAAAATCTCCATAAGGAAACTGCAAAGAACCATATCCTTCTTGAAAGATATGAAACAAGAAAAACTCAAGGGGAAATCTACTTAAATAGAACAAAAGATTGGCTCAGTTCAATCCCAAGTCTCTAGTAATTAGGTCATGATCATACTAGGTTCACTTCAGGGTATGATGTGATTTTGTTGTTAATCTCAAGGAGAATATGTTGTTTAAAATCATATATATTATAAATTGAGTTTTCAAATTGAATCTTAAGAACAAGTATCATGAAATCAAAATATTTGAAATAATATTTCATGAGCATCAACAATTTCATTTGCTATCAGTTAAGTATATTTAGCTTTAAGTATTCAACAATTTTCAATATAAAATAAAATATTTTCAATAAATTTCCATCCATTCATCTATTTTTTGGAACATTTTCAAAATTTAAACATCTATTCTAAAATAAAGCATAAAAATTAAAAAATTAAAAAATTTCTCTTGGTTATTCTCCACGCATGCCCCAAAGAATTAATTAAATCAAAGCAATTGCTTTATATTTCACCAGATTTCTTCACAACTACATACAAAACGATGTGAGCTTTTAAAGAGAGGGTTTTAGTTTGGACACCGAGTAGGTTCTATATGCACCCTTAAATGACACAACATACAGTCTTGTTCGGATGAACTAACAAAACCAACTACAAAAGATTCATGAGATATGTAGCTATCAAATTGGCTCTGATATTAATCAATATCTACGTGCATAGAAGTTTTTACACTGGAATGATTGAAAAAAAGGAAAAAAGAACAAAACTTAGAGAAGTTTTGGCTCTTCTGACATCCACAAATTCTGAACTTAACTTAAAAAAAGATATCCTCTGGCCTTTTATAGAACAAAAGGAACAAAAAAGATAAAACAAATACATGAGAGAGAATCCAAGGGACCAATCATATCAAGGCATGTGGAAGGTAGTAACTGACTAGGAAATTACAATTGAAGTCAATGAAGATCAAATCCAATTTCTCATTAAATCTCTTCGGGTTTTCATCTTTTATTATCGTGGGGATAATAACTTGAATCAAGATAGCACATGTAGGAACTTTCTATACATTCAGAATGATCATGTTATCACTTAGTTTCAACACTCGGTTTTTCTTCGAGTATACTACTCTCGGGAATGGGCTTCCCCAAAGATATACATTTGCTTCCACTGCATGTATAATACCGGGACCTCCAGTATTATGGTGGAATCAAATCCTTCTACATTATAGCATCCTAGAGCATGCAAACCAATCTAGAAATGATTTTATCTATGATTCAAGTTTGTGTGACCGTCCATACTCGAACTTTCCATCACAATATGTATTTCCTACAATCACAATTTCCACACATTAAATCCCTTTTAAAAAACAAATTTATAAACATCTCATGTAAATAAAACCATTATTCAAATGTTATAACACTAATTTCCATGAATAACACACTTTCCAAGCACATTATAAATTCTTGGATGATCATCTTCTTTCTATACTAGATTACTAGACTATTGGACTCATTACATAATCACAAAATCTCAAAACTTCACTTTTCATCACAACCCAGTACCCGATATTCAGCTTTACCCATAAACTTTCCCCGAACTTCAATTTTACCAGAATTCCATCTCTTCTAGGCTTCAAATACAAGAATTGAAAACTTAGATCATATCCTTATTACCTTTTCCACCTTTCAAACATTCTCGATTCCCAATATCCAATACCCAAAACACTTTATTATGAAGTACTCTTTAATTAAATATTTCTTTTACCCCTTTTTTTACTTCTAGTGATCTTCCAACTAGCTAGGTCATACCATAAGATTTAAAAAAAATGTTGCATCCCCAAGCCTTACAATGTTGGGGCGTGTTATGAGACCACACAACAAGTAGGAGGGAGAGACTTGAGAGAGAGTGAGAGAGAGGGAGATGAGAGAGAGGGTTGAGGGTAGAGGGTGTAGGGTTGTGAGAGAGAGATAGGGTTGAGGGATTAGGGTAGATGGTTTAAGGGTTTATGGGTTAAGGGTAGAGGGTTTAGGGTTTAGGGTTTAAGAGTAGAGGATAGAGTGTTTAAGGGTTCAGGGTTTAAGGGTTAATGGTAGAGGGTAGAGGGTTTAGGGTTTAGGGTTTAAGGGTTGAGGGTAGAGTGTAGAGGGTTTAGGGTTTAAGGGTTGATGGATTAAGGGTTGAGGGTTAAGGGATTAGGGTAGAGATTTTAGTTGGGTTTCAAAATGTTTAAGGGTTGAGGGTGTTGTAGCTAACATTTCCACTTTGGTTTATACACATTTCCATAGTCCATTTTCATCATAAAACTGCATTCATCATTGATTTCTACAATATTTTACATTAAACATGAAATTACCACATGTACATAGCTTGCAAAATAAAACCCTTCACTACCACATTGAAATAAGTCTCTCCCTCGATGGCATAAGGTATGCCTCCAAGAAAATGCTACATCAATGAGACATACTCAAATGTCTGTTCACCAACCCAAATAGAAATATTTCAAGGAGACCTATATGCATCAAAGAGAGAAATTAACTTGTCTCTTCGATGGAATGTAGTCACGGCGACGCTCTGAGGATATATGATTCTTTTGCATTTAGGAAATAGAAAAAAATCTCTCAAAAATTGAGAGATTACTAAAAAATAAAGGGTAAGGTATTGGCCAAAACGTGGCCGAGCATGTATTGTGGTGATTTCAAGGAGACATTGGTGTGTCAAAGTGATAAATGAAGAAATCTCTTGGACATTGAAAGAGAAAGCAAACACAAAAAAGTTGAGGAGACAAGTGAACACTGAGCAAATTGTTTGAAAGTCTCTTCGATAGAAGCACAACTATAGGGATGTGATATCGATGGACTACAATATGTCAAAGAGAGATAATCATGGGTCTCTCCAAAATTTCAATGTCGCATAAAGGTCATCGGGAGAAATACCATTGAAGGAAGGAACACCGACATGTTGAGGAGACATAAACTTGTCGGAGAGAAATATTCATTAGTCTCATTGACATTTTGATGCCAGGGCTTCAAAGAGGGAAGAACTTGCAATGCAGCTGTCGAGGAGACCTTGTGATATCGAGCAGAGAAATTCAAATTTCTCTTCAACATTCTAAAAACTGATCAAGAACACATCAAAGAGAGAAATGAGCATCCTTGACAGTATAATTTAAGTGTCTTCAACATTATGAAATAATGTTTCACCAAGTTGACATGACTGATGAGGTTATCAAAGAGACAACTGCCATTAATGTTGAAAGTTGATTAGAAAGGTGGCATGAGCACCATTTATGAACTAGATTTGAATCAAGCATTCCAAATTTTGATAAATCCAACTCCTAAGAAAGCATAATTACTAATTGTGGTTGAATATGAGAAGATGGTGTTGGATGATGGAAGGCAACTTAGGAATTGTAGTGTTTGTTCAAGTAAGTTCTCTTGGCTCAACTCAACGTTTTCTCTGAAAATTTGTTTGAAGTAAAATACAAGTAGGGTTTAAAATGGTCAAAACTCCTAAGAAAACAAAGGTGAAAAGGAAGAAAATAGAGGCCAAACCATTAAACCAATATTTAATAAATCAGTGTCTTGGGTTTGAGCCAAAGTCAAGAAGAGTAGTTCAATTAAACCCCTCATGCGAAACATTGGAAAATAGACACAAGATTCTTGAAGTGATGTCTATGACTTCAATCCTTGAAGGCAACCATTGAAGGGTGGTGAGTTGTAGAGAATTTTGATTTTATCATTCCTTCCTTTCCATTATCATTTACCATAGACATTTTTACATTGTGGAAATGGGAACACTTACATGGGTTTTGTCTGAGGCAAGCCCCTATATGGCACAATATTTTCTCCCTCTTTGAATGTACAAGTTATAGGTGGAAAGGATTAAAGGAAGATTGAATGAAATTATCAATTGTTGCATTTGTTTTCAAAAACCTTGTCAAGACACGAAAACTCACCTACATAATTTATTGATGATATTTAGACAAGTTTACAACCAGGAATCAAGAGCTTAGATCTAGCACCAGAGAACTACATAAATAGTTTTAGGACTCCCTATCAAAGAACCATTCACCCTTAGGCGTTTGAGTCCCTCTACACATTCTAAACCAAAATTTTGCTGAAAAGTACACATCAGTTTGCACTTTCCCAATCTACTTGTAAATTACTATATTCATTTGTTTGTCTTCGGGATTTTGCATTTATCATATTAGGTCATATAATCTAATTAGGGAAATCACTCTAAATCATTTCTAATTCATTCCTAAGACTCAAAAGGATCATATCTAGGTGAGATTGACTCACCTTGGAGGTTGAAATTCAATCTATGCACCTTGTTGATTTGCATCCCAATGAAATCTTAAAAATGATGGAATAAACCCTAGGTTTTGGAAATTAAGCTAAAGGTATCCACATTTTTATGTTTCAAGAACAAATATTTAATGTAAAGGTGTAGGACCTTGGTAACCCATTCCGTTTGTATCTTTAAACAATGTTTGTTCCAAAAGGGAGTGGATCTCATGTTCATTATTAATGTTGCATCCTTTTTTTGTCAATATCTGAAATCCTTGTCCATATCTTTTCTCCAAGTTAATGGGTGTGTTTGTAACTTTATGCTAATATGATGGAAGATTGGTTGATATGTTTCCCTTGTGATTTTTATTGATAGGTATTTGCATTGTTTGAAGTATGAATTTTCAAATTACTTTCCTTATGCCATGTGGAAAACATCTCAAGTGGTGGAATGATAGGTGGTGCTGGTTGTTGCTATGGGTGATTATGCAATCTCATGGAAGGATAAAAGGTTGCATTATTCTCAAGGCTGCATAAAGAATTATGTATGAAATCATTCATTCTCTCCTCATCTTGTTCCAAGATATCTACATCACGAGGACATGCATTGGGAGGTGAAGGATCATGAATATTCTCATTGGAATTAGGGTCATCACCAAACACACAACTTGAAACATCAACCAAGGATTTCAAAGAAGTCAGCATCTTACCAAAACATTGATCCATCATGGTGATGATTTTACTAAACAGTCAAATAATCATAGAAAAACAAGCAGAAACCATTTTTAGATAGCATAAGCAAATAGAGAACACAAAAACAAAAATGTGGGAAAAAATGTTTTATCCAATAGCAGTATGATAGAGCCACCCAAGGGCACCTATTTCTTGGATAGGGTGTTAGGAATCTCAAAGTTTGACTATGTATGATATTATAAAGGGTTTCTAAATCTAGTTGTAGACAGGTCTGGTAGTAAATGTGTTTCCATATTCTAATCAATTTATACTAGTGCAAGTGTTTAATAATATTTGAACAATAAATGATAATTTTGAATGCAATTTTCTAATCTAAAGTGCAAAAATTGACCGATTCTAAGATGCCTAAAATCTAAAAATGATGATTTTTGGTGCAATTTTGAAACAAAACAATGTAGTTTTTTTCACTTTTGGAGCTATATGAAAGATACCTAAATGAATACAATTAAGAATTCCAAATAAAATATCTGCAAGCAAACACAAACTGAAGACATCGAGACAAAGAATTGTACAAAAAAAATTTATCCAAGTGCAGAAGGGTAGAGGCACCCAAGGGTGTATATGTCATTGATGGGGTGTCTGAAAACTAAAAAAATTAATATTTATTAGATTGTCTAAGTGCTTAGTTTTTGTGTACAAATAATTTTGAAAGTTAATATTTCTCCAAAATTTTCTCAATTTAAGACAATGTGACTCAAATGCAAATGTGTAACAATTCTTGAACAACAAATGACAATCATGAATGCAAATTTTAATGCATATCTAACCTAAATAACTGAAATAATCCTTAATGCAACCTATGATGCAATATGACATACATTTATTTTAATTTTTATGTCTTTTATGATGTAAAAATGAAACCCTAAATGAGAAATGTAGAACAATGCAATACAAAACTTAAATCTAAGATGAATTTCAGAAGACCTTATATAATGTTAATAGGTTAGGTTCACTAGGTTAGGTTAGAAATGAGTAAGTGTGGTAAGGAACTCTATCTTTAATAGTAATTTAGATATGTTACTTAACCATAAACAATAATTATCCATAACATATATATCCATTAAATCCTTATAACTCCATATATATATTTAGATAATCATTACATAAGCAGGTCTTAGTCTCTTCTTTTTATTATAGTTATTTCTCTATATATATCTATGATGTCTTCCTATTTTTTAATCTATTACATACATATATAAATGCCTAGTCTCTTATAGAGACATGACCCTGGGTGATCCCACAATACTAGTTTACAATTTTTGGCCAAACTAGACATTGAATTGTTTTTTTCTAACTAAATCTCCACTTTCGAACACCTATAGCAGCTAAACCGTGAGGAATTTGAAGATGATGCAAACGAGTGATTTGTGACATTTTGTCTGTAGATTCTAAATATTATTTTTTCAAAAAATTTGGAATCAAATTGCACTTCTTTTTCCATCTCCTTCAAAAACTAGTTTTTTTCAGTAAACACCATTTTCAAGGAGTGACACTCACTGTACATAACACAACTTTTTTTCCATGAAGTAGAAAATTATATTTTTTTTGAATTTAGATTTGTAACTATGATATCTAGTGCTTCCAATTGGTTTCATAGTGTTTTATTAAATATTTTTTCCTTAATCAAGTTCCAAAGTCAAACCAATTACAATTTAGAGATAGGCGGATCGTATAACACAATTTTTTTTGTATGTATCAAAATTCAATTTCTTTTGTTGGATCAAGGACTTCAATATCTAGTGCATTCATATTTTTCAATTTTATTGATAATCTGCTATATTTCCACATGTGCATAATAGAGAGCTTGATTTTCGGTAAAAAATCTACATTCACAAGAAATAAAAAATAAATATAATAATAAAAATAAATTTATTTAAAATTATATGTTTTAGGAAGCTTATAATAAGGACTACATAATTACAAAAAATAAATTTAAAATGGATTCATTTGATCCCCTTAAGGGTAAATCAAAAGTGGTTTTTTATCAACATTTTGATAGGTGTAAAGGAGACTTCATTATAGGTATGGTTCAATATTAGCGAGGTTCTATCCAAGGGGGTTTGATCTAAGGTGGTTCGATCAAACCCTTTTCAATTGGAATCCTTAAAATAGAGCTTTCTAAGGCTTAAATCATTATATTTTCTAAAAACCCATGATTTCAACAAAAATCAAAATCTCCCAAAAATTGTAAACCAACATTGTGGGATCTCCCCCTTTATAGGTTACCCCTTAATCTATCTCCCCTATCTTCTTGATGCTCTGCACATGATTTATAGTGCATTGCAGTAGGCTCTACTCTGTGCATTGTACCTTGCCAATAATGTTAGCTAGTCAGTTGGTTGGTAACATCATCAGTGGTCTTAAACATACCATCCTGAAACAAAGAAAAAGAGAACACTAGGTATAATGTGTAAAACATATGATTAAAATTTGGGTTGTTGTGGTGTGGGGGTCTTTTTCTAATGTTTCACTAAGACATGGATCAACAAGGTGATTAGATTAATTTCAACCATTGAGGTAAGCCAATAAAACCTAGATCTGTATATTTTTGAGTCTTGGAATGGATAGGAATTCATTTTATTTGATTGACCTAATTAGACTATGTGTCATAATATAAAAAATGCAAGATTCTGACAACTGAAAAACTATAACAAAGGTTTACATGCAGATCTAGGAAGGGTAGAGTGTTGTGTACCTATCTAGAAAGTTTGGTGTTGGTTTGAATATGTGAATAGAGTCACCCAAGGGAATTTGAGTCTGTGTATGCCTCTTCCATGCTATTTTTACAATCCTCCAATGTCAGTTATGAGATCCATTTTTTTCTTGCAAACTTTTTAGATCATTGTTGAGTAATTCTGTAGGTTTTCATGAGTTGACAAGGTGTACAGATTTGAAAGAAACAATGTAAAGATGATATTCATGTTTCCTTCAATCCGCTCCAAACCTCAAATTTGCACATTCAAAAAGAGAATAAATGTTGTTCCATTTAGGGGATTTCCTTAGTCAAACCCCATGTTAGTGTTTCCACTTCCACAATGGAACTGTCAATGATAGAAAAAATAAATGATAGGAAGGAATGATGAATCAAAAAATTGTTGCAAAAAACCACCCTTCAATGCCTTCCTTAAAGGGTTGAAGTCATGCACATCACTTCAAGGTCTTGGATCTTGCTTGCTTGAATGCTTGAATTTATTGGAGACCCACAACAAGTTTTAGCTTTCACAAAAAATGATAACATAAACACATATAATCTCACATAGAATTTGACATGATGTTTGGATCTTGATTTTTTTCAATAAAGCTCTAAAAATTTTGCTCTTGACTTGCTCTTGATAATTATATTTTCTCAATATTTTTTGTTAGATTTTCAAAATGATGTAATAACAAGGTATTTATAGGCATTTGTTCTAATTTCCCAAAAATCCCAATAGCCGAAATTTTCAACTTGAATTTCAAATGTTAAAATACCAATACCAACATATTCAAATTTGGATCCTGAAAAAATAGGGGGACTCAAATGCCTAAGGGCATCCCAATATTGGCCTTATTTTCTAGGATTTTAGGTGTTAAGGGTAAAACATTAAATAAATGTATTTTTCGAATGCTTGCAATTTCTTGGAAATTGTTAAAAATAGACCATAAAATGCACAATTGAGGAAATTAAAGGCTTAATTAGGCTAAATAATTTAGGGGGAGAAAAACATAGTGTGAAATTGTCAAGGGTGACAATTTATGATGCTACACATCTGACAACCATTTTCTATTTTTGGTGCAACTTTTGTTATAGTGACGATTCTTTATAGAATATTTTGTTTGCATTAAGAATATTTTAGCATTTTACATTTCATGGTGGTTGCTTTTTTCATGAGTAGTAAGGATTTTTTCTGATGACAATGGTGAATATCCCACTGACATCATGCTGATGTCAACAATACAGATGCTCAAAAAGCCCCCTCCTAGCCTCCATTTGACTCAAGAGAGAAGTTATTTTCTTTTGACCATAACTTGGGCATATGATATCATAATTGAGAAAATGAGTTATCATCGAAAATACAGTTACACATAATTTCCATTTGTGTGGGTCTCATTGTAAAATTTGGTTACTGGTGCATTCTACTGCTTCTCAAACTTGAATATTTTTTCACTCTTGAGCTCACAACTTTTGACTAGTTTCTCCATTTTTTTGATTCTTACGGTGTTGGAAAGTTCTTTTAGATCTCTTCACAAAGTTCTATATATGCAGATTTTACAAATTTTGCTTCACGTAAATTTTATCTAGTTTTTTGTGTTTTCAACTTTAGGGAATTACTTACAAATTTTAACTTTTAGAAACTTTTTTTTTGTGTGGGATGACTTTTTCTTGGCTATTCTATATGTTTTTCCATTTTTTTTCCTATTTAGGCATTGTAGACATATTTTGTATATAATTTCTCTTTTGTAGACACACTTGGATAAAATTACACTTGTAAATATTTTTTAGGGATTTCACAAATCCTATTGTGCTTTTTATACTCACACTATGTTATAAAGTTCTATGGTAGGGTTATGTAGTGCCTTAATTTTACCATCACACCTTTTTCAAGTGAGTGTCTCTTCCATGACAACATAGAATCCTAGAGATTCTTTCCTCATGGATGTGTCCCTTGTTTTCAAACCCTTTTTTAGTTGTAGGTACTTTCATGTGCACATATACATTCTTTGTTCTCATTCATACACTTCTTGGTGACACACAGTTTTAGTACACCCATCTTGCCTCTCCCTTGTTAGAATTATCAAGGGGTTTCTACTATTGGTGCTAATGATTCCTTGGTTTCATTTTGGAGTGGGCTATATATTTTAGTTTTGTTCCTATGTACTAGGCATATGCACCAACTGGTTACCAATGTATTTCTCTAGGATGAAAAATTTACCATATGGACACTTTTGTATTCCTATTTTTGGAGGCAACCTTCCATTTTGAATTGATCAATGTTCTTTAGACTCATGTGCCATTTTTATTTCGAACTATTAGATGTTTTCCTACATTTTCCATCTGATCATTGTTCGAGTAGTTTCATTAGGGAAACTCATGCAAATTTTTGTCTTCTTGATCTTGATCATCATCTATTTTAGAAGAGGTTCTTCATTTTAGCACTATAGCAACCATCTTTTGATATTTGTCTACAAATTCTTTGTGCTTCAGTGATGTTCTTAATGTTCCTATTTTATTTGGGAAACTATTTTGGAGGCTTCTTAGTCATTCACTCACCTTTCTCTTTTAGAGAGGAGTTTTTCCCATTAGGTTTTCTCCTTTTCTCTAAGTATGAGATACTAGATTGTTTGTACATGGGTACCTCTTCAAGCATTATTTCATAGTACCCATTCATGCATTCTTTATTTTTATGCATTCACTTTTAGAGTTTTATAGCTACTCCCTAATTTACACTTAAGGGGGAGTTAGAGTGATCATTTATTAGTTAATAATTAATTAATATTTAATTGATTATTAGACTAATTTCACTTTATACATACTTAATATAAACTTAGTATTTCTTTTTATTTTATTATATTTAAATATTATTAGATTATTTTCTCTCATCATACATATGTGATGTTGACACTTGTCATTATCCAATCCCTTTCTCATTTATGGTTTTCTCTTATAAGCACTCTCCTTCATTTTATTCTCGAGAAGTTCTCTAGATGCTTTTTCATTATATAAATTTTTGTTGTTGAGGAAATAGAAAATAATTATTTGCAACTCTTGTGCATGGAAGGTGTTCTCATTTTTTATTTTGATCATGCTTCTCATGTGTTAAATTCACAATTCCAATAGATTCATCCCTATCACCACTCATCCCTAGGAACTAGCTCTAATTCTAAGATCCCCTATTTGCTACTAGGTGAAGAATTAACATAAGCCACTTTTGCATGAATGGATCTAAATCTCAATTTTTATTTTTTCCAAAATTTATACATAACCTTACCAATATTTCCCTCGTATCCATTATGAGCTAACCTAGCATAATTTTTCATGGATTTGTATGCATTGTTTTTGTACTTAAAATATTTCCCTAATTCATTATCATAGCCTAGACATAGATCTAAGAACATTAATTGTAAATCCATAGAGACCACAAATGTAAGGCCCCACCTTGAATGTGATTAATAAAGCTCTAATATGTTTTATGTGATGCTAAATAGATGGTAAGATGTATTATGGATGACAAATAGTGTGATTATTTGATAATATTCTTGCTTTCCATTTTGACATTTTATTTATGCTATCGTGAATGTAAGACCCCGTTTCGTAACCCACGTTTTATTTCAATCAAACAAGTAGTTGGATGATAATTATGATGAAATGAATGATAAAACTCTTTTTAGGATTCATGGGCATTAACCTTGATTTAATTACGATAGATGCACACGTGAATTTTTGGATATAACTTGAAAAAGCTGGGTTATTTGGCATATTAAATTTTGGTAAATGGTTCATCGTTAATGTTATAGGAGTTTAATATGAATTACTAAGGTGGTAAACAAAATGATGGAGTGGCTATTTCATTGACTATATTATTGTATTGGAGTAAGTGTGTATTTCTTCTTATTATAATGAAAATTGAATCGTTAGGTTCATTTGATGTATTAATGACTAAATAGTTCATGAGTGAAAATTATGTGAATTGTATTAGCTAATAACATGAAGAGATAAATGATCTAATCATGCTAACATTGGTAATGTGCAGGAATCGAATATGCAAATAGGAGGATGGATAAATATTGGAATCAAATCAAATACACCTTTAGGAAGTTCTAAGTGTAGCCCTATTTGACTTAGAAGGGTTTGGGGTTTTATTATTGATTGGGTGATTATGTTTGAGTAGAATCCATGATGTGAGTTTGGTTGGGGTTGGAACCCTTGGTTAGGATCAAAATTCGTATGGATTTTTGTGTGGGTTTTAAAATGAGATTATTGAGTCAATTTCCTTGGTTTTTGAATAAGAATAGACCCCTAGGACCTATACCTATGGGTTTGAAACCTTTTTGACATGTGAACTTGTCCTTGGAGTGTAAAAAGACCCCTCAAAAGTCTACATTCATGAATGTGACGAATTCAAAAAGTGTTGGGTCTTGGAAAGAGTGACTTGTCACTCTCAACCTCCTACTCCCCAAAAGTTTTTGAAATTGGCACAAGACTCACACATGTGTGAGCACTTGTGGGAAAAAGTGTAGGTTTGGAGGATTCCTATATACCACAAGAAGATGGAATACCTGAGCATTGCCCACTTCTCCTCTTGGAGAACTTGAGTGAAGATGGTAGAAAGAAGGAGAGGAGAGGAGTTCATGTGTTTGGAAGAGAGGGAGGGAGATGGCTTGGTGGGAGAGGAAATATGGATGCAAGATTTCAGTCCCTTCATCTAAAAGAAAAGATAAGTTCTTCCCTTTCCATTTTCCTTGTTTTCATGGTTGTAAAGAGGTGACTATTGTATTGATTATGTTTGAAAGAAAAAAAAGCAAATAACCTAGATACATGTAAATTGTGCTATGTTAGTTTTTTTCGTCCCTATGTGAAAATGAGAAAAGACTCCATTGATCATTGTGGGGCTAAAAGAATTCCTTGCTCGGGGGTATGGCCAGAGCCCATGAGGCTTCATGACGCCATTACGGTAGGGTGGAGAGCAAGACCTTGTTCATGGGTGTGCAAGTCTTTTGTTCCTCAAATATAGTGGTAATATTGCATGTTTTAAAAAGATAATTTTCCTATTGTTCAATTTAGAAATGGATAGAGCAATCCCTTGTTTGTTGGCATGTAAAAATCATTGTTTACCCAATATTATTGTAATATTAAGTTTGAAGAAGTGAGTTTCTGAATATGTCAAATGAATAAATGAGAAAAAGAGCCTTATCTTTTTGTATGTAATCTTTACAAATTTATTTTGAGGGAACTAAACAAAACAAAATAAAAATGTTAGATGTTGATTGATTTGTAAATTTTTTTATCAAACCCCTCGTTCCATTTGATGAAGCGTAAGGGAGGAATATATAGAACTCTATTTTCTTTGAAACAAAATATAGATCTTAAATTCATTGCTGCCAAGATTCATATGCAAGTTGGTTTACATATTGTTGGAAATGAGAGCATAAATAAGATTTTGTTGTTGTTCCATTTTGTCACCAAATAGATCTGACTATTTCATTCATATGTTGATTAAATCATAGACAATATCCCAAAGAGGAGGGAATGAATAAATTATTTGTGTTATTGAAAAGTCTGAGGAAAACAACTTTTTCTTTTAATTAGTTAAAATTCATGTGTTTTGCTTGAGCTACGACTATGGTGCTTTCTTTTGGTATAAGGAAGGGTTGTACAGTCTAAACAAACTAATGTACTATTTTGTGCCAAAATGATACCTGAGGATTTGTGAAAGACCCCACACCTGAACCTAAAATGTGAAAAATCTAAACTGTATTTGGCTTTTGTTGAAAACATAGTTATATCATATCTGAAATAAGAATGTGATATAATTTCGTTTGAAGGACAACTTCTTCTTCTTTTTCTCCGTTTCAAATAAACATATGTTACATGATTTAAAATAACATTCTGTATTTCTTGTAACTGTTGGAAACATATATAGAAATGTGCAAATGTATTTATGCTGAAAGAAGATAGATTCACCTGTCACAGGTTATAGCTATAGCCTGCAAGAAATATATTTATTTACCTATTAAGAGAGATTTTCTCAGATTATCAAGACTACATGACTGGCCTCTACAGTCAAATAAAGTTAAAGCGGGAAGAAAACCTAACTGTTGGGTATGCTATTCACCAATTTTCTGTGTATGTCAAACCGTGTATCATTAGCCCAAAAAGGGGAGGTCTATAACAGATTGAACGACAAACTAATAAACATCTTAGACATTTAAATATGAAAATGGTTGTGTATTATGATCCGTACATGGTAAATCGGCTACAAATAAATGGATTATTTCGTAGATCATGGGCTATGAGATTATAAACATTAGATTTGCAGGGAAAGAATTGGATTGTTAAGAAAATCCATATAAAATGGGGTTTATATGCCTGCAGCAATAGGGAAAATGTGAGTTTAGAATGCAGCATAAAATAAGATAAAAATATATATCTATGCAATCATAAGTGCTATTGGAGAAATCAGGGGGTAGACATATATCAAAAGAAAATCTGGAGAACTTCCAGTTTTGCAGCATTGATAGAATCATGCATAAACTTTCCCCATCATTTTATTCCTTTTTCTCCATACCTGAAAACCTGTTCGCATCTGTGGCCCACACGAAGTCCATGTTTTTGCCTCTCTGTGTTGCTGCACCATAAAATCCATGTGAGGAGTTGCAAAAGAAGAAAAAAAAAAACACAGAGATTGTGAGAAGAATAGTTGAGCTACTGGTAATAATGTAGGGTTCTTGGTTAGATAGGGAGCTCCCCGCCTTTTTTGCCCTTTTCAAAATGGACTTCTAAGTTTATTAAAAATAGTTTTTTCATCAATTATATTTTATTTTCTTTATTTGAAAACTCTTCTATCCCGTAATTAAATGGTATCCACCTCCAGTGGGTGGCTTCATTTAAAATGTTATATTATAGAAAAAAAAATGTTATTAAACGATTTACATTAATAATCACATTCATGATATTAACTGCAATATTAATATTAGTAGTGGTAGAGGGTAGTGAAGATTAATATGGATTTTGAATATTGTGTTAATAATAGAACTAGTATGTATATCTTTAAGATAATCTAAATAGTCTATATTTAAAAAAAAAATAACAAATTTAAAACAAATAAATTTTAAAAAAAAAGTTATGATAGTTAAAATAATAAAAATAGAATGTTGGGATATTGTCCACCTTGGAAAAAAAAAAGGGAGATAAAATGAAAATCCTTACGTATGGAAATAGAATGTAGATTTTATATTGTAGTTAAAATAATGAAAATAGAATGTTGTGATTTGTCCACTTTAAAAAAAAATAAAAAATAAAAATTAATCATTTCACATGAAAATAGAATGCAGATTTTTGGTAGGGAAGATTATCCATGTTGATAATATTAAAATTTAATATTAATGATAACATATTTAATACTAACATTAATATTTATAGACTTAATGGTAATATCAATAGAATTAATAATAATATCATTATTAATTCTATCGTTATAGAATTAAATATTAACATTAATGTTTATGGATTTAACATTTATGTTAGTTGTTTATATCAATAGAATTTAATGTTGATCTATAAAATAAAAGCTAATAAATTTCATTATAATATTAATATTGTTAAGAAATGTTAATATTGATAATTAAAGTCAATATTACATGGGGTCATATTAATTAACCATATAAATAACCCATCATAAAATAAATATTGACGTAATTATGATTTACATTAATATCAAGGTTGGCCTAAATCAAAAGCCATTTAATTATAAGTCAATAACTAGGCAAAACCAATGTGTATCATAAATAATGACACTTAGATCCTTTTAAGGAAAAAAAAAATGTTGTGATGATTTAAAAATAAAAATAAAAAATTAAACAAACGAAATATATATAGGCCCTTTTCAAATAAAATGAATAAGGGAACAATATTATTGAATAGGTTGGGTCAAACGTTAGTAATAATATTATTAACTTTTGTTTGGGTTAATAATATCATTTTATGTTCTAATAATAAATATTTTTGTAAGATTGGGAAGTTAGCGATATTATTGTTATAATGGTAATTATAATACTAATGTCCGGTTAGAGTAAAATGCTAATAGTACTAAATTTTAAAAAGAAGATATGACCTATCCTCTTTGCAATGATTGGGCAACGAAACTACCAATATTGGATAATTAATGAAATAACAATATGGTCTCTTTTAAGATTTGAGTTTTAATCTCAAAATAAGACAATAGTAATGGTGACACTATTAATGATGTCATTGTATAAGTGATTATTGATGTGATAGCATTATCGTCATTAATGAATAATTGGTGGGGTAAATGATAAGTAATATTAGTAGGGTATAATCAAAATCTAATAATGAGATCATTAGGTTATGACTTGTTCTTAGAGTGTTAAGTAGTTTTATTACTGAGTAAAAAATAAATTAAAAAATTAGTTGGGTTTTTTTTTTTTTTTTAGACATAAAATTATGGGCATGACAACAAAAAATGTCAACTTTAAACCAAATGTTTACATCATGCTAAGAATATTGAATGGGGTAAGTGCATGAAAATGGGGGCTAAAATTGAGTGATTAAGTGACCACTATTTTTTTTAAATAAAAAAATCAAACTTTGATAAATTCTCGTGCTTAAAATATAAAGATTGCTTGAGAACAAGAATTGCAGAATTTTCAAATCTAGTTTCTAAATTGATAATATTTTTTTATACTAAAGTCTAAAAATGATTACATTTCTAAGAGGTGCTTATGTTTTTCACTAAAATATAAGAAATAATTAGGAATAGTCTCCCTTCTTATTAGTTCATTAAGTATGTTTTTAAAACTCTTTAATAGAAATTGAGTTGAGATAATGTAGTTTGTGACAATTTTAAACTTTTAATTAAAATATTTTTTATTAATTATCTAAATAGACACATTTTAAGTACATTAATAACAATGCTCCTGTACATCAATAATATTTTTCTTGAGTTTGAATGAATGGATCAAGAAATATGATAAAATGCAATACCTATATCTTTTTACATCATATGAATATAATAATAAAAGTAAAGAAAAAAATAAAAAATTAGTTTATTCTTAGAAAAGATAAAACTGGGTGTTGTAGTGGTGTTTTACGAAAATTTCATGATGAATAGTAATGTTTTTGAAAGAGGAAAAAACGGGTTTTACAAGGACCCAAAACCACAAAGTTTACATAACAAGAAAAGATTGACCATGATGAATAGTAATGTTAATCATGGTAAGGATTTAATATTTAATGTTGATTTTGGTAGTTTTTGCTCCCATCTCCATTCACTTAATTATGTTTGTCTAAGGTATTATATTTTTTTCATTAGTATTAAATTGCTCCACATAGGTGTTTGACTAAAGGAGATCAAACCCTTGCAAGGGAAGTTCTCAAATAGTTTCTCTCAATACTAAACACACAAAATTTCACTTTAGACACACACATATCAAGCGGCATACATACTATAGTTATCAATTTTCTATGGGTTCACTTTCACATATTAAGTTCAATTTCAAGCACCAAGTTTAATTTTACATGCATCAATTAGAATCAAAGTGGGATATAATTAGATAACAAATCCATAACCATTCATCTTGACAAAGATTTATTTTTATACATATTGACAAATATTCGGTCAACTTTATCATTTATTATATTTAAAACTGAAATACTATTACAATATTTACAATTGATTTCTTTGTACCACTCACCGATCTGAATCATTCAACTCTTTTATTAGTTGACTGCAACTTCCTTCAATGCTCATCAAATACTTTGCTTTCACACGTAACGTTGACACTTTCGCAGGCAGATAGAAATGAAAAATAAACAGATTTATAATCTATCTGAACTACTTAGCACAGGTCGGAACTCAAGTGAGCCGATTCAAATATTGTTTCTTTCCTTCTCACAAATAATGAAAGTCATTGACTGATAATAATGTGTAATGGGAAAGCATTGACTTGAAAGGCTCTTCCAGTGGCTTCTGCGTGTCCATTAATAACTTATTCATTAACTTAATTACTCGTTTCACATCTAAACTACCGGCTGCCGACCGACGATGTAATGTGCCAACTGATTACATTGGGAAGCATCTCTGATATAAACAATAGGTACGTTAACCATAATATATTGCGACTATTCAATGTAGACCAATTTCTAATGTAATATATGTCTATTGTGTTATTATCTTGTGAGTTTACCAAATCTAATTGTTGGTATTTCTAGTTCAATTTTTAAATTCTATCTATTATAACATTTTAACTAAAGAAACATATTTCACTTGAAATTTGATCTTTCAATTTTGAAAAGAATTTCCTGGAAAATCAATCTTGGATTTACTTCTTCTCCAATAACATCTCAAAAAATATTTTTCTTTTCTCCTTTTTACTCTTTTGGTTACATATTACATAACTAAAGTTGATACAAAAAAATGTTATGTATTACCTAAATATCTTTGTGCTCTCATTTGTTTCCTTTTACTTGGTTGGAAATGTTGTTAAGCAAGTTACTCTTCTTATTTTGATTGTGTTACCATTATTTTTTTTACCATTTTTCTTAAATTTATTTGACAAATCTCTTCGTGTTTATCACTATTCCATTGTTGAATATACACACTAGGGTGTAATTCCTTGTAGACTAAGAATTTCTCACTTATAAGTTTTATTTTAGCATTTGTGTTCTTAGCCCTAGATGGACATAGGCTAAACATACATACTCAATTTATCTTATCTATTTTGATTACTCCTAGAAATTGAAAGATTAAAGTAGGATTTTGATCATTCTTGATAAGCTTCAATTAGTCACTAACAAGTTTTTATCCCTAGCTATACATTTTTTGGAAATTTTTTCTCCAAAAAATATTTGCGCTCTCTTTATCTCTTCCTTATTTATCTTTGAAACAACTAGTTTGATATTGATTTTAGTATTTTTATACAATTTGGCATTCCCATATTTTATTGATGTTGTTGTTAATGTTTCCTAATAGTGTAGAGAAAATATATTCAACCATCCAAATTTTATTTTGTTTGGACACACGCACTCGACTAGGATGGTAACATGTCATGTAGATGTTCACATAATGTAGTAGCATCCTAGACGATGTGATGTAAATTTATTAGAAATTTTCTTATTTCTCGTTGTTCTTACTTCTATATTTTATTTTTCAATTTGATTTTTTTATTTTGTATAATTGACAAATTTATAAACGAACTTGTAGATTTAGCATAAAAAAATACATTATTCCTTACGTTAAATAATTTTAGAATAATTTTGGTTATTTTATATTCCTATCATTATTGAATAGCAAAAAAAGTTATTGTTCCAATCTAGTTAAATTATAGTGTAAAACTAAAATTTCACACATAAAACACATCTTAATGTTTTAAATTTTTAGTGAAGATGAGATTTTGTGAATTCAATAATACAAAATTTATTTCTTGAAACTTTGATGTGTTGAATATTTTAAATTAAAGTATAATAAAAAACCAAACGAATAAGTATTACTCATAAGTTTTATTTTATCAAACTAAAAAAATATCACATATAGTCTAGTTATTCTTTCCCCAACAAGCTAAACAAAAAATTATTTATAAAGAAATATGACAACGTGGAAAATATATCCCTCTATATTTTTGTGCTTGTTTGGGTCCTCCTTGTTAAATTGAGCTTAATGTTGCCTTGATTTAGTGTTGTAATGTGTCTAATACATTCACATTAGGTCTTGGGCCCTTATAAACTAAATAAACCTAGTTGTGCCTTATTTAATGTGTAGTAAAGTGTATCCTAACACTTTCACACTAATCTATGATTTTTATTAATTAATTGGACTTGTTTGCGCCTTATTTGGCCTAATTTTACATCCATGAGCCTTAATTAATGCATCTTTTTGAGGATAATACCAACACAAACCAACATCCAATCATAATTCATGTGTTTTAGGATTGTATGGCCCAGCTTTAGTGATCTAGGACTCATACACCACCTTGGGTGTATGGTTCCCACCTAATTTTTGGGGCCCTGATCTACATTTCATATGAATCTAAGATTTTCTTGAAAAATGTCTCTCATAGCCTAGCTTAATGGAACTCATATGCCACTTCTAGCGTGTGAGTCCCATGTCGCTTAAACTTAAATTAAATTATTGGCATAATTTTATTCTCCTATATCTGATGTCATCTTGTAGTGTTGTAATTTAAAGAAATTTGGCATAAATAAGTATAAATACAATCTTATTGCACTCATTTTCACCTAAGACTAAACAAGAGGTCATTGCTTATAGAAAATTTGAGTTCATGAGAGCATTCAAGTGTTTATAAGAGCATTCAAGAGTCTTCAAGAGTTGATTATCAAGTGTTTTGGAGCATTATTCAAGTATCAAGCATCATGTCAAAGTCATTATGTATCATGTTTATTTTTGAGCTAACATTTGTGATGTAGGGTTTTATGATTCAAGCAAGCATTTCATTCAAGATCTATTACATTCAAGTAAGATTGAAGATTTTCATCCATTAGAGCCATTCCATACATGTTTGTAGCATTTTATTTCTAGTGTTTGGTGAGTTGCAACATTACATTTTATTCATTCATCATTCCTCCTCTCCATTTTATTTCCTTTCAAGGTTTGATTACCAAAACAAGCTTTGACCAAGACAAACCCCTTTCTACTACCAAAATAATTTTTTTCCCTCTCTTTAGTGTGTGATTTGAAAATCTAGATTGAAAACATATTGAAGAGAAAGATTGGAAAGAAGTTGTCAACATTACAAAGTTGTCCAAGTTACCACCTTGTTTGGACAATCACTAAAAGACAACTACATAGCATAATTCAATAATTCAGGTTTGGAAATCAGGTTGAGAAGATACAACAAAGGTTGAAGAGAAGATTTAGACTTTGATCCTAAAAAGGTGAAAATGGTTTGGTGTTTCTTTTTCTTCTAGGGTTTGGGACCTAAAAGGAAAGAGATCAATTTTCTTGCTCTTTTCACTCAAGAACAATCCCTTGAGATTTCAATGCAAAGGAGATTGAAATTTGACAAAAAGATTGCTCTAGGGGATGAATGATTTTCAAATGAGGGATTCACCACCAAGTGTAAACTTGGAAAATAAAGTGTTGGAAAACATAGTGTGATATGAAAAATGACCTAGAAAGATGAACAAAATGCAATAAAAAGTTGTGAGATTGAAAGTGTGCACCTAGAAGACTAAAGAAGGAAAAATAAAGGTCTAGATCACTGAAAAATTTGTTGTTTATGTTGATTGGGACTCATTCACTAAGTTGGGCGAATTAGTCTAGTTTTCAAAAAAATGTGTAGAAATAGGTTTCAACCAAAAGGGTATCCAAATATACAAAAACCTCTATCAGGATTGTACAGTGGACTCATTCACCAATAGTGGCGAATAAGTCCACTTCTATTTTTCTGGAAGTTCTGAATTGGATTCTATGTCTCTCAGATTTTTGTACTCTTTTTGACTAGTTTCCATATTTGAATCTACAAAATACCACCTGTAAGTTTTCTCCAAGCTTCTCCAAGGTTGAATGGGAACTTTGAAACCTTTGCTTCTTGAAAAATTTGCAATCTAGACCTACAAATCACACACAATAAGAGGGAAAAATGTTGTGGAGGTTTGAGAATAGGGATTTTCCTTGGTCAAACCCCTTGTTGGTAACTAAAACCTTAAATGAAAAGAAATGCAAAGGGAGAATGATGAATGAAAAAAAGATAATGTTTCAACTCACCAAACCCTAGCAATAAGGTGCTACAATTATGCTTGAAATGGCTACAATGGATTTGGTATTTGATTCTTGCTTGATGTTGATAGATATTGAATGTAATGCTTGCTTGAATCATAAACTCTAGATCACAATTGTTAGCACAATTAAAAACATGAAGAATTCCATCCTTGACATGATGATTGATGCTTGAAGAATGCTCTTGAATACTTGATAATCTGCCCTTGAATGCCTTGAATTCTCTTGCTCCAATGCTCTTTTGAACTCAATTTTCTATAAGGATGCTCTCAAAAAATCCTTAGGTGAAAATTAGTGAAAGAATATTGTATTTAAACTCAATTATGCAAGGATTCCCAAAATTACAACACTACAAGCCGACATCAAATCTAGGAGAATAAAATCCTGCTAGAAATTTGATTTAAATTTTCATTTTCATCACACATAACTCATTCACACAAGGTGGTGAATGAGTCCCATCACACATAATGTATGAGACCAAAAATGAAAAGTGCTTAGAAATGTGTGAAACCTGCATTGGGGCGAAAAAGACCTAGGTGGGATTCATTCTCCCAAGGTGGTGAATGAGTTCCAAACACTAAATCTAGGCCACACAAGCTAGGAACACCTAAATTATGATTGGTGTCAGGATTACACTAAAAAAGATGCAATAAATGAGGCTTGTGTATGCAAAATAGAACTAATTAAAGCATAAGAAATCCCAATTATTAATGCCAAGCCTAGAGGAATGTGAAAGTGTGTTACAACACTTTACAACACTCCAAATAAGGTGAGTTTAATGTTAATTATAATTAAAAGTATATTTATTATGCTCGGTTAATTGATAAAACCCTAGAAAAGTGTGAAAGTGTGTTACAACACTTTAGCAAAGTACACTTGAAAATTAATTAGGTCACAAGTGCTCAAGACCTAATGTGAATATATTAACCACATTACAACACTAAATCAAGGCAACATTGAGCCAAATTCCGCAAGGATGACCCAAATAAGTGTAAAAATATCCAAGGACCCATTTTTGCCACTACATTTAGCCCCCACTTTAGTGAGAGGATGAACTTGCTTTAAATTCACACTAAATTAGACAAACACACATCAAGGGGGGTTCCAATGTACCAATGCTACCAGGATGAGATGACAACGATCAAGACGGGTGATGAAGCCCCCAAGATCAAGATCCCATGGCAAGCCAACATAAGCACAAAGGAACACACATGAAAATAATATAAAGAACAACAACAAGGCCAATCATACATTGCCAAAGATGAAAAAGAGAAAAGAAATAAAAGAGAGTCAGATCAAGCTTCAACCATTTATCCATCCAGACGTGGATCAGATCTAGGTTGTTTGTCCAAAAAATGTATATTACTCACTTTGAGGTGATGGAACTCCTAGCTGTCCGTCAAGGGAGAAGTCCTAAGAGGTGAGAAAAATACACTCATGGTTGGTATGTACTCACACACACACACACAAGTGGCTATTGGGAAATTCATGCCTCAGATTGGGGTTCCTGCTCAACCACACCAAAGCTATACCTCCTGGTAACTTTAATAAGGTGCCACACAAAAAATATTTTCAAGCTTCATGAGACAAGAAAATCTTTCTATGCTTGGAGCTCATGAACAAACAATATGGCTTTATAGGAACTCAATTTGTATTATGCAAGGTGGCCATATAAAAAAAAATGAAACATAGGAAGTGTTCAAAAGAGTCTTTCTTAGTTCATGTGAGGTCTTTATCTTAGAGAACTTTGTGCCTAATGTCTCCAAGAGAGGGCCAATCAAAGAATAGAAAATTCACAACTTAAGGGATGTAGTGTGTCACATCAAGCCACTAAGAGGAATGTAATATGCTAAGAGAGATCACACTCATGAAAGACATTACACCCGATGTCATCCATAAATTAAAAAATGCATCGTATGAAGCAAGAAGGTTGCACTAAGAACCATGAAAAAGAGAAATGAAAAAGAATAATTCCAATGTATGCCCCCACTTTAAAGGAATTGCTAAACACCATGCTATGAGAAATCACTTTAAATTAGCAAATGAAAAATACAAAAAACAAGAAGAAAGACATGCGAGAGCCAACTTGGAAAGCCCTATGCCAAGTCATATGTTTCCAAGTAAATCTACGTCATGCAAGAGAAAAAGAAAAGAGAGGGGTTTCCCTCAAAACACCAAACATATAAGGGATCTATGGATTTGGGGTTAGTATGTTCTTTCTATAAGGTGATCCCACAATAGTGGTTTGTAATTTTTGGCCAAACTGGACACTGAAATTATTATTTTTAACTAAATCTTCACATTCGGGCACCCATAGCGGCTAAACCGTGAGGAATTTGAAGATGGTGCAAACTAGAGTCTCATCACATTTTGTCTATATAGATTCTAAAAATATTTTTTTCAAAACTTTTGGAATCGTATTGCACTTCTTTGTCCATCTCCCATGAAAACTAGTTTTCTTCAGAAAACAACATTTTTAAAATGTGACGCACACCGTATAATGCATAACTTTTTTTCCATGAAGGATAGAATTCTAATTCTTTTGAATTTAGATTTGTAACTTCGATATCTAGTGCTTCCACTTGGTTAGATAGTTTTTTATTGAATATTTTTTCTTTAATCAAGTTTCAAGTCAAACAAATAACAATTCAGACATAGCGCGACTGTATAACATGTAAATTTTTTTGTATATATCAAAATTCAATTTATTTTTTGTTAGATCAAGGACTCCAATATCTGGTGCACTCATATTTTTCAATTTTTTTTTTATAATCTGCTATTTTTCCTCATGTGCAGAACAAAGATCTTGATTTTCGATGAAAAACCTATGTTTAATAAAACTTAAAAAACAAATACATAATAAAACCAAAAAATATTAAAATTATAGTCATTTGATAGCTTGTTCTGAGGACTACTTGATTCTAGTTGGGTTTGTGAAGTCTCCTCCATTTTCATCCTCAACCCGAGCTTCGAAGTGTAAAAATTTGGATTTCCAAAGTGCCTGAGGGGGAGAATGAGGACAAAGGGGGGGTTTGAGAAAATGAACCCCCCTTTCAAAAGGGGTTTTCAAATTTTTTTTGTCCACGCATGCTTTAATTTGGTTCGCTCAAACCTTGATTCAAGCGAACCCTTTTTTGGTTTGTTTGAACCAACTAGTTCGTTTGAACCCCCAAAATCAATTTTTTTCCATGGGGTCATTTTTTGTGAGTTTTCCTTCCTCACTAGAATTGTAAACCACTATTGTGGCTTCACCCTACAATGGTTATTAGAGAGAAGGAATTTTCATCATCCGCCAAATACACATAGAGGTGGAAGAATGACACAAAGAGAGAGAAAACAAAGAAAATCCTTTTGCATCATGGAAGAGACATAAGGTGTCTCGAGGCCTTGTGTCATCCCCAAAAGCAAAAAACAAGAAAAAGGATAAAGATAAAAGGAAAAGGAAAAGGAAAAGAAATAATTTTTGGGTCAACATGAAGGAGAAATGAATGTATTGATGCCTTGCATCATCCCCAAAAGGAAAACACAATAAAAATAAAATTGAAATCAAAAGGCAAAGGAAAAGAAAGCCTTTTAGGTCAACATGAAGGAGACATGAATTTCTTGATGCCTTGCGTCAGATCCCCATAAGGAAAATACAAGAAAAAGATAAAGATAAAAAGTGAAAGAGATGCCCGACCTAGAGAAGAATGAAGGTACAAATGTCTAGAGGAATATCACAAAGAGGAAGAAAATAAAAAATTATGGGGGATCACATCATGTACATGCAATCACACAAAATAAAATGAAAAAAGAAATGATGCAAAAGACGAGTAAGGATGTGAGTCAACCTATGATCAATTCATCCGCCTCCCAATCATGTCCTGTGTACATCGATGGTGGGCAACAAGCTAGAGGGAAAATAGAAAGTGTCTAACTAGGAGAAGCACTAGGTTCAACACTCTTTATAGAAGATTTGTCATTTAAGCTCATGGAAGAGGAAAAAAATGTATTTAGTTCATCATGTACCTCTTTGTCAATTTTGGCAACCTGATCATCATCATCTAAGTTGATCAAAACATGAGGTCGAAGGATAATTTCCATAGAAGATTTCAACTCTTGTTGTCGAGGATGCATTGAATTTTCTTGCTTCGGTTGGGGAGGAGGGTCATCATGCATTTCTTCAATCAAATTTGGATCTCAATTTTCTTTGTTTAATTCATCACATAACTTGTGAGCAAGGGTAGAACATATACGTCTTCATTCCCTAGCATCTCCATTTCTTTTAGTTTTGTTTTCAATTTGTATCAGAGCGGGTTGATCAACCATAGTTTCTTTTCTTCCCTAAGGGGAGGAACAAAATGACCCACAAGAAGTTGTTCAAACACTTTATTTTGGGAGGTGTGGTAGGGTTGGTTTCATTGTTTCTTACTTGCTTGTGTGAAGTTTCTATTTTAGTTTTGTCTTGGTTGTTTTGGTCTTGTTTAGGTTCAAGAATGGTTTCTTCAAGGATGGAAGTTTTGGAGGTGAACACAGACATTTTGTTGAGAGATAGTTCTTCTATCTTCTTTGCCTTGAAATTTTGATAGGACAAGAAAACAAAGTCTTCTCTTGGCTTTATAGGGTCCATGGGCTCAAGCCAAAACACATATAGGGAAAAGTTTCCTTTAGATGACAAGAGGTTAAAGCCGCTATGGTGAATAGTGAATATCTCATTTCCAAAGAGAAACTTTAAGCATTTATGCACAAGCGAAGGGATAAATTTCATAGAGTGAAGCCATGGGTGGGCTAGCTTCACACGGAATTGGTCCGAATGTGAGATGATGGAGACTATAACATCTAATGTTTTTGGTCCTATTTGTAATTGTAAGGTTATTGATCCAATCTTAGGGCACACAAAACCATTGTGTGTCTTGATCCATGATTTTGGTTTATCATATTCATCTTGATAGAGCTCATGCAAAAGTAGAAACTCCTCGCTGATCATATTCTCTGAAAATGAGAGATCTATTAATATCCCATTAGTGGGCTTGTCATAGATACATCCAACTCTATAGAGAGGACTATTAGGTAAATGTTGAAGTATATCCTTAGAGGAAAAAACAATATCAAGAAGACTCTTAGTTTGGCCCTTACGAGGGATGATGTCTATCACCCCTATCATTTCATCTATAGGATTGAAATTGATAGTACTAGTTAGAATAGAATCATTGTTTTCATCATCTATATCAAAATTCATCACATCATTCTTTGGAGTTTTTCTAGCTTTGACAAATGATATATTATGTTTTGGTATGGGATTGGTGAAAATTTGAAAGTTTTGGTTCAGAGGGGCAACAAACTTATTGCCATAATCGCTAACACCTCCAATGGATAGATGACCAAAATCAATGAGTTCTTGCAAAAGATATTTAAGATGCTTGAAATGTTTCATGTCATGTCCATTTTGTTGATGATAGTGACAATAAGCATTTGATTTAAAGCTCGAGGGTAAAGGCTTATTAGGGTCAGGTGTTTTGATGGGAGGTAAGGTGATCATTTGTTAGTTTAGAAGTTGGGAGATGGTATTATGAATGGTATTAGGTAAGGGAGTGAGCTATATTTTTGGATCTCCATAGCTAAAGGGTATTGAGGCTTTGACAATAGAGACTTGGTTATTGAAATTTTGAGTTGGTTTTTGAGGGGGGTTTAATTGAAGAAACCCTTTATTTTGTTTTCTAAAAGGTTGGGAATTGTTTTGGTGCACAGGCTTGGATCTCTCAATTTGGATAGGAGTGGAATTTGTATCTCGACTACAAACTGAATTTTGATAATCATGGAGGGTAGTACACAAGTGCATGAAGGATGCAAATTTCATCATAGTCAACTCGTACTAGATTTTTCTTTGCAAATTTTCTATGAACATCTTTGGAAGGTGTGGATCGGGGATTTCGACATCGAATTGGGAATAAAGTGATTTATATTGTGAGATAAAGTTAGTTATCTTTTCATCCTCCTTTTGCTTACATCTCATCAAGTTGGTCAAGGTAATCTTGAGAGTCATATGCACTTGGAAATGGTTTATAAATGCCTCAATAAGTTCATCAAATGAATCAATCGACTTATTCATTAAAGAAGAGAACCACTCCAAGGCAATATATTTTAAGGTCCTAGGAAAGAACTTTTTTCAAAGTTTATCATCAATGACCAAGTCACTACATAAGGCAATGTAGGCTTTAATATGGTTAGAAGGATCTCCCTTCCCTCTATATTTCTCAAATCTAGGCACTTCTACACCTTGTGACATCATTGTTCATAATATCTCCAAGGATAATGGACTACTTTTGACATAATATGTGGGTGGACCATTTTGATTTTGGTTTATGGTGGAAATTTTCTTTTGAAGGGATGACATGGTTTGGAAAATTTGAGTTATGAGAGGGTCATTACTTATGTTATGAGATGGAAGTGAAAGTGGTTGTGGAGTGTATGTGTTTGTGGAACAAGTGAATGGTATACTTATAGGTGGTAAGATAGGAGATATGACTTGTGATGCCACATAGGAACTAGGGATGCTAGCAAGAATACCCAAGGAAGGAATCACATCACTACCTTGTTGTATTGTTGTTGTGATTTGAGGGGTGGTGTAGGTAGTGATTGACACTATTGTTGTGGGAGGAGGAATTTGAGTCCCTTCTTGGCTTGGAACGTTGTTTGTGGGTAAAGGAAAATGAGTGGCTGAGGGAAGATGATTTCCTAAGATTTGCACTATGTTCTTCACAAGGTCAAGGCCATCTTCGCTTTCAAGCATATGGTGAATGTTTTCTATTGTAGGAATTGTAGTAGTTGAAATGTTTGCAAGGCTTATTTGATGTTTTAAGTTTACTAGGTCCTCATGAATGTGGATTATGTTTTCTTGTGGGATGTTATCATTCTTTGGTTCAACTTGCATGCTACTTAAAGGAAAAGAGTTACTAAGGGTGTTATCCATGCCTAGTGTACTAATATCAATACTAGGAGTGGAAGCTCTAGAGATAACCCAATATACACAACAATTGTGCTATCACGAGATGACATGAGTCTCAAACTTCTTCTCACTATGGTAGTAGCAATAGGAAACCAAACACTCATGTAAAGGCTACTAAATGTGCGATGAGTGCAAATGCAATGTAAACTAATAAGAATGAGATACTTATAATTGGAATTCTAGAAACTAAATCTAAAATGCAAAAAAAACAAACAAAAACTCAGAAAATGAACTGTAAATGCGAGAAAATGCAATGAAAAATATGCAATGGGACTAATTCACCCAAGGTAGCAAATGAGTTCGGGTACTATTTTTTTGAAAAGTTTTCTAATGGAAATCTGAGATGCAAATGCTGAATTTAATTGATTTTCAATGAAAGTAAGTGCAATAATGTAAGCTAAATGATCTTTTCATTGATGCAAAAATTGAAACCCTAGAATTCCAATTAACCAATGCAAAATCTAATGCAATGTTAATGCAAGTTAAAGCTAGGATCTAAATTAAGTCCAAATTAGAATTATGATGCTCTAAATGCAAGTTCACCAAAATGAAAAGGTGAAAATGGGTTGGTGTTTCTTTCGCTTCTAGAATTTTGGATCTAAAAGGAAAGATATCAATTTTCTTTCTCTTTTCACTTAATAACAAGCCCTTGAGATCAACGATTTTTTTAGTGGCTAATATTCGCCAAGTGGATAATAGTTTGAGCTATAATGTGACTTGAATCGCCACATTTTTATAAAATTTTATTATAGTCTTACTTAAATCGTGGAGGAATTTATTTTATGAAAAAAATTAACTCAAAAAATCATCAAAATATTCGATACATGATTAGATCAGATTTGCCTAAATTTTACAAATTATAGTAGAAATCTATATTAATTTTCCAATAGTATATCATAATTATTAGTTGCTTCAGGTGCATATTTCTAATGTTTAGTTTGCACCATTGATTTATAATATAATCTAGTGGCCCTTGTTGTAATCCATTATGTAAAATGTGCCCTTGATCTATAATGCTCATAGGGCCCACAATTTTAGGTCTCATGAGCATTATAGATTGTGGGTACATTTTAGCTTAGAGTATAATGAGGGTCATTAGATCAATTATATAAGAGCAATTTAGAGCTCCATGAGAATTATAGATTGTGGGTACATTTTACCTTGCAAACTACAATGACAGTCATTATATTATATTTTAAAATAATAGTGACAAGTAAATAATATAATCTACCCCATAAACCCATCAATAGTTTCCACCCTCGGGACCTTACTTTTCCATGAGAATTATTTTTAGATTGGATGGATTTCCCATCATAATTAATGCATTTTCCTATTATTTTTTCAAGATTCGCCAAAATTTTCTACAAAAATTTAGTAATGTAAAAAAAATCGCCAATAAATTTTATTTTATTTTTTTTAAAAGGAAAGATTCGCCAATAGAAATTAATATTTTTTCTTGAAAAAATGAAAGATTCACCAAGAATTTATATCCTTTTTTTGAGGGGGGTTTCTTAAAGTTATCATTGCTTGAGATTTCAATGTAAAGGAGATTGAAATTTGACAAAGGGAATGCTCTAGGGGATGCATGATTATCAAATGAGGGGTTCATCACTAAGTGTAAAATTGGAAAAGAAAATGTTGGAAAACATAGTATGATATGCAAAATGACCTAGAAAGATGAACAAAATGAAATAAAAAGCCATGATATTGAAAGTGTGTAACTTGAAGATAGAAGAAGGAAGAATGGATGTCTAGATCACTAAAAAAAATGTTGTTTATATTGATTGTGACTCATTCACCATGTTAGGCGAATTAGTTTAGTTTCCAAGAAAATGTGTAGAAACAAGTTTTAGCCAAAAGGGTATGCAAATCTGCAAAAACCTTTGTCAGGCCTGTACAGTGGGACTCATTTGCTAATAGTGGTGAATCAGTCCACTTCTTCTTTTCTAGAAGTTTTGAAATGGATTTTGTGTCTCTTAGTTTTCTCTGCTCTTTTTGATTGGTTTCTGGATCTGAATCTGCTCCAAGCTTCTCCAAGGCTGAATGACAAATTTGCTTCTTGATAAATCTACAAGCTAGACCTACAAATCACACACAAGAAGAGGGAAAATTTTTGTGGGGGTTATAGAATAGGGGCTCGCCTTGGTCAAACCACTTTTTGGTAATAAAATTTTGAAATGAAAGGAAATGTAAAGGGAGAATGATGAATGAAAAAAAGATAATGTTGCAACTCACCAAACCCTAGCAATAAGGTGCTATGATTATGTTTGAAATAGTTGCAATGGATGTGGTATATGATTCTTGCTTGATGTTGACAGATCTTGAATGCAATGCTTGCTTGAATCATGAACTCTACATCACAATTGTTAGCATAATAACAAACATGAAGAATGCAATCCTTGACATGATGATTTATGCTTGAAGAATTCTCTTGGATACTTTATAATATACCCTTGAATGCCTTGAATTCTCTTACTCCTTGATGCTCTTGTGAACTCAATTTTCTATAAGGATTCTCTCAAAAAAGTCTTAGGTGAAAATGAGTGAAAGAACCTTGTATTTATACTCAATTATGCAAGAATTCCCAAAATTACAACACTACATGCCGACATCAAATCTACGAGAATAAAATCCCACCGAAAATTTAATTTAAATTTGAATTCTGGTCACATGGGACTCATTTTCCCAAGGTGGCAAATGAGTCCCATCACATATAATGTATGGGACCAAAAATGAAAAGTGTCTAGAAATGTGTGAAACCTACATCAGGGCCAAAAAAACCTAAGTGGGACTCATTCGCCTAAGGTGTCGAATGAGTCCTAGACACTAAATTTGGGCCACACGTGATTGGTCAATGATTGGTGTGAGGATTACCCTCGAAAAGATGCAATAAATGAGGCTTTTGGATGAAAAATTAGGATAGTTAAAAAATAATAAATCCCAATTGTTAATGAAAATCCTAGAGGAATGTGAAAGTGTGTTACAACACTTTACAACACTCCAAATAAAGTAAAAATTAATGTTCATTATGCTTAAAAATATATATTATGCTCACTTAATTGGTAAAACCCTAGAAAAGTGTGAAAGTGTGTTACAAAACTTTAGAAGGGTACCATTGAAAATTCATTAGTTCACAAGGGCCCAAGACCTAATGTGAATGTGTTATCCACATTACAACACTGAATCAAGGCAACATCGAGGCAAAATCTACAAGGAGGACCCAAACAAGTGCAAAAATGTTGAAGGAAACACTCTTTGACACTATAGATCCTTTGAAAAAGCCAAAAAAGATTGATATGCCACTTCTTGTGTATGAGTCCTAGTATAGTCAAATTTCTAGATTTCAGGAGCTTCACACTTGTCTTTACCAAATTTCTATTCCTGCCCATAAAGCTTAACTTGTGACTAAATCACCCAACTTGGCTTATGAGTCCCAGTGGGCATTAAATTTATCATTTTCACCATTTGAGGTCTTCAATCAAGTTGCTATAGGTTTCCAAGTGCACCTTTTTGATTTTCCAATTTTCTATTATGTTTTGCTTTCATTTCTAGGTCATTTAGTGAAGTGTTGCATATCATTGAGTTTCAAAATTAGGTCTTACATTTTACTTATCTTTCCAAGCCCTAGCTTGGTGGTGAACCCCCTTTTAGTCATTAATTAGACCCCAAAACACCCTTTAGCAGATCTCTTCCCTTCATTCCATCCTTGGGTTGAGATCTCTAGGGTTTCCTTGAGTGAAACAATTAGATGTGAAGTAGGAACCCTATCTCCTCAAAGATAGAAAGGGTCCCCCTTATTTCCTTTGTTTAATTTTGGTGAACCTACATTTATAACATCTTAATTTTGATTTGGAGTGCATCATCATCCTAGATCTAGCTTGCATTAACTTTGCATTAGTTAATTTGCATCTAGGGTTTCTAAATATTGCATTAGTGAAAGTACATATAGGTTGCATTTTTGCATCTTGCATCATAAAATTTTATCTAAAATATGCATTTGCACTTAGCCTATACATGATACAAATTAAAAAGCATAAATTTCACTTAGAATTTTTTGAAATCGTTACAAAACCCTAAACTTGAACTCATACACCCCTTTGGGTGATTTAGTCCCAGTACAAGTGTTTTTTCTTGATTTTTGGGTATTTTGTGGTGCTTTTTATCAATATTAAAACCTCTAAAAAACCCTAATTTTGACTCATACACCCCTCTAGGCAATTTAGTCCCATTTCAAATTTTAAACTATATTTTCCAACATTAAATTCTTTGTTTCTATGTTTTTTTTGTTGCTATTAGTTATCTATTTTAGTTTTTAGAGTTTATGTTACTTCTATTTCATTACATCTAGCTTAAATCAATTAATTGCATCCATTGCCTTATTTCAACATTGTATTTACATATTTTATCCTAAGTCATTTTATTACATTTCATCATTGATATGGGCTTCAATAAGATTTGGATATCCTTGAAATCCTTAGTGGATGTGTCAAGTTGTGCCTTTGGAAATGATCCTAATGAATTGGAACTCACTCATGCTCACTCATTTCCTAATGCATGTCCTCCTCATGATGTTGACATCATTGGAGAATATTATGATAGCATGAATAAATTCCTAAACAATTGTCTTAATAACCTTGAGAACAATGCATCCTTTTATCCCTCTATGAAACAAGCACTGCCCCTATTATTCAACCACCTGAGATGTTTGGTTACTTACACCTTGAATTTGAGATACAAGTTGGGTGTAAGTTCCCTACAATAGGTGAACCTAGTTCCTCTAATCAAGAAAATATTCAACCTTTCCACATTAACAAAGTGACCAAAACTCCTATCAACCTAGAAGCTACATATGGAAAAGGATTCATGATCTTAAGAAAACAAGGATATGATACACCAAGTGAACATGGAATTCATCAACTCTTAAGAGAAAATACCAACTGAAGATACTAAAGGGTTAGGATATCAAGATCCTCCTCTAGATATGAGTTCCATTATTCTTAAAGAACAACCAATTCCTCATAACAATGATAACGATGATAGGATCATATTAGGTCCTCCTCCTCAATATTCAACTTGAAAATTTGGTGAATCTAGCAAATGATGAAGGCCTTACAAACTAAAGAAAATAAAATTCCCCTATCCATCGACTACCACTGAAAGAACATTAAAAATAATTTTAAACCAAGGATTGATTACATTACCACCCATAAGAGAAGATTGGTATCCAAATCCTAAGAATACAAACACATCACATTTTAGATACCATAGAGTTCTTGGACATAGTACCGATGAGTGTCATGCTTTACAATAATTGTTTAAATTTTTTGATATCATAGAAATAGTCCCTTAAAGAACGTCCTTTTGCTTCTTGCCATGTAATGGTTGTCGGATCATAACATTCTCACTATTAAATGCTTTATATTCATTGAAAATCATTTCAAAATGCAAGGATCTTAGGTCCATCACCTACCTCAGCTCACTCTGGTCTTACACAAAGTGGAGGCAAGAATTAGATAGCCTTGTCCTAGTAACAGATTTTTCATTTTCTCCTTTGCTAGTTGTCCACCTTCAGTATACGATGAGCATGATTGGGATGTGGATGACTTGCTAATATGTTGACTAGATGTGCCTTACTAGTCTTTTACACTATTTCTCTTGTGTGATTGCATGTGTTTATTGTGATCCCTCGTGTTGTTTCATTTGGTGTCTCTCTCTCTTTGTGGCATTCCTCTATTTATACCTACATTCCCCTCTATGTTGTAAATCTTTTACCTTTTCCTTTATCTTCTTTCATTTGTCTTGTGTTTTCCTTTTTGGGATGACATAAGGTGTCAAGACATTTAGGTCTCTTCCATGTTGACCTAAAATCTTTTTTTTTTGTTTTCACTCTCTTTGTATCATTCTTTCTATTCCATGAGTATTTGGGGAATGATGAAAATTATAATCTCTCTAAAATATTATAGCAAGAACATAATGATCCCAAATCCATGGATCCCTCATGTGTTTCAGATTCTATTTTTGGGAGAAACCCCTCTTTCATTTTTTTCATGACATAGCTTCATTTGGAAACATATGACTTGGCATAGGGCTTTCCAAGTTATCTCTCATGTCTTCTTTATTGTTAGCATTTATCATTTACTAATTTAAAGTAATTTCTCACACTACGGTGTTTAGCAATTTCTTTAAAGTGGGGGCATACATTGGCATTACTCTTTTGTATTTTTCATGTTTCATTGTGTAGTCTTCTTAATTCATGTGATGCTTCTTCTTCTTGTGGTGACATTAGATGTAATTTACATCAAGAGAGTGATCTCTCTTAGCATATTATATTCCTCATGCCAAAAAAACAAAATAAAAAAACCAAGCGTTATAATACCAATTCCCACCTCTAAAACATTTGAATCCAAATAAAATATGCCCAAGTGCTTGGATCTTTTTAACGGGGAAAGAGTTGACTCCTCAATAGCTGATGATAATGATTAACTATATCTCTTAGAATTTCAGGGGACTAGAGTCCCTTGGAAAAATGTACATCATCGAAAGGTTTATAAACCTTGAAAAACATAAATATGTGGTTCTTTTACAAGAAACTAAGGCTATTAGTATCAATATTAGCACCAATCTGAGATTCATATGGAATAGTTCCTCATAGTTTACTACAAACCATTAAAGGGGAAGAGGAGGTGTAGAAATACTCATCTCTAAGGAGTTGGAACAACATGTTACAACTCTAGGACCTCGCCTTGTAATAGGGATATTTGGATCACTCTTGAAAAATATGAGGATAGAATGGGAATTTTTTCTATCTATGCATCCAATGAACACATGGAAAGGATTGAACTATGGAAATGGTTTCTTAGCCTTCCTGAGATACCGTGGGTTCTCGGAGGTGACTTGAACATGGTAGAACATAACAAGGATAAATGGGGAGGGTTAGACATATAATGGAAAGGAAATTAAAAACATTTTTATCTGAGAATGAAATCTAAATTGAACCTAAATGACCCTTTGGAAGGATTGAAGGACAACAATCGAATCTAGTTCACATGGTCCAATGCACAAAAAAGTGGGAAAATAATCTACTACATATTGGCTAGGTTTTATGCTAACAAGAATTTCTTTATTTTTATTCCCAATGATGAGGCAAACAAGGTGTCATTCTATCAATACACCTTATCAAATCACTACCCTATCAAATCCAAGATAGTTCAAATAGTGATAGGTGTATTGAAAACATCAAGAAGAATGGCTTCTTGCTCAATACTAGCCTCTTGAATAACAGTGATTGCAAAGATATAATGATTACCCTCAAGGAAATAGACAAATGGATGTTCAAGGATAAAAGTGTCATTGAGAGATGGGAGTTTAATATAAATCACTGGAAAAATCTATTCCAAACCATTGGGAGGATAAAATCATTGTTAAGTAGGAGGTTGGAAAATTAATTGCAAGAAAGACTCTTATTAGCAATACCTAATGTACAAGAGGATCCAAATAATGAGGCATTATGTGAGGAGTTAATCCTTGTAAAAAATAGCTTGAGAAGACTCTAAGTATTTACAAGATTCAAGGTTTAAAAGTAAGGGCAAAGCTAACTAGTTGAATTGTGGAGATAAAAGGCGCTATACATGTTCTTCTTTAGATACATTAAAGATAAAGGTGTTAGAGAAAATATTGACCTAGTTTATAATGATGATATCTTGCACATAAAATAAGAAGATATCCTAAGACAATTCTCCTGGTTCTATAAGGATCTCTTTTCATCAAAAGGAAACAATGTATAATGCAAAATTGTCAAAGCTTGTATCAAATAGATATTCCAAAAATATCTCTGAAGAGGATGCAATGTTCAAATCTATCTGAAGAAATATCTAAATATGAGATCAAGAAATCTATTGAAATAGTGAACAATGAAAAGTCACTAGGTAGTGATGGGCTTCCAGTTGAGTTATACAAAACCTTTATTGATTGGGTATATGAGGAGCTATATCAAGTATACATGGAAGCCCTCAGTAAAGGTCTCTTGGTAAGAATTTTAATAAATGCATTGTAAAAAATTTACCTGAGGGGGGTGACAAAACAATGATAAAGAATTAGAGATCTATAACATTATTGGATGTTTCATACAAAATTATGGCTAAAATATTGGCCACAAGGTTGGTAAACATCCTACCCAAATTTATAAATAACACACAAAATGGATTCATCAAGGGAAGGTACATACTTAAAAACTTGATCACAAGCTAGGAGTCCATGGAATGTGTAAGACACTCCATGCAAAATTCAGAAATGCTTCTCTTGAATTTTTAGAAGGCCTATGAAAAAGTTGAGTGGAGCTTCTTAAGAACAACTCTTGAGGTGTTTGGATTCCCTAACAATTCTTGCAACATGATTGACACCTTGCTAAGAGATACAATTGCTCAAATTGAGGTGAATGGATCCCTCTTTGATGAGTTTTCTCTAAAAAGATCTATTAGAAAAGGGTGTCCCCTTGTTCCCTCCTTATTTATCATAGCTTCAAATGTAGTTCATTATCTGCTAAAGGACTCGACCATGTCACCTAAGGTTAGGGGTCTAACACTTGTAGATTAGAATGAGCTAATAAACATCGAATTTGTAGATGATATTGAAGTTTTTGTAGACCTTGATGAGATTAATATCAATTGTCTAATGCATAAATTGAACTTCTTTTGTAAAGCATTTGGTGCAAAAATCTCAAATGCTGAATCAATATTTCTTGGTTGGAATGAAACACCCCCTGAATGGCCGAGGAAATTTGATATCCAGTGGGGGTTCCCCACAAGTAGGCCAGATACCTAGGGATACCATTTGCAATCAGTCATAGTCTAAAAGAGATGTGGTTGTGGACTAAATCCAAAATTGAAAGAAAGATTGATGGTTGGAATTTAAATAGTACCTATCCCTAGAAGGTAGAAGTCAAATTTGCTAAAGGATACTTTCCTCATATAACCTATACTTTACATCTGTCTAGTTCTTTAATAACTATCAAGTTGACGAAATTCATAAAAAGATAAAAAAAATTTTATTGTCAGATGGAAAAGGTAAAAGGAAGAAGCATGCGGTTAAATGGGAATGGTGTTTCCTTGATAAATGGCTGGGTGGGATTGGAATAAAAGACCTAAAACTTCATGGCATCACACTAGCTACAAAATGAATCCTCAAAACACAATCTGGCGAGGAACCGTGGAAGGTACTGATCAAAAATAATATACAGTTGGTTGTTCCCAAACATGCAAAAACTTGGAAGTTACTATCATCAAATAATCTCCTCTTAACTAAGCACCCAATATCCTCTGCAGGGTCTCTAGTCTTCAAAAGCCTCTGGAAAGCCTATGAGATGGTTAAGCATAATATGGGCCTTAAAACTAATAAGAACCAAGTTATCACTCCCCCTTTTAGCTGGAACAATAATTCCATATGGTGGAACCTTGAACATAATGGTATACCTCTCAACCTCCTACAAGGCTGTTTCGCAAAAAAAAAAATTAAAGGAGATTCAAACAGGAGATTCAAACCTTCAAGGACATTCTTTCCAATGGTAAGCTTAAAGAGTGGGACTCCCTAAAGATTGAGTATAACTTGCCCAGTCTAATTGCAGAACTTACTCAACACTAAAGGAAACCTATAAGAATGTACAACTCCCTTATGATAGTAACCAAAATGTGAACCCCAGTTAGCATGATGACACCTTTCTATCGGATGTTAAAGCTAAAATAATTTATAAATCCCTGACTAATTTTTCCCCTCTAACTGATCGTCTCAATAAATCATGGAGAATCAACTTAACTGGTAAAAATTGGATTGTTGTTTCCAATGATGTCCGACATAATGTGAAAGAGCATAAAAAGCCTTGCTAATTAGATGGCTTTTTTTATTGCAAAAAGTTCCTTTTAAAATTAACCATTCAACTCTTTTATCAGTTAACTGCAACTTCCTTCAACTTTCATTCAATATTTTCCAAGACGTCAATGGCGACGCTTTCACACGTAACATTAACAGTTTCGCAAGGCAGATAGAAATGAAAAATAAACGGATTTCTAATCTGAAGTAGCACAGGTCGGAACTCAAGTGGGTCGATTCAAATATTGTTTCTTTCCTTCTCACAAATAATGAAAGACATTGACTGATGATAAAGTGTAATGGGAAAGCATTGACTTACATTCATTAAGATAATTGCTCGTTTCACACATAAACTGCCGGCCACCGACCCAGGATGTAACGTGCCGACTGATTACATTGGGAACAAATCTCTAATATAAACAATAGGTACGTTAACCATAATATACTGCGACTTTCAATGCAGACCAATTTTGCTGCTTACAGATTAACGCTTATATCTGGATGTTTCAAATTGAAAATTAGAATACACAGAGTGAAATAAAGAATTATTATTCATAAGTCGTATGTTCTCAACATAAAATAAACATCACATACAGTATAGTTATTCCTGCCCCAGCAAATGAAGCCAAACTTCTGTTTATAAAGAACCAAACACAGAAGAGAAAGACGAAACACAACAAATCTAAAATCAACACTATAATATTTATAACACTATGGAATTCTTTATTTATAATATTTTATCTTAAAACAGTTGAGTTCTATTGTTTTAAAAGAGGGCAGTTAACAACTACTTCTATCCTTAAGAGAACAACTACAAAAGTAACTCGACTGTTATTCGAACAATCTTAATTTTATTAAGAAAAATGGTGTCTTTAATGGAGATTTTATTCTATCATTTCTATTTCTCATGGAGTTAATTAGTGTCTATCCATGTTTATTAGATACATGTATAGTACACATTTATGAGCTCTATTATGAGCTTATGATTTTGAGGAGTGATGCTGACCAATCTAGTGAGGATATATCATGTATTAGTGATGCATGTTGTATAATGATTATAAATAATAATACATTATAAGGATGAAAAGTGGATGTCTTAATGCACACTAATAGTCATGATAATACTTAATTTTGCACTCGCTTTGACTTCTACTTTTTCAACATATTTTATTGTGGATTAAGACATCCACTTTCACTATTTTCTTTATCAAACTGTCAAATTTATTTATCACATCTAGATTATTCTCATTGATCTAGACCTACTTACCAAACTTTTATTGTTTTTTAAGATGCTAATGTGATGCATGCCCATTGTGCTATTATCTTGTGAGTTTACCAAATCTAATTGTTGGTATTTCTAGCTCAATTTTCTAATGTTATCTATTATAATATTTTCTACTAAAGAAACATATTTTAGCTGAATTTTGATCCTTTAACTATGAAAAGAACTTGGAAAATCAATCTTGGATTTACTTCTTCTCCAACTACTCAAAAAAGTAATTTGTTCTCCTCTTTTCTCTCTTGGCTACATACTTCATAACTAAAGTTGATTCAAAGAAATAGGTTGATGCATTACCTTAATATCTTCATGCTCAGATTCTCTTCCTCTCACTTGATTTGTAATGTTGTTAAGCAATGCTATCTTCTTATATTGATTTTGTTACAATATTTTTTATCTCATTTTTCTTCTATTTATTTGATAACTTTCTTGATGCTTATCACTATTCCATTGTTGAATATACACACAAGAGTGTAGTTCCTTGTAGACTAGGAATTCTGTACTTATATGTTTTATTTTAGCATTTGTGTTCTTTATCCTGCATGTACATAGGCTAAATGACATCAGTCAAATTCACCACTAGCAATTCACCATCAAAAAATTCACCGCCAACAAGTCACCATAGGAAAATCCACTTCCATGAAAAAATCACCTTAAGGAAAATTCACCACTAGCAATTCATCGCCATGGAAAATTAATCGAAAACTTTTAATATGATGAATTTTCCGCAGAAGTGAATTGCTGGTGGTGAATTTTCATGGAGGTGAATTTTCTCATGGTGAATTGTTGATGGTGAATTTTCTGACAGTGAATTGTTGGCCATGAGTTTTCCTAGAGCCAGGCTAAACACATATAATCAATTTATATAAATTATATTTTGACATACTTATAAAAGTTGAAAGCTTAAAATAAGACTTTGACAATTCTTGATAAGCTTCTAATTAGTCACCAATTTTTTTTATCCCTAGCTATAAGTTTTTTTTGGAAGTTTTTCTCGAACAAATTCTTGCACTCTCTTTATCTTTGCCTTATTTTTTTCTTTGAAATAATTAATTTAATATTCATTTTAGTTTTTTTACAGTTTGGCATTCTCATATTTATTGATGCATTTGTTAATGTTTTCTAATGTATAGAGAAAATAGATTCAAGCATCAAAAATTTATTTTGTTTGGACACTGACACTTGACTAGGATGGAAACACACCATATGGATCTTCACATGATTCAATAAAATCGTAAACTTGATGGGATATGTACTAACTTACCAAAAAAAATCTTACTTCTTTTTGTTCTTATTTTTATATTCATTTTTTTAATTTAATATTTTCTTTTGTACAATTGACAAATTTATAAGCCAACTTGTAGATTTAGCTTAAACAATAGATTGTTTCTTAATTTAAATAATTTTATTATAATTTTGGTTATTTTATATTATTTCCATTATGTGATAGCAACAAAAATGTATTGTTTCAATCTAGTTAAATTCTAGTGTGAAATTAAACTTTCACACATAAAACACATCGCAATGTTTTAAATTTTTAGTCAAGATGAGATTTTAGTGAATTCAATACTGTAAAATTTCCTTCTCAAAAAATTTGATGTGTTCAATATTTCAAATTGAAAATTATAATAAATGAAAAAAATAAATATTATTACTCATAAGTCTAGCTATTATTTCCCCAACAAACTAAACCAAAATTATATTTATAAAGAATCAAATGCAAGAGTTAGAAAAATTAGAAACATAACAAAGTTATTTTAAATTCAAGAATGTAAATTTATTTACAAATTAAGTAACTCTATCTCTTGCCCCCTAAGATTAATTGTTGTTAACTTTGACGACTTATAACACTATGCAACTCTTTATTTATAATATTTTATGCTATAACAACTATGTTCATCTATTTCTTTGAAAGAGATCAGTTAATACCTAATTTTATATTTAAGAGAAAAAATCCACAGATTACTCAACTATTAGTTGAACAATACCAATTTTATTAAGAAAAGGTATAGTGAATGAAAAACATGGCCTACAAAAAGTACATAAGACTTTTGATATCAATTATCCATGTAATACATTGGGATGTATTGATAGTTGTGAAAATTATTTTAATTATTCTCTTTACATAATTTATAATTCAAAATGAAAATAAATTCAACTAAGCTATCATAAGGAAAAAAGCCCAATCACAATATACAAGGGAAATTAAATGTCTATATAAAAATAATATCAACTTATTAAAAAAAATGTATAGGTCTTGAAGATGATTATATAGTTTCAAGAGAGTCTTGACCTAAAACACCAATGCTTAGAATGGATTTCCACACAACATGGTGTTGTTCAACACAAATATGGTCTAAAAAGTATAGAATGCAAAAAATATTATCCCACACACATAAAATAAGGAATATTGAATAAATAATAATCATGAGAAATTATTACACTAAAACGATAACATAGTTTAACTCTAAAAATAAGAATTAAAAAATTAAGGGTGTGGAGAGAATAAACTATATTATCACTTCTTCCATGGAGAACCTAGACACAAAGAAGAAAATATTTTTTTTGGTTTGGTTGTTTAGGGGCTTGCCTCAATAAACCCTTGTTTTGGCATTTCTATCTCCACAACAACTACTATTTATTAAAAATATATAAATAATACAATAAAAAATGTTATGATAAAGATATGAATGGATTAATAACAAGATATTAACAACTAGTGCATTCAAGTTTTAATATGAGAGAAAATGTTGAATGATAAAAAAGAAAAATCACCTTGAGGCTTCAAGAATTTTGTAGAAAATAAAATTTAGTGACATACATTATGAATAGTCTGTTGTGTTTTAAATGGTGGATAAGAGTATTGTTGCTTGAAAACTCATGTTTTCAACATTATTAATGTGAGTGAGAGAGATTCAAAATCAAATTAAGAGAGATCCCTCCAAATCGAGTTGGTTTAATTTTTTCACTTAACTACATTCATAGGTATTACATGTAAAAAACCACAAGAAGGTAATGCTCCAATGACCATTGGAATCATGATTTTTTTTAGAATGCTAGCACATTGAAAAAGAATTCATAAGAAAATCTCTCATGTGGAATATCTTGCACAAATACATATATTATGCAATACTATTACAAAAAACATGGTATTTAAAAAATACTACACTATACATAAAATAAACACAAGACTAAAACGTATGCAAACAAACATGCAAAACAACGCTAAAAAAGAGGAAAAGAGAATGAAAGATAACATGAATAGAAAGATAAATTAATTAATTGGCATGAATAGCAAGTTGTATTATGCTAGTGTCCATACATATGATTTTAATTGAGCATGTTTACTAAAAGATATATTGTAGGATAACCATGAAAAGAGTAGAACACATAAAAAATCATAGTATAGCAGGTTGTATTATGCTATGGGGTTCATATCTTACCAAGATGTAATGAAAGTATATAGATTTTTGAGTTATAAAATTTAAGAGAGTAGAGTGTGAGCATTGTGAGAGCCCCCCTCAAAATAATTGAATGATGCCAAGAATGCAAGTTATTCTAAGGAGAGAAAAATAAAAGATGCTTGACGAAGAAGCAACAATGAGAATTTATTCTATGATGAGACACATGGTATTTTATTTATGGAATGACACCATGCAAGATAGGGATGTCACATGAAAAACCCAACATCACTCACAAGAAAACATACTAAGGGATCCATAGACTTGGGGTTAGTACATGAATATTTGATAATCATGTATATCAATGGAAAAAAATGAGAATTCATCATTCCCTAGGTAGAGTGGAACTAGAAGTACAATGGAATAAAGATACATAAAGACAAATATTTTTTTTTGCTCAACAAGAAAGAGGCCTAAATTCCTCAACACTTTGCATTATCCCCCAAAATTGAAAATGCAAAGTACAACACATAGAAGAGAAACGATACAACTAGAATAATTGACAAAATTACCACCTCCTTGTATCTATGTACTTACAAGGGTATTATGGGTCCTCTAGGTAATACTAATGAACAAAAATAAACAAAAATGGGGGGAACACAAAATACTAAAGAGAAAAATATAATCTAAAGGTAAGAGAGTACTATTTTAGAGAAATTACTAAAATAGATCATTGGTCACCAAATATTTATAATAAGGGGAGGGAGGTCAAGTCTATAGCTTAGAATCATTATAAGAACAATGTTATGTGAACTTCACTAGCATCATCGAATCTTAATATTCTACTAATTTTAAAAAAACAATTAAATTTTTTTTAATTATTATTATAATTTTTATCATTAATTTCATTTTAATAGTTTTTAAAATCCTTTTGACAAGATTAATTTCTCGAAATTACTTATATGTAACATTCAATACTTTTATTATTTAGTTGTAACTTTATTTAATATTACTTAAATATTTTGTTAGACGATAATGACAAGACTATACTTAAATATTTTGTTAAATGATAATGATGAGACTTTCATACATAACATCAATAGTTTCCCCAAAGAAATGAATATATAAAATTAACAGACTCATAAACTATCATTACTATGATTCACTCATTTTCTTAAAACATAGATAACAACATATTACTAGAGAAAAATAAATGTGATACAAAAAATAATTAAATAAATAGAAAATAAAGATTATATGCAATATTTTTACCTATAATAATAAATTAATATTATATAAATCATACAAAATATTTACACCAAAGTCATTTCCTTATTTAAGCTTTCCAAACTCATTTTGTCCTTGAATGACTTAAACTCATTGAGAGGGCATGGTTGACAGTTTTGTCATTTGCAACCATTGATTGTTTAAAACAGTTTCAGATCATGTGTATGGGAAATCAAAGGTCGACTTCATTGACCATTGTAGAATTTAGTACTTTTCAGAAACAACGCGATAGATAGGTGGACGACATTTATGAGTTTTGATAAATATTTTTCGTTAGAGTTTCTATCCATATCCTCAAGAAGGGAATCAAACAACATCATCCACTCCTACTGCTCCAAATTTTGGAGGTTTCCCGTAGAACACTCTGAATCAGAAGTACAAAATAAGGAATCCTCATCCAGTGACTGCTAAAATTATTCTATAGTGATCTTGGCTGAAACAACTTGAATCTATGCGAGAGATAGCGAAGAGGCATCTTTAGTTTAGTTTTAGAGTATAAATCTACAAAATATCGGTATCCTTTATGCTTTGATGGATGTCCATACCTTGTTTGGTTCAATTTTTGTTGTTTTTCATTTACTATTTGCACAACACCGTCGAGGGAGAGAGAGGTAATGATTACAAGATATGTACAAAATGGATTTGTTCAAAAGGCTTTAGAAAATTTCAAGCAAATGTAATTGGCAGTTGTACAACCAAATTCCACAACCTTCACATGCACTCTCTGCCTCTCCCAAAATGGGAGCTTTGGAATAGGGTATGGACAACCATTAAAGCATCATGGATTGAGAATTTTGAATAAAAGTACGAAACCTTACCATAGTAGAAATGTATTTAAATGATGTGAGCAAAACCAATCTTCCTACAGCTGTTGCTTCAATCTATTCACAATAAATAAAATTTGAAAATATTAGAGTTTTAGGGCTTACATAACAAGCCAGCTGCACTTGATGAAAGGAAAACAATTCATTAAGTGCAAAACAAAATTCTTCAATTAATGTGGAAGCATAGAAAAGGCATGTAAACTATTTGACAAAATGCTTCAAAGAGACGTTATCTCATGGAATGCAATGATTGTAGTCTATGCACAAAATGGATTTTTTTTTAAATCTTTAGAAACTTTCAAGCAAATGCTATTGGTAGGTGTAAAGGACTCCACAAATCTTGCCAGCATTCTCCCTGCCTGCCTGTGCCAAAATAGGAGCATTAGAACAGGGTACAAACATCCATTAAAGCATAAAGAAAAGAGGAATTTTATTAGCTATTGCAGTTGCAACTACCCTGGTGGACATGTGTGCAAAATGTGGAAGCATAGAAAAGGCGCGTTCACTGTTTGACAAAATGGCGCAAAGATATGTCATTTCATTGAATGCAATGATTTCAGGATATGCACAACATGGAATTTCCAAGGATTCTCTCAAAATCTTTGAATCAATTAAGCACTCTAGAACATAACTTGATATTGTAAGCTTTGGTAATGTTGGTGAATCACTAATTCCATCGCCCACCATTGCAGTCATGTCCTCATGCTTTAGCTCTCCAATAAATCTCATCTTATATTTGAATCCTTCATTATTTAGTATTATGCATGTATACAAAATGTGGTGTGAGAGACAAGGCACATGGACAAAAGGTTTGACAAATGGACACACCTTCAACTGTAATCGTGGAGAGTTGTCTTAATTGTAGTAACATTTATTTACATTTGGTTGACATTAAAGGTCTTTCATAAAATGATGGGTTGTTTTCTTGACTATTGCAATTCTTAAATGTTAATTATTTCTAATACCCACAAATTTATGCTGTTCTATTAAATATATAAAAAAATGTTTGCTTTTTCTAATTGAAAATGTGTAAGATTTATTTTCCAAATATTATCTTTCCTATTGATAATGGAAACTAATTATATTCCTAATTCAAAGTTTTTGTTTCAGTTGTGTTTCAATACCTGTAAGTGAATGCATATTTGCTAAATGATCTACCATTAGATTTCATGTATAACACAATGGTATAAAAAAAGTGGACCAATTTTTTCAATAATGAACCTTCCACACCTCTTCAGCATACCCATTGCACACCAAGGTGCAATTTGCTAGTTTAAAACATTTTTAAAAATCCCCAAAATAATACTTAAAATAGTATATAATCCTCCAATATAGAACATGTCAACACTTATCCAAGAATACTACGATTGGTTAGAGTTTCAAAGCATTGACTGGGCCGCTGTGTTTATTAATAAATGAAGCTGATAAATGAAGCTGACAGCCAACGGTTTTGTTCCAACTGATCGGGTTAAGATAAGAACTAATTTCACACCAACGATTGGAGTATCAACTATTTTATATATAGGAGGTCGTACAGTGTGGTTTCGCGAATAAAAATAAAGATGCGGAGGTTTATATGCCTGATTATCCATCTGATGGTCGCTGCAGTTGCACTGGGGCCGCACTTCATCGAAGCACTGAACAGTGATGGCACTGTTTTGCTTTCTCTTCGGAAAGGTTTGATTGCGCCTCCTAATGTCTTCAGTAGTTGGAGATCCTCCGATGAAAATCCCTGCAAATGGGAAGGAGTGCTCTGTCATGCAGATTATACGGTCCGTGTGCTCGATCTCACAGACCGCCACATCTCTGGAACATTGTCTCCTGCAATCTGAGGTCTACATAATTTGAAAGAGCTCTATTTAGATATAAACAATCTGTTTGGCACCATTCCTCCAGAGCTTGGAAATTGCACAAAGATGGAGTTTGTGTATCTCTCGCACAATAATCTCCACGGGAGAATCCCGGCGCAATTGAGTGCCCTCAAAAGCCTCAGGTCGTTGTCGCTCTATAACAACTTCCTCAGTGGAAACATTCCTCCTTCCATTTTTGAGCTTCCCCTGTTGGAGGTGATTTATTTGGGTACCAATAATTTGACTGGAGCGATCCCTTCAAGTGTTGGAAATCTCAAAGCCCTTTCCAAGTTATGGCTCGGACAAAATTCTTTAACTGGAGTGATACCTCCATCCATTGCCAATTGTTCAGATCTCACAGAGCTTTATCTACACCAGAATCAGTTAGCTGGAGATCTGCCCGAAGTCCTTGGCCGGCTCTCGAAATTAGAGTACCTGTATGTCACTTCAAATAATCTTGGAGGCAATATTCCCAAATCACTTGGTAATTGCACAAATCTGATCCAAGTTGAATTCTCCGACAATCAATTCAGAGGCGAATTTCCAGAGGAGTTTGGCAAGTGTAGCAATCTCACCATGATTTCTGCCACTCAGAATCAGTTTACAGGGCCCATACCAACCTCTATTGGATTGCTGCACCGCTTGACCCGGCTTTATTTGAACCAAAATCTCCTGTCCGGTGGCATCCTCTCAGAGCTCGGAAATTGCAGCCGGCTGAAGGACCTGAGGTTACATATAAACAAGTTAGAGGGATTCATCCCTCCCGTATTGGGTAGATTGCAGCATTTAAAGGTTTTGTTCTTGTCCAATAATTCACTGGAAGGACAGATCCCTCCACAGCTTTTCGAGGCCAAAAGCCTGCAAGAAGTGTATCTGTACAGAAATCGTCTCACAGGAACCATACCATCAGAGATTACCAATCTCAAGAGTCTCAGATATGTACTTCTGTATGATAACCAGCTGTTTGGCCCCATACCTCCCACACTGGGTGCCCAGAGCAATCTCACCGGAATTGATTTCACAGGGAATAAGCTCACTGGATCAATACCTCCGACACTCTGTTCCTCAGGACACCTAGAGCTTCTACTCGTGCGAGGCAATCAGTTGGAAGGCAGAATCCCTCCAGAGATCGGGAAATGTTCAAGCTTGAGGCGAGTGATTTTGAGCCACAACCGTTTATCTCACTCCATCCCCTCCGATTTTCTGGTTTCCAATCCTAAAGTTGACCACTTGGACATGAAGGGCAATAAGTTGAAAGGAACAATACCATCAAGCCTTGGGCTTTGCAGAAACCTGAGCTTCATAGATCTCTCCATGAATGAGCTCAGTGGTGCTCTTCCTCCACAATTGGGGCAGCTGTCTAAGCTAAAGCTATTGAATCTTGGCAGCAATAGATTGAGTGGTGCAATCCCAGATGCAATGGGGCATCTGAGTCAACTACAGAGCATGGACTTGTCGTCCAACAATTTAAGTGGTAACATTCCCTCTGCACTTGATGGTATGTCGTCGCTTGTTCGAGTTAACATCTCGAATAACCAGCTAACAGGGTGCATACCCAAGTCATGGTCCAAGTTGTGGAATTCGTCGCCGAGCTCATTCAATGGCAACCCAGGTCTCTGCTTAGCAGAAAATGACGGGAACATTCCCTGTAAATGCGACAGCAAACAACATGGAATGGGATTGAATTTAGATGGAATGTAAGGTCCATCTGAAGGATGACGATGGCTTAGATAGTTCTTCTTCACGAATTTTAATTGAAAAAGTGGCTTTTACAGTGAATAAATGGTTCATTTTGTTGTTATTCGAATTTGTTGGTATGTTTCTCTGTCATGACAAGTGTGCTGATAGTTTCATTACTTAAATGCACAGTTGATATAATATCAACTAAAATGGGATTAGATGAATGGGCTCGCAATAAATTCAGACAATGGCACGCAGTAATTTACATAACATTGCTTAGACAATTTAACAAGAGCATACATGACAAACCGTTTTTAATTCGAGTACGGAGTTGCATCGGCTATTCTTCGTACAAAATAGTGTGTTCAACCTATTAACTTAGGTGGGGTTCCATCGAGGAGGCTATCAAAAAAAAAATAGTGGTGGTTGTTAAGATTTTTTAAGATTATTTTAAAGTAGTTGATTCCATTAATTTTGTAGTTTAGTTTAAGATTAAAATTTTAAGTTTTTGAATTTATAAAAGTTGGTGGTCTCATGAATCATATTTAATTTAAAAGAGTAAATAAATATTAAATAAAATAAAAAATTAATCGGTGTGAATTCTAACTTCATATGATTGATAAGCTATTGAAATAAGCTTAAGTTGGTGGGGCAAATTCTAGCCCACCCTAATTGCACCCACTTAAATTTTTGAACTAAAAAGTAGGGGTTGTTATTGTCGAGGAAAAGTTTCTAATTAATCTTGTAACATTTATTTTTTGCTTCATGGGACCCCTTACTCCAAAATAGATCTTGAAGCCCCTTCATGGGACCCAAGCCTAATATACAATACTATATCATGATGAACTATCAGTTATAGAGATGTAACACATAATAGATGTTAATGCGACATGTTGTCTCATGCCACTCTCTATCATGATGAATTATATGTAGAGATTTCAAGCATTATTGTCATTCAATGTAATTAGAGAAATAAAAGCCAAGTTGAGACATGCTCCTTGCTAGTTTTGAGGCTCAAATTGTAAACGACAAAGAGCCAAAAATTAGTTGTAGCTAACCACAAGTTTTCTAGACAGGTTTATCTACTTTGTAAATGTGCATTGTCTAGATAACTTTTGTAATTGTAAATAATTAGAGTTGAATTCCCTTGAAAAAACTAAACATTAGCAATAATGTGTCTTGATTTTTATGAATGCTTATGATAGAAACTTCATGAGGGATGAGTTGCAAACAACCAACAACTAAAAATGAGTTGCATAAAATATTTTGGGTAGGTTTATCTAGAATCTATAAGTGCATATTAATATATTTTCCTGAAATTTTAATGAAGTGGAATTCAATTCATGTCAAGAAAATAAAAATTTCACCATTCTATCTCTATTTCACATCTACATTAACCTTGTTGTTGGATAATCACAACAAGATTAGAAATAAAGTCTAGAATTTTTTCTTTGAAAAATATAAAGGAAATAAAGAAAGAAAAATGCTATCTTTGAAAAAGATAAAGATTTAAAACAAAAAAGGGGATATACAAAGAAATAAAAATAAAGTTGGTTTTCCTAAGTTTGGCATAGGTTGAAGATATTATATATATCTTATAGCCTTGAAGGCAAAACTATTATTGTAATGAATTGTAATTGAAGAGTAACAAATGTGTGAAGATTGTAATCAATTTCTCTAAGAAATAAGAATACTGATACTTTGTCCCATGGATGTTTCCTTGGCATATTGTCAAGGTTTACCACATAAATTTATCTTGTTTATTATTCTATTATTCTATTATTCTATTTAATTTAATTTTGTATTTCTTTACAACTAATTTGTGCTACAATATTTTAAGTTTGTGGGTTTTACACTTCCATTTCCACAATAAGTGGTATCAAAGCAATTATTTTTCAGGATCTATGTTAGAATTTGGTGTTTTTTTTGTAGCATTAGATGGCAAAGGTTTCAAATGCAAGGTTCGAGATGGATAAATTCAATGGGAAGAATAATTTTGAGCTATGAAAGCTCAAGATGCGTGATTTGTTATTGCAACAGGGATTCCACAAAGCGTTTGTAGGAAGTCAAAGAAATTTGCAAATATGACTGATGAAGATTGGGAGGATCTTGATACAAGAGCTCTTAGCACAATTCAGTTGTGTTTAGAAAATTATATTATTTTCTTTATTGTTGGAGAGGAAACAATTGCAGGCTTATTGAGTAAAATGGAGAGTTTTTATACCAAAAAATCCTTGACAAATTAATTATACTTGAAGAGGCAGTTGTATAGTTTACAAATGAAAGAAGGTATAAAAATTGTTGATCATTTAAATATCTTCAATACTCATATATGTGAATTGGGTAGTATGGGTGTAAAAGTCAAAGATGAAGAAAAGGAAGTTACATGATTATGTTCATTACCCGAATCTTGGAATAACTTAGTCACTTCTATTAGCTTTAGCACAAATGACACCCTTGAATTTGATTATATTGTGGGAGCTTTGTTGTCTCAAGAGGTGCAGAGAAAATATAACATAGAAACCTCCACATCAGAAGCAATGGCGATTTGGGGTCGATCCATAAAAGAATGGGAAGATTTAAGAGGTACATCCAGATCATCTAAGTCAAAAGAAAAAAGGGTAATGGAAAATTTTGGTTCTATAATAAATCAGGGGATCTCAAGAAAGATTGTTGGCAGAGGAAAGAAGATAATGTTGACTCCAAAAGGGAAGAAAATTTGGTTGAGACAAGGTCATGTATGATTGATGAAGTTTCATTTGTTTGTAATTTCTTACAGTATCATAAGGAATGGTTATTAAATTTTGGTTCTTCTAATCACATGTGCCCACATAATAATTGGTTTTCTTCTTACCAAGCTATTGATGGTAGTGTTGGTCTTATGGAAAATAATGCTTCTTGTAAGATTGTTGCCCGATTGGGAGTATTAAGATTTAAATGTTTGATAGTATTGTGAGGACATCAAAAGAGGTAAGACTTGTACACCATAACTTAGAAATAATTGAATTTCCTTGGGAGTTTTGAATTCTGAAGGTTATAAATTTACAAGTCAAGGTGGATCAATGAAAGTGTCCAAGGTAATTTTGGTGGTCATGAAGGAGTGCCATACACATATTAAAAACCATTTACAAGCTAGAAGGGTTATTGTAATAAATGAACCAATGTATTGGCATCTGAGGAAACATATGAATCTACTTGTTTATGGCATCAATGACTGGGTCATATGAGTGAGAAAGGATTGAAGGTACTATTGAACCATAAATAATTTCAAAATCTAAAATCTTTGAATTTGAATTTTTGCAAGAATTGTGTTTATGAGAAGAAATCTAGATAGAAGTTTAAAGTAGGTAGTCATAAAAGTAAGGGTATTCTAGATTATATTCATTTAGATGTTTGGGGACCATCCCCTACAATTTATTTTAAAGGATCATCATATTTTGTGATATTTATAGATGACTACTCTAGAAAGGTGCGTGTCTATATTCTTATAAGAAACGTTGATATGTTTAGTGTATTTAAGAAGTTTAGAGTTTTAGTTGAAAAGAAAATTGGCAGATCAATCAAGTGTGTAAGAACAGATAATGAAGGCGAGTTCACATCTTTGTAATTTAAAAATTGTTGTAAGGAAGTTGGGATCGAAAGCTATAAAATCACTGTTTACAGTCCTCACTAATATGGTGTTGCTAAATGCGTGAATAAGAATCTTCTAGAGAGAGAAAGGAGCATGCTCAATAATTCCAAGTTGTAGCAAGTTGTGGACAAAAGCAGTCTCTACAAATTTTTATCTAGTAAATCAGTCACCATTAGTTGTAATGGATTATAAGATTCTTGAAAACGTATGGATGAGTCATTCTTGTGACTATTCAAATGTATTTTTTTTTGGTTGTGATGTATATGCTCTTATTTCAAAAAATCAACATTCTAAATTAGATCCTAAATATAGGAAATATATCTTTGTTGGTTATGGTAATGGAATTAAGGGATACAAATTGTGGGATCCTACTACCCACAAAATCATCATTAGCAATTATGTATTTGATGCATCTCCTCATAAAATAAAACATAGTAGAAGTTGAAAATCTATAGGAATTAGATGTTAAAACAATATTTCTACATGGAGATTTGGATGAGGAGATATATATGGAACAACTCGAAGGGTTTGTTCAAGATCACAATAGGAAATTTGTCTGTAAACTCGAAAATCCATTATATTGCTAAAAGTAGCCTCCTAGGCAATGGTACAAGAAGTTTGGTTCCTTCATGTTGAGATAAAGTTTTACAAGGAGTGATTCTGACCATTGTATTTACTTTAAAAGTTTTTAAAATGGTTTATTCATTATCTTGGTAGTAAATGTTGGCGATATGATTGTAAGAAGAAAAAGCATAGTTGAGATCAATGAGTTGAAGGCTTAGATGGCTAGGGCTTTTGATATGAAGGATCTAGGAGCAATAAAACAAATTTTGGGAATGGAAATACATAGAGATATGAAACATGGTAAGATTTGGTTATCGCAATAGAAGTATGTGGAGAAGATCCTCATAAGATTCAGTATGATGAATATGAAACCATTAAATATCCCTTCAGCTTCTCATTTTAAGCTTTCTTCAAGTTTATGTCTTATTAATAAACAAGAAAAGGATTATATGTCTCATGTACCATATGCTAATACATTAGGAAGTTTAATGTATGTTATGGTATGTACAAGACCATATATTTCACATATAGTTGGTGTTGTTAGTAGATACATGGCAAATCAAAGTAAAGAGCATTGGGAAACAATGAAATGGGTGCTTTGATATCTTAAAGGCACGAGTGATTATTGTATCACCTTTTGTGGTTATGTTGATTCATAATTTATGAGAGATTTGGACTAAAGGAGATCTACATCAAGTTATGTCTTTACTCTTGTAGGACCTATTTATTTGGTGTCAAAGCTTCAAGAAGTAGTTACTTTATCAACTATTGAGGTAGAGTATATGGCTTTCTCACATGCATGCAAAGAGGTAATTTGGTTGAAGGGTCTTTTGGCTGAGTTTGAAAAAGTGTAGGATAGGGTGATTATATTTTGTGATCGTCAAAGTGTTATACATCTAACTAAAAATCTAGCTTATCATAGTAGGAATAAGCACATTGTGAGTAAATACCATTTTGTAAGATAGGTTATTGATGGAGGTGGAGTAGCTCTTGAGAAATTTCATACACTAGAAAATTGTGCAAACATGTTTACAAAATAGTACACTTAGAGAAGTTCAAGTGGTGTTTGACTTGACTTGCAGAAAAGGTGATGAATGGGCATGGGAAAGTGGGTAAAAGAAATAAGTCAGGTCCACAAAGAGGGGAAGTTTTGGCCAAAAAAAATAATCTCATAGGAAATGCATACACATTATTAAAAACACATATGCATTATGCTTTGGGTACCTGAACCTAAAAAAATTTGTATGTGTTATAATGTTTATGTGTTATATAATGTGTACACATTTTATAACACACACGAGTCATTTATTTAAAAAGTTAAATACCTTTTAGAAAAGCGTACTCGTTTTGTAATGAAAAATGCATACACATTATATAACGTGTATGTGTTTTGTAACGCAAAATGTGTACACGTTTCTAAAAAGTTTAATTTTAAAAATAATTAAGCAAATAAATAACGCATATGTGTTTTGTAACATGTACGCATTTTTACAAAACATGTACGCGTTTTTACATTTTGAATCCCCAACCCACATGCTACCTCAATTTTAGGCTTGGGAAAGTCTTGGCAACCTGACCCTTAGCCTTTGACCTGGAACAAAAAAACTAAGGCAAGCTCAAGAGAAATGTCTAGCTTTGGCAATATGGTTGATGGACTTTTTTTTTTTGAATCAATCTATGAAATTAAAACCCATTAGAGAACACGATGTCTAGTTTCCATGTATATACATTTTTTAAAGATTTGATTATATTTGTTATTTTTGAATTAATTTCTAAGAAAACTAGTCCATAAACATGAAATATCAGACTTTATTTGTTTTTTAATAACTTTTTTTAGTTAATTTTCTTGTAAAAATAAATATATGACATCAATCTTCAAAAAATTCACTACACAATGAGAAAAATATTCAAAAAATGTTTAGTTTAGGTCCAATTATGTTGTCTGTACACATTGATTATTAAAAATGACAATTAAGGCCAATAAAAATTTAATAAAAAAATATTCAGAAAAATATTACAAGAAAATATCCTCATCAATCTTCATGTTGTTGGCTGTCTTTCCCCAAAATTAATTAGCAAAATACTTTTTTTTGGGTCAAAAAGTGGTGTTCGTACATGTGCATGGAATGGCAAAAGAAAATGACTTTTAAAAAGTGGTTTTTATGCATCCCTATCAAAATTCAACTTCTATCATCTGGGTATTTGAATAAATTACATATTTGGAAACTAGATTCAAAATGATAAATTTCATATTAGTGACTTATATTAAGATTTATTGTGTAAGTGCCTCAAATTTTAATTCCAAGTGTGAGAAATTCAAAAAATAGCAAAAACACCCACTTTTTAAGCTTTTTGTGGACCCAACTTCTCGCATCAACCTAAATAACAAGTAAATTGTTGTCAAGGTGGCAATTGTTGGATAATGAAAACAAGGTTAGAAATAAAGAAAAAAATTATCTTTGGAAAAGTTAAAGGAAATAAAGAAAGCAAAATCTTATCTTTGAAAAAGATAAAGATTCTAAAACAAAAAAGGATAAAAACAAAGCTGGTTTTTCTAAGTTTGACATAGGTTGAAGATATTATATATATATATATATCTTGCTTCCTTGAATGAAAAAATATTATTGTAATGAATTATAATTGAAGAGCAACAACTATGTGAAGATTGTAATCAGTTTCTTTGAGCAATAAGAATACTGATACTTTGCCCTGTGGATGTTTCCTTGGTATATTGTCAAAGTTTTACCATGTAAATCTATTTCATTTATTATGAACTATTATTCTATTTAATTTTATTATGTATTTCTTTGAAACTATTTTGTGCTACAATACTTTAAATTTGTGGGTTTTACACTTTCGTTTCCACAACAATTGTGTCATATATTAATTATGGTGCAATATTTTTATTGAATATTATAAATGTCAAGGTTTAATCATGGGCTCCATGAAATGTTTTGAGTGGCATTTTCAATGGCTATCATAGGCCCTCTAGGTATTAAAAATCTCATATTCTAAATTCCCTTGCATTATGTTGGTTAAATGAGAGATCTAGGCTAAATTCCCTAACCTAAATCAATCCTTTCACCTTAAACATTAATGGACACAAAATTAATCAAAAGATGTTTGATTGTTGTCCTCAAGGGAGAGCCAAATAGGTTGTTTACAATTTTTCTCCCTTTTTGTTGTAAAGTGTAATACTTGATGTGAAGATGTAGTGAACTAGGTGAATTATGATCAAATTGAATTAATTAAAAAGTTATAGAACATAAACAAAAAAAAACCGAGTAGGAGATACATGGAAGAACTTTTCACTGAAATTTGGAGTAGAATTGACAAGATAGGGGTGTTGGATGCCCTAGTCCAGAAGTGTAGAAATCTATGGTTTCAAAACCTAAACAAATTCAATAGTGTTTGGAAGCCTCTAATAGAAAAAAAATAGGATCTGAAGTCCAATAGTGCTTGGATAATCATCATGCCCCACTTTCTTGATGAAACATCCATGGGAATATGAATTAAGGTTTAGGTGTCCTGAAAGGAGCTAAGATGTTTGTAGCATCACAAATCGTCACCCTTGATAATTCTAGACTATATTTTTCTCCCTCCTAAGTAATTGGACCTAATTGTACATCTAATGTCTTAAATTATGCATTCCTTAGCCAATTCAGACATTTACCATGAAAACCCATATATAAAACAAAAAAAACATTTAATATTTTTCTCTTGACACTTTACACCTAGTAAAATAGGGCTAGGATAAAGTCACCCTAGGCAACTTGGTCCCCCTATTTTTCCTCCAATTTTTAATATGTCAGAGTTAGCATTTTATTATTTGAATTTCAAATGTCAAATTTTGGCTATCTAGATTTAATTTTCAAGAAATTAGATTAATTGCATATAAATACCTAGTCATTTCACCATTTGAAAACTAAGTGGGACAATCTATGATTGAAAAATTGTGAGGGGCATTATTAGGCAATTATTATCAAGTCAAGAGAAAATTTATTGCAACATTTTAACATTGAAGCATTATGTCAAGTTTTATGTGAGTGTGTTTATGTTTATGCTATCATTTTGTGTGGACTAACCCTTGTAGGTATTACAAGCAATCAAGCCTTGATGTGATGTGCATGACTTCAATACTTCAAGGAAATTATATTTGAGTGGTGCAGTCCATTGTTGATTCATCCTTCATTTGTCATTTAGCCTCTATCCCTCAAAAGGATAAGCTCTCTTTTATCAATTTGTCATTGTGGAGGTGGAAACACCAACAGGTGGTTTTCTTGAGGCAAGACTCTATATGGCACAACCCTTTCTCTCTCTTTAAATGTGTAAGTTTCATATCTAAGGAATATTGGAGGGAGATTGAAGATCATTTAATCATTGTTGTATTCAAACCCTACAACTTGGCCAGATATAAATACTCAATTATCTCAACATCCAACAAAGATCTAACAATGAGACCCTAAAGGGAGAAGGCTCTAATTAAACTCTTGAGGTCTGAAAATAGATTTCAAATTCAGTTACTAGGACATTGGCACCTTGGGTGGCTTAGTCCTACAAATTCAGCTCCATATTTATATGCCAAGTGCACACAAGTCTACTAAGTTTGTTTTTGATAATCAAATTTGTTAGTCAGTTTCCAAATTTGTTGTTTTTGTAATAGAGTAGTGTATTTTCATCATTCATTAGTTGGATCATTAAATTTCATACAAAATTCATTCCAAAGTCTCTAAATTAAGATCTTAGGATTGGTTTGGTCACCTTTCAGGTTGGAAGTGAATCTCGTATCCTAAACAATCTTAAATTTAACATTTGATAAGAACCCACAATTGTGGAAAAGCCTTTAAATCCTAAGGTAAAATCTTAGGGGTTCAATTTTCCACTTTATCATTATAGTGTGACCAACACATTAACATTATAAACCTTTTGAAATAAAAATCATATCATTCTATATCTATGATTAGTATTGCATTGTTCATTTAGCCATTCAATTTTGTATCATAAAAATAATAAAAAATCAAAAAAATACATATCATATTATATCATAGGTTGTAATAGGGTTAATTTCACTCATCATAGGTTAGATCTACATTCTAACTGCATAAATGCATTAGCTCAACCATAAATAATATTTATCCTTCGCATGTAGTGTAAACACCAAGTCATTACTTGTGCAAACACCATTAAAATTTTAAGTTAATTATTCCTCAAATCCAAGGATGACTTGTGAACCACATTTCATGCTTGAAAATGGTCTAGAATAATCCACAAACACCCTAAAATATAACAAACTCCTTTGCAAAAACTTCCACTTGAAGAATGTACAAACCTAGTACACTCAGATAACTCTATCAGACACTATTACTTTGAAACCCATTCTTCGAAGCACAAAATCTCAAACCCTCTTGATTGAGGTAAACTACCAACACCATCAGAACACCTTTAGAATCACAAGACCTAAAACATAATTTGGGATAAACACGAAGCATAAACATTTCTCCCAGACACCTCTGTAATACACAATCACACACTGGTGAACACAACTTCTACTATACGACAATCTAGCACAACAACTCTTGAATACAACACCTTTGAATACCTCTCACCAATGTATATGAATCACATAGGAAAATCTCCAACCTAGAAGAAATGTAGAGAAAAACTAGAACATAACTTTGTCACCGAGAACACCATTGCAACACCTTGTTTAATCTTTTTTTTTATCAAATTTTCTCAAAATAACTTGGAAACCAAGCACTAGAAACACGTAATCATCATCTTCAACACTTCCACAAACATGGAAAGAAGCTTATCAAGGAAACACTAGAGTTTGACACCAGTATCTTTACTAATGACAACATAATACAACTAATCAAAGGAGGGATAACATCAACTACTTGTACTTGTAGCAATCTCATTCAATTACAAACATCAATGAAAACGCTAACTTGTTGACATCAATGAAAACAATAACTTGTCATACTTGCAACAAGCTACACTCTACAGATGAGTATGTGTAGGATCATGATGGGCCAAAAAGTGGCATTATCTAAGTGATATGATGGCCCATGTGGCTAACGACTTTATTTTTACCCAAAATTGATGAAATGAAAAGGGTTTTTAAAGGATAGTCCCAACTTTCCACCAATATAAATTATGCTTTACTTTGAATTTAATAAATAATTATTATTCATTTTCTATTTGAATCACGACTAAAGTCCGGATTGATAGGCTGATTGAAAAACATCTATAAATTTCAAACGGTGTCACTTTTTTTTAATCCAAAACATGTGTCACATTCTATGCTTCACATACTATAGGATTAAAAAAAATAAAAATTGAATTTCATGAATTTTTGACCAAGTTAAGGTGGTTAGACATAAGATTTTTTATATTTTTTAAAATTTGTAATAAAAAAATCACAATTAATTATTTAATTGGAAAAAAATTACAAAAAAAAGTGCATCACATCAGGACATGAGTCCCCTACTTATATATAAAATATTATAAAAAAATATTATCATTTTTTTGTGGTTAGGGTGGTAAGATAGACACCTACTTCTTATTTTTTCCCTGAAATTTAAGTAAAACTACATTGAAATTTCAATTTTTCACCAAATAGTTTTTTTTCTTTAAATAAACCTTGTAGTTTAGAAACTACATACAATTTTCTACATATTCTATTCTTACATATTTTTGAAATAATATAGATAACTTATTCAAATATTTATGTCAAGTTGCCTTACTCTGATTTTCTAAATTTTATTGCCACTTAAGGGCCTATTTTTTCCATGATGATCTTACACATACCCAGATGTTGTCCCATTGATAGTGCATACATGTTTAAAAATTCCATTTGGAAATGACATCTTTACTATGCATCATATTGGCTTTAATACTATGTCTTCCCATTGGAATTTTGCATTAGATTTCTTTTGGCCTGAACCTATGGAACCTGTTAAGCCTTGTGAGGACTTTTTTTCAAAACTTATCAAAATTTTAAGGAAAAGTGCATAGCAGAATTGTCCCTTAGCAACATGCCTCAACCCCATGATTGAGCCTCCTATCATTGATGAAGCCATGATTGAATGAAAAGCCCTTCCAAGTAACCAAGACTAACCAATGAAAAATCCTCAACCCATTTCCTATTAAAGACCAAGAGATAACCATATAAGTATCATGGTGCCTCCTAAGATCAAACAAGTTTATAAAGGTAAAGATAAATTTGTTGAACAACCTTTCATGGCTCCTTCCATTCCTTCCTTGCAGGAATAAAAGAAACCTATGGTTGATAAACCTACTCCTCCATAATCATAACTTGAAAATTGTGCAAGAAGAAATGTAAATGATAAAGAGCATGTATGTCTAGGTATATACCATTTCTCATCAGTTAAAAGAAAATAATAAAATAGAAAATCAAGATCAAACACCAATTGAGATAAAGCATGATGATTCTCCACCTTCGCAAAAACAACATGAAACTTCAATGGACATCAGCATTAGGTCTCCTGTTATGATTAACTTGGATGATGACGATGAGATTGCTAAGATTGATGAGGAAGTGCATAATGAGCTAAATTTATTGTTTTCCTCTTCCACAAGCTTAGATGATAACAACCGTGATGATCCTCCTAACAAGAGTGACTCACCACATTTTGAACCTGGTGATGCTCCTAGTATGACACTTTTTATTATCCCTTTGGCAAGTTGTCCACCTTCTATATATGGTGAACAAGATTGGGTTATGGATGACCTTTTATAAGTTGATTCGCATGTGCCATATTAGTCTTTTCTTTATTTTATTTTCATATTATTTGTGATTGCATTTGCATAATGTAATCCCTTGTACACTATTGCTTGGCATGTCTTTATATTTTTGTGAGCCTACTTTCGATGACCCTTGTCACTTTGCTGGTGCAAGGATACAAAGGAAGCAAATCTATTGTGACATTCTTCTATTTTTACCTACATTATTCTACATGTCATACACCTTTAATTTTCACTTGTCTTGTGTTTTCCTTTTAGCGATGACACAAGGCATTGAGACATTTAGGTCTCTTCCATGTTGACCCAAAAACATTTCCTTTGTTTTCACTCTCTATGTGTCATTCTTCTGTTATGCTCATTGTTCCATGAGTTATTTGGGCAATAATGATGATTCCAAGATTGATTATAACACTGTAGCAAGGACATAATTTGTTGACCCCAAATCCATGAATCCCTTATGTGTTATCTTTGAATTGCATATGGGGGCAAGCTCCTTTCATGATGTAGCTCTACTTGGAAACATATGTTTTACATAAAACTTTTTGAATAAAACTCTGATGTATTGGCATTTATTATGTCCTACTTTAAAGTAATTTCTCCCAACATGGTGTTTAGAAATTTCTTTAAAGTGGGGTCATACTCGAGTCTCCACTCATTATTTTCTTCAAAGTGTGATCTTATCACTTTATGTGACGTGTCTTCTTGGTGGTAACATTGGGTATGATGTCCTTCAAAAGCATGAACTTTCTTGGAATATGACATTCCTCTTAGTGGTAATGCTATGGCTTGCATTCCCTAAGTTGTGAATCTTTTATCCTTGACTAGTCCTCTCTCAGTGACATTCAGCATGATGTTCCCTAAAGTTAGACCTTTCATGAATTAAGCAAAACCCTAGTGACTATCTTGATCCTATTGCATTTAGAATTTTGTCATGTCCACCAAGAAAACACAACTTGCTTGCGAATGGAGCCTTTTTTTTCATGAGTGTCTAGCAAAATGTAGCTTGCTAGCCTTGTGGAACCTTTTTTTTTTTCATGGCACCTTATCAAAGTTATCAGAGGTATAACTTTTGGTATGGTTGACATATGGGAGTGTATAGTCCTAGCATGAATTTCCCATCACCCACCTTTTTGGGGCTCACCTAGTGGACGTTGGGTTTCACTAGCCCTCATGAGTATATTTTATTTGCATAGTAGACAACAAGTATCACTTGTGAATTTTTTTTTGGACAAATAGCTAGTTCTTTATCCATACCTATTAGACAAAAATTTGAGGCTTGATCCACCTTTTTTTTCTCTCTTTTCATTTTGCATAAACTTTGGCATTGTATGCTTGAGTATCTTGTCTTACTAATGTATATCATACATATATGTGTGTTCCTTTATACTGATGTTGGTTTTCCATTGGATCTTGATCCTATGGGCTTGATCATCCTCCTTGATCTTTGTCATCCTATCCCATCAATATTTGTGCACTTGGAACCCTCTTGATGCTTATTTGTCTACTTTAGTGTGAGTTTGATTGCAAGTTCATACTCTCACTAAAGTGGGGGCTAAATGTAGTGTCAGAAAATGTACTCCCTTATATTTTCACATTATGTTTGCATCCCCTAGTTAATTGGACTTAATTAAGCATGTAATTGACCCAATTATGCATTTAAAAGCCTAATTATTTTTTTTTTTTATGAAAGGGGAACCTACATTAACAATCACAAACATCAAATTACACATCTTTGAAAATGTGTGTCCTAAGTTTAGGGCCTAGGACCCATTCTCCCAAGGGCGAATGGGTCCTCCTTAAGTTTAGGACCTCATTTTTAATATGTTTTTTGTAGTATTTTCACGATTCAAATTCAAATTGAAATTGTTGGCCTTTGATGTTTAATTGACGAGAAATTAGAAAAATATGTATAAATACAAAGTCTTTTTATCAATCAAATCTAACATACCTTATACAAGCATTCCTAAAAGAAAATATTATTGTCAAGGCCATTCAAGAGCAGATTTCTTAGTCTTCTACATCAGAAATCAAGATCAAGATCATCATTTCAAAGTTATTTTCATTCATGCATATTTTTGGAGCTAACATTGTGATGTAGGTTTCAAGCATTCAAGCATCAAATCAAGCAATTTCATGCAAAATCTAATATTTGTGATGTGTTAGACTTCAATCCTCTAAGGGTAGCCATTAAAGGGTTTGGTGATTTGCAACAAGCTAGTGTTCATTCATCGTTCCTTCCTTTCATTAACTTCATTTCAAGGTTTAATTTACCAAAATGGAGTTTGGCCAAGGAAAACCCATATTCACTAAAAAATAAACATTTTTCCTCTCATTGTGTGTGTGTAAATTTACAAGTGAAGAAAGATTCAAGATTAATCAAAAGTGCAATTTTGCAAATTTTTCAAAGTTGTCATCAAAGTTATCAAGACAAAAAATCTTACTTGCAAAATTTATTTCTAAATTTTGTGACAGTGAGATCCAAAAAAGTCAAGACTAAAAATCTAGGAGTAGAGGACTATGAAATCAGGCTTTCAAGCAATGTAGTAGGACCCATTCACCCTAGGGTGACTTTGTCCCAAGAGGAATCTCAACAAGAAATTTTGGTGATTGGTAAACATTAATTTACCCTTCTTAGATTTGTCAAAAGTATGTTGTTTTTGATTTTTTTATGCTTTAAATTGATGATTCAACTTTCACATTGCATAATCGAGTTCATTTATTATTGTTGGTTTTTCTCCCAAAAGTGCATTTTAGTCATATTTACCCCATCTTGTCATAAGGAAAAATAGAAAAAGATCTCCAATAGGGTTGAATCGCCTAAGGGTTGGAATTCAATCCTACCTTTGGGGATCTCTTTTTCCTAATGAAACAAGGAAGATAGGTGCATGCATTCTCCATTTACCCATTTTTTCATACACTACTTTCCTTCATTTTAAATGTAACATATAAATCCAATAATATAATGATAACTATGTTAAATGAGATTAATTAGAGATGTACATGTGAGTATACAATCACTCCAACATCAAATCACCAAGATTCAAATAGTCATAAGCTCACAAAATTGCTAGTCAAAAGAACCCATAAACAAATCAAATGGAAATAACAATAAATAAGTCATGCCAAAACATCTTCGAACCTGATCCACTTTGTAGTTCTTTGAACAAGCCTTTTGTCAACTAGAAGAAGCCCAAAGTATGACTTTTTATGCACAAGTTATGACCTCTCCAAGTCTAAAAGGAACATTCAACTTCCAACAAGCAAATAACTATCGAATCAAAAAAATATAGAAAAACCACTAATACCACAATGTAGATTATCAAATCATCTTTCTAAGAAGTATAAGAAGTCAAAAAATAAACATCCTAGGGGAAAGTTATGCCCCTTGGAAAAAAATTTCTCAATTTGAGTATTAGGTGCAAAACTAGTGGCCCTTGTCCCCCATCTCCATTCACATATCCATGTTTGTATAATGTATTGGATATTTTTTCATTACTATTAAATTGCTCCACATAAGGGCTTGGCTAAACGAAAACAAAACCTTTCAAGGCACAACAGACTGGGAACATATACTATAGTTATCAATTTTATATCAATTCACTTTCATATATTAAGTTCAATTCCATACACCGAATTTAATTTTACATGAATCAATTTGAACCAAAGTGAGGTATAATTAGATAACAAATCCATAACCATTCATCTTGGCAATTTTTTTTTTCTACATATTGACAAATCAATTCTCAAAATCTTAGACAGTAAATATATCCTTTCAAATTTTGAGCTAAATGTCACATTTAAATTATATAATTTTAAAATATATGCTTCAAAGTTTATTCTTTGACTGCAAACTCTAAAAACTTAAAATTCTTATTATTCATTTGTCAAACCATTATTTTTATTGCAAATATAGATTACTAAATTTTATAAATTAACCACCTCATCTTTTAAAGATTATTAAATCTCTGTATTTAACATATAATTAATTAGATTATATATTTTATATTGATTTTCTATTAATAAATATAATTGAATATAAAAAAAAAAAAACTTAGTATCTGGTCAACTTTATTATTTATTATATTTAAAACTAAAATACTATTACAATATTTACAATTGATTTCTTTTTAGATACTATCAAAGTCTTTTAGACCAGACTGGATTGTACAACTGACAGATATGAATCATTCAAGTCCTTTGTTCGTTAACTGCAACTTCCTTCAATGCTCATTAAATATTTATAATATATCTGAACTAGTACAGGTCGGAACTCATGTGGGTCGATTCAAATATTGTTTCTTTCCTTCTCACAAATAATGAAAGACATTGACTGATGATAATGTGTAATGGGAAAGCATTGACTTACAGGCTCTTCCAGTGGGTTCTGGATATGCATTAATAACTTATTCATTCAAATAATTGCTTGTTTAACACATAAACTGCCGGCTGCCGGCCGAGGATGTAGCGTGCTGAATGCTCACATTGGGAACAAATCTGCATGTTTCAAATTGAAAATTAGAATACACAGTGAAATAAAGAATTATTATTCATAAGTCGTATGTTCTCAACATAAAATAAACATCACATACAGTCGTATTATTATTCTGTTTATAAAAAAACAAACACAGAAGAGAAAGAAGAAACACAACAAATCTAAAATCAACACTATAATATTTATTTATAATATTTTATCTTAAAATAGTTGAGTTCTATTGTTTTAAAAGAGGGCAGTTAACAACCACTTCTATCCTTAAGAGAACAACTCCAAAAGTAACTAGACTATTACTTGAACAATGCTAATTTTATTAAGAAAACTGGTGTCTTTAATGGAGAATTTTTTCGATCATGTCTTATCCTAATTTTATTAAGAAAACTGGTGTCTTTAATGGAGAATTTTTTCGATCATGTCTTATCCTTTCTATTTCTCATGGAGTTAATTAGTGTCTATCCATGTTTATTAAATACATGTATGTTATACATTTATGAACTCTATTATGAGCTTAAGATTTTCAGGAGTGATGGCGATCAATCTAGCAAGTATATATCATGTATTAGTGATGCATATTGTATAATGGTTATAAAAATGAAAAATGGATGTTTTAATGCACATTAATAGTCATGATAATATTTTATTTTGCTCTCACTTTGGCTTCTACTTCTTTAACATATTTTAATGTGCATTAAGACATCCACTTTCACGATTTTCCTCACCAAATTTTTAAATTTCTTGATCACATCTAGATTATTCTCACTTACCTAGACCTACCTACCAATTTTTTATTGTTTTTTAGGATGCTAATGCGATGCATGCCCATTGTGCTATTATCTTGTGAGTTTACCAAATCTAATTGTTGGTATTTCTAGTTCAGTTTTCTAATGTTATCTATCATAAAGTTTTATACTAAAGAAACATATTCTAGCTGAATTTGATCCTTCATATCTGAAAAGAACTTCTTGAAAACTCAATATTAGATTTACTTCTTCCCCAACAACCCAAAAAAACTATTCTTTATCGTCTCTTCTCTCTTTGTTACATACTCCATAAGCTAAACATATATAATCAATTTATATTTTCTATTTTGACTAATAAAAGTTGAAAGATTAAAATAAAACTTTGATAATTCTTGATAAGCTTCCAATTAGTCACTGAAATTTTTGTATCCCTAGCTATGAGTTCTATCTGGAAGTTTTTCTAAAACAAATTCTTGCACTATATTTATCTCTTCCTTTTTTTTTCTTTGAAACAACTAGTTTGATATTGATTTTAGTTTTTTTTTACAATTCGACATTCTCATATTTATATTTTATTTTGTTTGGACACTAACACTTGACTAGGATGGAAACACACCATGTGGATGTTCACATAATTCAATAGCATCCTAGACAAAGTGATATTTACTTTACCAAAACTTTTCTTATTTATTTTTGTTCTTACTTTTATATTCAATTCTTCAATTCAATATTTTCTTTTGTACAATTGTCAAATTTATAAACCAACTTGTAGATTTAACTTAAAAATACATTGTTTCTTAATTTAAATAATATTAGAATAATTTTGGTTATTTTATATTCTTTCCATTATGTCATAGCAACAAAAAATTATTGTTTCAATCTAGTTAAATTCTAGTGTAAAACTAAACTTTCACACATAAAACATATCGTAATATTTTAGATTTTTAGTCAGGATGAGATTTTTGTTAATTGAATATTGTAAAATCTTATTCTTGAAACTTGACATGTTCAATATTTTAAATTGAAAATTATAATAAATGAAAAAAATAATTATTACTCATAAGTCTTAATTTCTCCAACTAAAAGACATCACATAAAGTTTGGCTATTCTTGCCCCCAACAAACTAAAAAAAAATATTTTTATATAGAATCAAACATAAGAGTTAAGAGAGATTAGAAACATAACAAAGCTATTTTAAATTCAAGAAAGAAAAAATATTTACAAATGAACTCTCTATCTCTTACCCACTAAAATTAGTTGTTGTTAACTTAGACTACTTGTAACACTATGTAACTCTTTATTTATAATATTTTATTTTATAATAATTATGCTCATCTATTTCTTTGAAAGAGGTCAGTTAATACCTAATTTTATCTTTAATAGAAAAAAAACCATAGATTTCTCAATTATTCGTTGAACAATACCAATTTTATTAAGAAAAAATGTAGTGAATGAAAACCACAACGTTTGAAAAGTATATACGAATTTTGATATCAATATCCATAGAATGCATTGGGATGTATTGTTAGTTCTGAAAATTGTTTCAATTATCCTCTTTACATAATTTATAATTGAAAATGAAAATAATTTCAACTAAGCTATTATAAGGACAAGTATCCAATCAAAATATACTAGTGAAAATAGTTATCTACATAAAAATAATATCAACTTAATTTGAAGAATGCCAACCGAAAAGAACTATGTCTGGATGAATTTGGGTGAAATCATAAATTGCAAAGCTTGATGCTTCACATAAGAACGTCTAGAGTAACTTTATAGTGGAGTTGGCTTGGGCTTGGGGTTTTCTCCCTCGAGGTTATAGATTCAACTCCACTTCATAGTGCAAAAGGCGAGGGTCATTAACATTGTGCTAGTGTCGGCTCCACTAACCCAGGGTATAGGATTGTACTTTATTGCTAACCTTTAAATCCACCAATTGTAGTAAAGTTGGTAGGGGCTTGGGGTTTTCTCCCTCGAAGTCACAAGTTTGACTCCACTTCATAGTGGGAAAGGAAAGGATCAATAATATTGTGCTAGTTCTTGCTCCACTGACCCAGGGTATAGGATTGGACTTTGTTACTAACCTTTTACCAAAAAATACCTTAATTTAAACAAAATTTAATTGTATAGGTCTTGAAGATGATTCTATAGTTTGGAGAGAGTCTTGAACTTGAACACCAATGCTTAGCATGGATTTCCTCACTACATGGTGTTATCCAACACAAATATGGCCTAAAAAGCATAGATTTAAACAAAAAATAATATCCTACACACATAACATAAGGAATATTAAATTTAATAATCATGGGAAATTATTATATGCTAAAATGATAACACGGTTTAACTCTAAAAATAAGAATTAAGAAATTAAGGGTATGGAGAGAATAAACTATATTTTCACTTCTTCCATGGAGAACCTACACACAAAAAATAAAATATTTTTTGGTTTGGTTATTTAGGGGCTTGCCTCAATAAAACCCTTATTTTGGTATTTCCACCTCCACATCAACTCGCTAATAAAGTGGAATTTACAGAAAATAGGGTTGTCATAATGTATTCAAGTGTCAATACCTCTACACATTTAACTTACAACAAAATACCAATAATGGATATGTGTTAAAAGAGAAAAATCATATTTCATCTCCTCAGTTACAATAGCCATTAAATTCCCAACAATAGGTTTGTGTTAAAATGACAAATTCTTCTACCTCTTATCAACTTCACAATAGACTGGCTCTTACCATAGTCGCAATTGACTAGTTCCACTTTTATGGTCTGGAACTATACTCCATCAACCCAACTATGTTGAAAGCAATTACCCAACTATGCTGAAAGCCATCATCACATGGATGTGGTCCTCCAACCCCCATACTCGTTGTTACAAAAGGCTACCAGCAAAGAATGATGGGCAAAATACCCATTATGCGAATATATCTGTATTCTTGTGACATCTCTTTGAAGGTTGCAGGAAGTCTGGAAGCCAAAATATCGGTGTTTTCTTCTCCTATGTAGTAGCCTTTACCCCATTGTAACTGTTGTGTAATTTTTCCTAATAGGAAAATAATCGCCATGAAATGGTTTTTTTCAAACAGTTTTCCTATTGGCACCGATCTCCCTCACACAAATGAGATCCTTTCTCATTAACGTTTTCACAAAGTAGCAATTAATTTTGCTGGCAGGTGTTTGGAAATAGTGGTATAGCATTCCCCTCTTTGGGCTCGATACTCTAAAAACATCACATCAACCAGTAAGGTGGCAGCGATGGCCCCAATGTGACAACCATGGTTGTTTATCCAATCCTCGTAGTCTTCCCTCGTGTCCACTTTGAGTCACCTAACCACACTGGAGCGATGAACAAAAAGAAAAAGATACATGACAGGAAAAGATCAGAGAAAGGTGGGAGACAACTGCCAAAGGGATTAAAAAAAAAAAAATTGTAAATGAAGCCAAATCCATATCACAGGAAACGATGAAGTTTGGCAGTATACAGGAATGTAAATCAAATAAAGGTTAAAGGGACAATGTGTGCCCAATAACAAAAATTATACAATTTCAATCAGATCAACTATATGGGAGTTACTCCCACAAGGTAACAACTTATCTATTCAAAAAAATATATATGTAAATAATAGAATGATAAAGAAAATTTTAATATGAAAGAAAATGTTGAGTGATAAATAAGAAAAAATCACCTTGAAACTTAAAAGAATTGGTGACCTTGTACTTCAAGAATCTTGTAGAGAATAAAATATAGTGACATACATTGTGACTACTCTATTATGTTTTAAATGGTGGACAAGATTATTGCTGCTTAAAAAGTTTTTTTCAAAAGTATGCATGTGAATGAGAGAGAGATTGTAAATCAAAATAAGAGAGAGCCCTCCAAATTGATTTGGGTTGATTTTTTCACCTAACTGCATGCCTAGCCATTGCAAGTAAAAAAACACAAGAAGTTAATTCTCCAATGATGACTAGATTCATGAATGTTAATATGATGCTAACACATTGTGAAAAAAATCATAAAAAATTCGCTTGTCTAGAAGAATTTGGACACTAAATAATATGAACATGGGACTAAAAGATTCATAATCTAGGTGTTGATATTTTGAAATTAAACAATTTATTTCAAAACACTAAAGAGGGGGTGTTGTGCAGCGTTAAATTGCAAGGGTATGTAATTTAGGATACTATACCCCCCTTTAGAAGGCATATGAATTATACTAATATATGTATGCTAAATTAGAAATTAATAATCACACACATTACCAAAGGATACTATAGAGGATACATAATCTTCCATCTAGGTTGATATGCCCCGAAGAAGAATACCTAAAAAATAACTAGAACATCTTGCACAAAAACATATATTATGCAAAACTATTACAAAAAATATGATATTTAAAAAATACTACACAATACATAAAACAAACATGAGACTAGAACTTATGCAAACAAACATTCAAAACAACTCTCAAAAAGAGGAAAATAGAATGAAATATAACATGAAGAGAATGAGATAAATTATTTAAAATGCATGAATATCAAGTTGTATTATGTTAGAGTCCATACATATGATTTTAATTGACCATGGTTACTACAATCTATGTATTATAAGATAACAATGAAAAGGGTAGGACACATGAATAATCATATTATAACAAGTTGTATTATTCTAGAGGTGGTTCATATGTTACCAAGATGTAATGAAATAATATAGATTTTTTAGTATTATAAAATTTAAGAGAGTAGAGTGTGAGGATTGTGAGATCCCCTCTCAAAATAATTGAATGATGCCAAAAATACAAAAGTTATTTTAAGGAGAGAAAAACAAAATATACTTGAGAAAGAGGCATCAATGATAATGTTGTATGATTCAAGACACATGATATTTTATTCATGGAATGACATCATGGAATATAGGTATGTCACATTTAAAATATAAGATCACTCACAAGAAAACACACTAAGGGATCCATAGACTTGGGTTGGTATGAATATTTGATAGTCATGTATATCAATGGAAAAAAATTAGAAGACATCATTCCCTAGGTAGAGTGAAGTAGAAGTACAATTAAATAAAGATACATAAAGGATTTTTTTTTTTTTGGGTCAACAAGAAAGAGGCCTAAATGTCTCAACACTTTGCATTATCCCCCAAAATTTAAAATGCAAAGCACAAAACATCTAGAAGAGAAATGATACAAGTAAAATATTGACAAAATTACTACATCCATGTATCCATGTACTTAAAAGGGTATCATAGGTCCTCTAGGTAATATTAATGAACAAAAACAAGCAATCATGGTGGAACACAAAATAATCAATAAAAAAATATAATCTAAAGATAAAAGAATACTATTTTAGAGAAATTACTCAAATAGATCATTTGTCACCCAATATATATCATAAGGGGAGGAAGGTCAAGCCTATATCTTGGAAGTATTATAAGAATAATACTATGTGTTTCAGTGGCATCAAATGCTAAGGAATTGGATGCAAGTACAAAATCTTTTTGAACATGATGTCAAGAAATTATCAACGATCTTGTGAAGATCGAGGTCAACATCATAATGTCTATGAAAGATTCAAATAGATTCTCTTCATCAAGGGAGTCTGGTAGTGTACTTGACCTATCCTTTTTTAAATATTATAACTAGAAATAAAATGAATTACTATAATTTTAATATGAACATATCAATTATAAAAAAAATAGTAAAATATATCTTTTTTGTAATAAAAATTATCACGTAATATCAATAAAAATAGAAACTACATGTTTTGGAGATGCTTTTGTTATATTTTTTAAGATCCTTGGCAATGGAAACTTGTGTGTAGCATGGATTTCCTTACAATGCACTATTATCTTGTACAAATGAAAACTCAAAAGTCTAGAATGCTTTTTAATGTATGTCTTCACTAATAGAAGCGAGGTCACAAAATCACGATGTAAAAAAATATGAAAATGATAGAAATCAAAGGAAATGTATTGAAAGAGCTTAAATTATAACAGTCAAATAAAATAATAGAAATGGAATAAATATCTCCTAGATTCTATTCTTCTCCAATCTTGAATAGCCTACACATAAAAAAGGAGAAAAATGCTAGGTTGGATGTATAGGGGTTTTCCTCAGCCAAACCTCAATTTTGGTGTTTCCATCTCCATAGATATCTAGGATTGATTTTGATAATATTGATAAAAGATAAAATATATTGAAGATGAGAAAGATGTAGTGCCAATGATATAAAAAATAGATTAAATATACTATATACTAACACCTGAAATATTTGATTGCTAACATAGAAAAATATATTCAATGAGAAGGAGACAACAAAATGAAATTTGGTCACCTGAAAGTTGCAGAAGAGCTCTAAAGTGAATTTTAAAGCTATATCAATGTTGTCCTACCCAATCTAACAATACAAGAAATGGAATGTAAGGTACCAAGAGTGTTTTGGTTGCTTTAAAGTAAGAAAAATTCTTCAAGAAAGTTGTAGAGAAAGAAAATAAAAGTGTATGCATGAAGAGAGAGAGAGAGTGAAAGGAATTTTTCCTCTTTTACAAAATAGCAAGCCATGACCTTCCTGACAAACAAAGCTACAATTTAGGGTCATTACATTTGAAAGATTCTCAAGAATGTAATGCACTAGTGATGACTTGAATCATTAATTTTCATAGGATACTATCACATCACGTGGACATTTTTATGTGCCACTCTAGTGTGAGAAAAAAAAAAAAAAAAACCTAGGATCATCAAAAATTTGTTAGTGGAGAGACTCTGATATTAACACTTTATATCTAAACTATTTTATATCATGAGCTAAAGGGCTTCAGGAAAATTCACTGCCAACAATTCATCACCAACAATTCACTGCTAACAATCATTTCACTGCCATAAAAAAATGATTTCTTCGAAAATTCACCACTGCAGATAATTCGTCACATTAACATTTTTTAATATATATGTCCAAGACCTTCAATTGTTTTTTACAAAAGAATAATTTCCACTACATTGATAAAAGAGATGACTATTATTGTTGTATAATTAGTTTACTAGAATAAAATAAAATATATTAAAAAATGTTTTCATTTTGACTATCATAAATAAAAATTTCTAATTGTAAGCACACTACTACATAGAAGGGGCTTTTAAAACAATTTTTGAGACAATTTTTCAGTAAATTGTCTTAATTTGAGACAAAAAAAAAGTTGTGTATTGTCTCAACTATTGTCTTTAAGAGGGCGTCTTAAATTATCGTCTTAAAATTTGTCTTTGTAAAGACAATAGAAAACATAAGTATTTTTGTCTCTTTAGAGACAATTTCACTTTTGTCTCTTTAGAGACAATAGTTGGGATTAAAGATATATTGTCTCTCTAGAGACAATATGAAAAATATATTGAAAAATAAATAATTTATTTTAAATATTTTTTGTGTGATTTTCAACATTCAATATTTGAAAATCATAGAAAATGACATCAATTAACTCATACACATAATAGAAACAAAAAATTTGAAGGCCAAAATGCTCATTTTATTGATAGAAGATGTTATTGCAACCATACATAGTCTGAAAATATGTATCTCTTGCTTTGAAAATGTGTTACAAAGTGTTTCGTTTCAGTCTAAAACTGAAAAATCTGAGTTCCAATGTCAAAGTGACTAGAAATAAACTTTGTGTCAAGTTTACAATTCTGTATCAAAATCAAAAGAACTAATTACAAAAGTGATTTTAGTTTTCTTTGTATATCCTTCGTTGGAGAGAATGTAGGACATGACATTAAGAAGTATCAATGACCACCTCGTACTTTGACTTGGTAAATTTGATTTATTTTGGTTGCCTAGAAACTGCTTCCATTATTTGACTCCACAAAAAAGCTCCAGCAAGGCGTTGGTGAAAGAAGACTCTGACTTTTCAATTTTCTGCTATCATATCCACATTAACTTCCTTTCTGCAAGTGACCGATCTGCAAAGATAAGAAAACCAGATTTAATACATCAAATATTATGTTTAGAAATTACTCACATAAAACAATGAAGTTGTATTGATGTTTGACACTTACAATTTGAATCTGCCAAAACAATCAAATAATTCCATGATGAAAATAGATATCTGGTAAAATCATAAAGGACTAGCTCACAGCTCCCAACATAAAGCACCCACATAAGCCAATGATCGAAGGCAGACTGGCAAGCTTGACATAGCTGATACCCTGAAATATATCATATTATTGCATTAGTCTTGCAAGAAACAATTTACATTGGCACGGAAATTTAAAGGAGAATACAATAACACAATTTGGAAATGCACAACATGGATGAAAATTCAAAACTCTGTAATAGAAGAAAAGACAAGGAAATTAATTAATAGTAAAAGATGAGATATATCATGCTTAATGGTATTCATCAAGGATGTATACACGACTCCAGGGCTTCAAGAGAGATCCTTGTTAGGGTGGCAGGGGAAAAGTGTTGATGTTATAGCAGCTACGGTCTGCACTTCATCACACGAATTCCAAGAAGAAAAGATAAATTAAATGCATAGCCTCTCGACTATTTAATTTATATCAAACAATATATATTTGTTAAGGGCCGACCCTTTATGGTTCGCTTATTCTTGTCTTAACTTGAGCCGACCTCAATATATATATTCATTGTTATAAGAAAGGCCAACCTAAATGAAGAGGCGCCTAAGATGTATAAATATAAGGTCATTATCATTGTATCATTCAATTCGATATCAAGCAAGTTCGCACTATTCTTTATGAGCAAAATTCGCACCTTATAGCAGCAGCTCGAATTCAAGGAGGATTTCATAGTCATTGCATTGGTTGTATTTAGAAGAAGGGCGAATACATTGTATCAAGCATTGGCCATTGTTGGGCCTAAGTTGTAACCAGATTTCTGCTCTTGTGTTACCTTATATAAGAGAATCATTTGCTGGGTTTTTCTCCCTCAAGAGAAGGGTTTTCCCAGGGTATCTTGTTGTGATCATTGTCTTGTGTGTTGCAATTCTATTAAGTGCTTTATTGTTTAATCTAATCTAAGAAACACTAACATGGTATCAAAGCGGGTGTGAAAAAGATCGTGATCAGATTTAGTGTGCAACACTCACTTTATTCCTTTTCAATCTATCTCTTATTTTTCAAATTCAAGATGGTGAATGGTCTGAAAATCGAGGATAGACTCGAAGGAGTATTGAACTACACATCATGGAGGTTCAGGATCATGCTCACATTAGAAGAGAATGATTTGGCTAAGTTTGTGAAAACAAAAGTTCTCAAACCTGAGAAGGAAGAAGAGAAGTTGCAGTGGAGGAAGAAAGATACTAGGGCAAAGAAAGTGTTGGATGATTCCGTCAAAGATCATATTGTTCCGATTGTCTTCAAGTTGGATATTGCAAGGGAGATGTTCAAAACATTGGAAGAGATGTACGAAATCAACAACACCAGTCGTGCCCTAACCTTGAAGCAACAACTACTTCACATTAAGATGGCGGAAGAAGAGTTTGTCATCACCTACTTCATGAAGATTTCTGAATTGAGAGATCAATTCTCTACCATTGGTCATATTGTTGATGACAAGGATTTGACCATGATTGCTCTCAATGGTCTTCCGCTTTCATGGGAGTCGTTTATTCAAGGAATCAGTGCAAGATCTAAACTTCCCAAGTTTGATCGATTGAGGATTGACTACATTCAAGAGGAGTCGAGACTAACGGCAAGGGGCATTGGTCAAAGTTCAAAGAATGAAGATTTACATGTTCTCGCCTCTCATTCATCGAAGAAAGGAAAAGTTTGGAAGAAAGGATTCTTTAAAAGGAATCGAGATAATGGGTCAGATGGTGCTCCTGCATTCAAGAAGAAGTGGGACCTCTCTCGTGTTCAATGCTTTAAATGTGACAAATTTGGTCACTATGCAAGGGATTGTCCTACCAGGCCTAATCAGCATGCTTCATTTGCGGATGTGATTGAGATCTCTCCCCAAAATGATTCTAGTGAATTTCTACTCTAGTCATGGGCCTATGTTCAAGCTGTGAAGGTTGTGTACTAAGCGCAAGAACAACATATCATACGGTGTCCACTCTTCTGAATATTTAAGAGATAAGTATTCTTTGTTTTTGTATTTACTATTCTAGGGTAAAATTCAATTTGTTGAGTTATGCAATTCTGACATTATTTACTTAGGATTATGTGTGACTAGTAAATAGTGATCACTGTAATAAGATTCTTTAGATTTATTCATTGCAAGTAGGATCATGCCAATTTGTGAAGTTTGTCTTTTGTTTTGCTGAGATTAGCTCTTCTGTGAAATTGAAAGAAAGACATGTCATGATTAATGAATTAATTATCTATTACTCAGGAGATTTTTGAAATCCATGAGATAAGTATTGCATGGTTGAATAATGTTCATGAATTGTTTTTGTAATTATTAATTCATGCTATAACATTGAGATAACCTGAGCATCAAGCAATCTCGAAGTCTTACCAAATGAAGAAATGATCAAGCTTGGAGTCATAGCTTGCAATCATTGGACTACATTGATGGCTGGAGATATCTCTTGAAGTCAATGTACCTTTCAAGTCGTCATTGTGTTCAAACTGTGAAGGGTACGGATTGATTTGAGCTCAAGTACAACGTATCACACTATGTCCAGCATTTGGACCTATCAGAATAGTTAAAAAGATAAGTATTCTTTGGTTGTTGAGTTATATCATTTTTTGGATCTTGTAATTAAGAGAGATAGTAGATTCTCTTGAATTGTGTTGTGTTCACTAGCATAAGATCTTTGGAAAAATTTCATTCATGATATAACTTGTACGATTCTAATCTTGATATTTCTTTGGATAATTATGGACTGTTAGTAATCTCTATCTAAAATGCTTCCTGGACAGGTTTAGGGGAAGAAGATGATAAGAGATTACTTAGTGATGAAAAGCTTGAGGCATCTTGTGAAGAAGTCATGTCAACCAAAGAAATGATCAAGAGGGAGTAAACACTAGAGGGACTGAGTTGGTGGCTAGAGGGAGTACATCTCCAGAAGTCTTCTTTGCAATCTCTGAAGCCAGGATCGAGAGGGAGTCTCAGTATCAGTGTTCCTTTGTTTAATGAGTTCTTCTTTGAGAGAAGTTCGAGGTGAAATCCCTTGATAATGCAATTCTCTGTTGAGAGAGAGTTGAGGTGCAAGCCCTTGATAATGCAATTCTCTGTTGAGAGAGAGTTGAGGTGCAAGCCCTTGATAATGCAATTCTCTGTTGAGAGAGAGTTGAGGTGTAAGCCCTTGATAATGCAATTCTCTATTTGAGAGAGATTTGAGGTGAAAGCCCTTGTTTCCACCCTCTGGGAGAAGCTATGGTGGATGTCATGTGTGTGACTCCATGACAACATCACGTGAGGGAATCCATGATGATTTTATTTATACCATCTATGGAAGTAGCCATAATGGTTAATATCACATTGAGGTGATATTCTATTTTGTTTTCATTCTAATATGATGTGTCCTGTGCAAATGGAAGTTCATCCCTAGCTGAGAGGGAGTGTTGATGTTATAGCAACTACGGTTTGCACTTCATCACACGAATTCCAAGAAGAAAAGATAAATTAAATGCATAGCCTCTCGGCTATTTAATTTATATCAAACAATATATATTTGTTAAGGGCCGACCCTTTATGGTTCGCTTATTCTTGTCTTAACTTGAGTCGACCTCAATATATATATTCATTGTTATAAGAAAGGCCGACCTAAATGAAGAGGCGCCTAAGATGTATAAATATAAGGTCATTATCATTGTATCATTCAATTCGATATCAAGCAAGTTCGCACTATTCTTTATGAGCAAAATTCGCACCTTATAGCAGCAGCTCGAATTCAAGGAGGATTTAATAGTCATTGCATTGGTTGTATTTAGAAGAAGGGTGAATACATTGTATCAAGCATTGGCCATTGTTGGGCCTGAGTTGTAAGCAGATTTCTGCTCTTGTGTTACCTTATATAAGAGAATCATTTGCTGGGTTTTTCTCCCTCAAGAGGAGGGTTTTCCCAGGGTATCTTGTTGTGATCATTGTCTTGTGTGTTGCAATTCTATTAAGTGCTTTATTGTTTAATCTGATCTAAGAAACACTAACAAAAAGGAATTTTCCTCGTGGAGGCTACAAATTTTTTTAATTGGATAGAAAGTGACTTATCAAACAACAATTGAGATAACAGAGCATACCGAATAAATTCACATTGGGATGAGGTTGTGCAGAGGACTTACAGTGCAGTAGTGTTTGTTGGTAATGTTCCATCCACCTTTATACTACCTGAATTTGTACAAAATATCAGGTCTCCTAGTTCAATAATCACCCAAAATCATAGAATTACTCGAATGCATGTTACTGTCGTCATCAAATGCAAGCACAGTGGGCAGCGCAGGCAGGATTTGTTTGGGTTCACATGCATTTGTAGTCAAATTGGTCACATTTTGTTTTCCTACAAAATAGATTTTACAATTAGATGCTGAATTGATCTACCAATTTTGTAAGCTAGAATTTCATCTGCAAGTTAGCTTCCCCTAAACACTAAATACACACCAGGGGTGAATAGCTCAAGAGTTTATCATCTCTTCTCACTCATGGCTCACTTTTTGGTGGAATCTTTAGGGGAGTAGATAATTTTGTTTGGGAATACCAAGAGTTATTCCTAGGGAATTAAAATATATTTTGGATTATTTTTTAATGCTCAAAAGAGTTTCTAGTCAGTCTAGTATATGTCCAATTCACGAGCATGACCCCTATTTTGACTTGTTCCTTTTCAAGTCTCCAGCGACGCAATTTCCTTGCTTTTATTTTATCGAAACATCCACTCACTGACTACTATTGGTGGAATCAGATTTTAGGAGGAGCTCCTATTTGATGGTTCAACTCTACGGACTTTGTGGCCCTGCTATCCCCTATATAATGGAGTTGAGCGACATTTTCAAATTTCACTACGAATTAGGATAAATATAAATATGTAACAAAATTACAAGATTCAATTGCTAGGTCTAATTAGAACCTTTGGTTATAACAAAGGGCATTCGCACATCAGAAATGGGAGTGGCATGAATTTTTTCCTTTAACCGAATGGACAAGGAAATTTTGAATTCAATATATTATTATATACAGAAACCATGACACTTACCCGTGCTCGTTGAAAGGAACAGGGCTCCAACGCAAATTCATATTCTAGGGACTACTTGACAATGAAAGCCTCCATGTCAAAAAAATAATAAATCTGTCAATTGCCAGAAAAGGAAAAATAAAACTCTGCTCTTTTATCACTTACCTATTGTCAATCCCCAAATTCTGCCTGGCAAGTAGAATACAGAGCATACCAAACATAATTGTAAATCATCACATCACCATCACTTCCCGAGAAAATTGTGCAAATGCACTCTACGACTTGCCATGGCGTTCCATCACCGAGAACACATTTACTTGAGACATTTTCCCAACAGTTCGTTGCTTTGTCTGTGCTACCACATTTTTCATACATCTCTACCAAAGCATTTTATCAAACAGTTCAGCGCCTTGCTGCCATGAGTAAAAGCCTAAAACAGATGCTTTCGAACAAGCTATGGATCTCTAAGTAGCACAGGCAACAACAATACACTATTAAGATTCCAAAATCCATAATTATTGCAGATAGAATTCGAGAATGAAATGTGACGGAGATTTAAGAGAAACCAAGATTGCTAAACGCTATGTACAATTCATAAAACTCAGATGCCTAGCAGTAACAAACAAGAGGAAGGTACCTTTGATATTTCAAATCAGTATTTTTTAAAAAAACTCATGCAGCTCATAACATCTACAAGTGATGCTTAACAACCTAGGACACGCACTGTAGAATCAAATGTACAAGAAAAAAATGTTTATTATATAAAAGAATTTGACAAAGATATTAGCTTATCTATTAGTTGATCACCTTATCCTTCAACTGCAAATCATTTTTTATTTGATTTGACCTGCATAGATCGTTTTGATTTCAATGACAATGCTTAAATAAAATGTTAAAATACAACACATGGAATGCAGATTATGCATTCCAAGATTTGAAACAAACTAACTTAACCTTCAATCAAACCTGCAATTCTAAGTGCACTAACTTGCATACACAAACTTCTGAAAGTACAAAATAATAAAAGAATAAAGCTGAAATTAAAATTTTGAATACAAAAGATGAATGCCACAAGATTATAAATAACCTATAAACTTATGCCTAAATTTAGGAAAACTAACACTAAATATAACATCCTATAAATTTAGAAATGCTACCCAAGAACAACTATGCGACCCAAAAAGGCACTTGCTTTGCTTCTTGACTCGACATATTGAGAGATGCTAAAAAGTGGATGAAATGAGCATAGTTACTAAGAATGTGTGGGTTTCATTGATAAATTTTAAGGAGCTATTTGTGTTGTTAGCGTAGTTGCAGGACTCACTCAAACTCACCCAGACTTGGCAATTCCTAAATTGAGTAGAGCTTGGCTCAGTCCTAGAGACCTAGACTCTGCAAAGACTTGGCCTTCTAATCACAATTACAGAAAACACTAAAATGTCAACTGCAAAAGGACAACTATTTTTTGCATGCCCTATCTCTTGTGCCCCCATTTTGACTGTATTTCAATAAAAATCATGTGTGCCCTATTTCGATTGTTTTTCTTGCTTGGGTTTTCTTGCATTTACTGTTTGAGATTGTATCTACCATCTACATTTCATTAGTGTATTTTGTGAGATAATATTATAAATTGAGTTTCAGCTATAGCGAAACAAAGTTGAGTGTAGAAGACAAAGTATGCAATAATGGCCTGCTTGCATTTTAGACACAAACTTGAAAGAAGTATAAATGGAGCAAATGAAAGCTTCTAATCCTTAAAAAAATCCTTCTATTGCATGCTTTTTTAATTTTTCATTTGCCAAGTCTAAGTGCTAAGTCCAAGTCTGAGGCCAAGTCAAAAACCAGTCAAATGAGTCCAAGTTGAGTCTGAGTCTTGTAAGTATGGTTCTTAGCAACAACAACCAATCCTTTTCTGGGGTGTCACGTTTCCAATAAAAGTATATTTGATACCATCTACCCAGAAAAATTAATTTTCAAGCATCAAAATGAAAAATGTATAAAACTATTCAGATACACCAACATTTACAAAGAAAAGGAAATGCTAAAAATATATTTTTCAAAGAAGATATGATTAAAATAAAACGAGAACTTCAACATTGTGAGCTCAATTACCTTTTCCCAAAACCAATTCAAGTGGTTGTTGTTCTTGTCGGGTATCCTCAAACTTATGCATAGTGCTTTCAGTCCATGATCTATAGTGCACTGTCACAGACAACAAAATTATAAATGAACATTTCTAGACATTCACCAAACCAACAAACAAGCAAAAACTTTATTCTATTATATTTTTTTATTGATAATTGGAATTGAGGGTAACCAAGTTCCCATGTAAGGGGATGATGCACTTCATACTACAATTCTTAAAATTAAATTCACAACACGCCCCAGTGGTCAGGGTCCCCTTTCAATTCTATCATATGGGAGTAACACTAAATCCAAAAGTAAAACATTTTGCTTGAAAAGGCAATACCATATAAAAGTGCATGCCTACAGCAAATTAGGACTGGATTAAGAAGGCGATCTCGTGGAAGGGGTTTTTGCTTTTAAACTTGTGGAAAGACAAATCCCATGGTAGTTAGAGATAAAACAGCTAATTAAATGGCATCTCTCACGACAAAAGTTGTAATTCTTTAGTGTGCAGATTTTTAGCAGCTCCAGCTGAAAGTTTCCCACCACTGTAAGGATTTTAATGATAATCAAACAATATTGCAAGGTGTCTGCTGATTTTGGAATTCCTCCCAGTGGATTTTGGTAAACTTTTGGATGAGCATATTTTATAATTCCTCCTAATCAGATCTACTGTTTTTTTTCTACTTAGATACATTTGAGTTTTTTAAATTTATCTTGCTATTATTATTTTGTCTATCATAATTGTTACCAAATATTGTAAACATTGTAAACAAACCAGCATTATAAAATCCGATCAATGGAAAATTGCAAACAGAAAATAGATAAAAGGAAAAACATACTTGCTTGTGTTTATCTACCCATTCTCCCATGTGAATTGTGAACTAATATTCAGATGGTTATTGAGAACTGAGAAGTGTTTTTAACTTTCAAACCATGAATAAACAATGAATAAAATATTAATAATAGAGAAATCAAACATTTATTTCTAAATTGATATTTAAAAATAGAAAACAATGAATAATACAATTTCTAAATTGAATTTTAAAAATAAAAAAATAATAAAACAAAGCAAAAATTTATCTCTAAATTGAATTTAAAAATTAAAAAATAATAAAAAAATGCAAAAATTTGTTTCTATATCAATTTAAAAAATATAAGTATGTTTCTATGTTCATGACAATAGAAACAATAAGAAAAGATGCTACGTTAGCTTATCATGGTAAAAGTGATAGTACCTAATTTGCGACATATAATACAAAGTACAAGTAAACTACAATGATAACCTAAAGAAAAGATACATATAGCAACACACACATTGTAATGGGACACTAGCACACTTGATCATGAAAGACTAACTTAAGGAATAAGACCTAATTTGGCTCAATCTCTTCAATCATCGCTAGTAGGAAGAATTAAAACCAATAAGAAAAATAGAAAACATTCATTCATTTTACAAAGCATAAAATTCATGTCTCTTCTGATAAGATTCAATCCCATATCACTTCATAACCGACTTAAAAAGCCACCACTAATGGTTCAAGAAATGCTCTTTAGTACTTACTCAATATTATGAAAACTTTTGTAATGCAAATATTTTAATAGTTAAACTATTGGAAACTTCCATACATCATTATGCATGCTTGTTGAAACTAACAATTAGGATTAAATAGTTAATATTCTAAATAAAAGTTTCACCTAATCGTAATATGATTATCCTTAAATATGTCTTACACTAACCCAATAAGGTTGTATAGAATTTACTTTCTAATATATGGTTTGCACAATATATTTACAATATATCACTACCATAACAAAATAATCCTTGGTCACAACATAGGTTTCCCACAACTTTAATCATGCAATAAGATATATAGCTTTCCCAAGTCATTATTATTAATAAGATTTTGTCACAATACATAGATTACTATGAATATAATAACTAGGTTTTGTCCATGAAAAAGACACCAAAATAATATGCTACCTACTCTTAAATCACAAATCTCAATTACAAAGTTATCGTAAGTTGACATTTAATATACACCTCCAAGGATTGATCTTTTACTCAAGCACTTATCATCTTATAATAAGATTACCTATGTATTTTACAGTTTACCTAAATCAAGGTTAAGTGGATTCTTCACAAAAAAGATATTCAATTTAAGATATTAAAATATTATAAAAAGATATTTTTGCCAATGCAAATATTTTAATAATTAACTATTGAAAACTTCCAAACCCTATTACATTACACCTACAGTTGACCATTATGTGTGCATGGTTGACCTTCTTTCCTATGTTGGCTATCTTGAGGACACCTTAAACTTTATCATTGAGATACCAATTAAATCTATGGTGGTTGTCTGGATATGCTTTCTTGGTGCCTGTAGATAACATATGAATATAGGCATATAAGTATTTGCAACAATGTTGCTTTTTATTTGAATCCTAAAAATGTTGTTCAACTTATTTTCATACATCTATACAGAAGTGGAGAAGTGTGGTGAGGTTTACCACAACTTTAAATCACACCATAGGTTTCCCACAACTTTAAATCATGCAACAAGATATATAGCTTACCCAAGACATTAACATGTTTTCTCAATATACAGTTTACCATGACAAACTAGCTTATACCAAAAGCATCTTCTAGATTTCTTCAAGGAGAATTTATAAACCATAATAGATTAAACATTATTCAATCTACACAAGTAAGAGGTACAAAATATTTATTGAATTACATTACAATTAGTAAGAACCTTCTTGTACTAAATCAAAAGAGAGTCACTATAACATTTCAGCATGATAAGAGCACTTATTCAAAGAAGACATAAAATACAATAGCAGCCTTATGTAGAGAAATGTAACAACTCTATCTACTTAACACCAGTACACATAACAATGGAATGATAACTTAAGTTAAAAGACACAATATAACTCTTTCCTACCTAATCGTCATTATATAGATGAATTAGTATCAGGAGTAAGAAAAATAGAAATGGTTCCATTCAATTTATGAAGAATATGAATTAAAGATTATCTCTACTCTAAAATATGCCTAGAGACAAATTCTCCTGTGACATTAGTACTCAAATCGAGGAAGACTAACTTAAGTCACACAACACCATATGGTTCACTATTCCCGATCATCATGAATAGTCCAAGTATAGAAGAACCTTTCATTCATTATACTAAGCACATGAATCATATGAATTTTCCTATTATAATCAATCCTATATCAACCAAAACCGATAAAAGGATGCCACAAGCCATGATTTCGTAACTTCTATTCAATAACATGAAAACTTTGTCAAGGTTTTTGTTAGTGTTTGTTGTTGTGTGTACTAGGGAGGCCTAATGGAAAGTGCCATCCTAAAAATAAACAATAAAGCAATACAACAATATAAATTTAAATGAATTAAGACTCACAACAACACTTATGATATAAACAAAACTAAACCAAGATATTGCACTAGATTATATGCTAACTCAACAAGTGATAAGCTATGTAGCTCAACTCATATTATCCTAGGTAATTCCTTAATATATATAAAGTTCATAATTAAGCAAAACTTTTACTCTTCACTCTCTCAATACTTTTCTTATAAAGACTAGTAATTATTTTCACAATGCTTCCAACATTGATCAAAATGGATTAAGGAGATTAGAATTCTCACTATTATAATCCTCAAAACAACACACTTACATGACCAGAGTACTACAACCACGTCATAGAGAGGACTTAGAAGATACAATCATGCATTCATACATGATCAAAGGAATAAAGACACGTTATCACATTGAGTTATACAATACACTGTCTTTGAACTAGCTATATTCTACAAGTATAATAGATTACTTTAACCAAAAATCAAATAATCCCAAGTTTCATTATAATTTATAATTAACAAGAGATTTATAACACAAGGGTGATTTCCCCAACTCCAAACTTAAGTTCTAGTATATGAATACTATACAATCAATTTATTGGTCAACAATAACTCCAAATCCAATTCATGTTATTAGTGCACAGGTTTTTTTTTATATCCTGTTCAAACATAATTATGACATCGAATCATATAATAAATTTAAGCTTTTTCTCTCACTATTCGCTATCTAAATCCTGCTCTATTAAGAATGATAAATTAAGTAAACCGAATCCATATAAAAGAATGATACTGTATAAGGAATGATACTCAATCGCATATGTAACCCTTTATTGCATTACACATATAGTTGATCATTATGTGTGCATGGTTGACCTTCTTTCCTGTGCTGGCTGTCTTGAGGATTCCCTAAACTTAATCATTGAGATACCAGTTAAATCTGTGGTGGTTGTATAGCTGTGTTTTATTGGTGCCTGTAGATAACATATGAATAAAGGCTTATGAGTATCTACAACGATGTTGCTTTTATTTGGATCCTAACAATGTTGTGAAAAAAGGGGAAAAAGAATTATTTCTCTGCCACCATAGCATTTGGTTTGTTAAACATGCCCCAAGGAACAACTATTAGAGTTGTTGAGAACCTATGAGTACGTGCTGATTTCCACACTGCAACAAAACTTATCCTTGACATTTTGCAAGAGATATTGTTGTGAGAGATGTGAATCATTTCCATCATTTTAAACAGGGAAAATTTTCTTGTGGGGATTATTAGTGATGCTAGATGAAGCAAATCTGAAAAATAGGCTTACACTATAATAATGTACACTGTCGGATCTCCAGTAATAATAAAGGGACATCCTGTTGCAAGTATGTGCCTATCGGTGTTATCATTGGTGTCAACTGTGCTCTTATTTTGTTGCTTGCTTGTGATGACTATTGCTTTGTACAAGTCCTGAAGATCATGAGAATATGTTTCTGTTATTGAGTTTTGCTGAAGAACAGTGCAGTGTTTATATCCTGTAGGTTGAATATCTTCATCTGCGATTTGGAGGTTATTTAAAGGGTGTATGAAGATTTTATATTTCAAGTTTGAGCCTTCGGTATGAAGATCTGAGTGAGTTCTGTTCACCAGAGTAAAAACTGTTTTCTGTGCATTCAGGGGTGACAAGGAAAATGCATCATGCTCCGCATTTAACTTTTATACTCTACGGTTCTAAAGTTAAGTCTAAGATGTTGTTATGTGCCTTCAATTCAAATGGTTAATGATTTAGTGTTCCACAACTGATCTTTTCTTTATGACAGTGGTTGACAGTAATGTTTAAGTGCTCTGGTTTGAAGAATCTTCTGGATAGAGTGATTAGAGGTTGTGCAAAAAATTCTGATGATTTTAACGTGCTTGTGGATATGTTCTCAAGGTCCTTGTATGAGGAGCCTTTGAAGCTACAGTCTGCAACTGTTATCGTGTCAGCCATCTCTTGCTAGTATTATTAGATCTAATAAATTGGTCTTTTCAAAGAATCATGAATACATTGTTGATTTTTTTTGGCCTTGTAAACTATGTGTTAGCAAAAAAATTGGCGATCTGATCTGAATAAGATTGCAATGTTGTGCAAAATTATTTCATTCTAGAATATCATAGATCTTTGGTAAGGTTAAGAAATGATATGGCGACATGAGTTTGAGAATCGAAGACTTGGCCGAAAGCTTATAATGCAACACTTACATTCTAATAATAGAGGATTAGAGGTGTTCTCCTTGCATACACTCATTGGGAATATATTAGCTCACTTTGAAGTGCCAAAAATGACTGGTTTTAGGAAGTGGATATGTCTGTGAGCAAGATGCCCAGACAACTAAGATTCGGATAGAAATATTGGGGGCAGCCAATATTATGTGGAGATTGTGTATATTATTGCTTAAGAGGGCTTGTGAATTCTTCTTTGGATTGATATATATGCTTTGTAAATAGCCATGATAGCGTTATTAACCTAATAGTACTTGTTTTCAATGTGATCTCTGTTCGTTTCTTATTTGCAACTCTGCCAACCATCGCTTGCAATCCTTACACCATCCCGGGGGTTTAAATAGAAAAAATTGTTATCAAATACATTGAACTATGCGGCACAAGATTCAAAGATTGGTATTAAAAATAAAATTAAATCTAACAGTTGCAGATGTTATTCCATTTGAATTTATCATAAAAATGCAGGCAAACTAATTTTAAAGACACGGTCTTACCTCGTGCCGAGTGGATGTGAAATAAAATGACGAAGGTATTAAATATGCTTCAGTAAAATGCACCGATACTCAAAATTGATGATGACCATATGCTATTACTGAACCAGAAGCTAGAATCTTGAGATTCTAAACAAACATAAAACCAACCTTGCTCTGGTGCTGCCAGTAAAGAGAACAACCAATGCTCCGAGAGCCACTTTCATTCGTGACGATATATCCTCTATGTTGCAAGAATAGAAGGTTAAGAGAAGAGGGTCGAGGAGTTTAATTTTCTTCTTTTATATTCAAGAAAAAGCTATGGCTATATGGAAAACCTAAGATGAGACATAATTGCGTTAAAGCAAACCATCTTACTGGTATGCAGGGGTAAGACCGCCTTCTGTGGATCTTTCCAAAGTTTAGATGATATTTCCTGGTAGGTGCTTCAAACCCTCGTGTACAGCCCCCTGGTGTAGCCGTTGTCGCAGATCCGCCAATCCATCTTTCCGCTGCAAAATTTCCAATACTTCACCGATCGCCATTGCTACCAGGCACTAACATCCAAATCCTGCACATGACCACCTGCTACTCCAAATCAGACTCAAATTCCTCTGTAAAACCCTCCAAAGATAGCGCAGTTTGTATATTAAATTTGTCCGAGAGAGGAATTTAAGGGTTTTTCACTGTAGAAATACTTACAATGTACATTTTGATTCGTAATGGAGGAAGGGTTGATTAACTGAATTCTAAAGTGGTTTGAGCACCTTGAAGATGTAGATCTTGTACGTCTCCAAGCTCCTCTTCTTCCTTTTCTTCTTATCGGTCGCAGCCTTGGGAATCTTCTTGACGGCCTTGGAAGGGGTTTTCACCTTGGGCCTCCTCTCAGGGGGAGTTTTTCTGAATTGGTTTCGCTAACGTCCTTGCTTTCCACTGTCACAGGTTTTTTCAACGGGCTTCTTCTCCACGGGCTGCTTTCCTGCTTTGGCTGCTTTCCTACTCTGAGCTTCGCGCCCTTTTGGTTTCTGAAAACCCCTTGTGGTTTCTGATGAAAAGGCCCTTGTTGTTTTTAAAAAACCCCGCTTGTGGTGCTTCGTGAGTGCCCGCTGTGCTGTGCCTCTATTCCTCTGTTCGTGTTTTGTTCCCCTGTTCTCTGTTCTGAAAGGAAAATGAAATTACCATATATTCAAACTTGCAAGTGACACGATTGAAGGTAATGTCCAATATTGGAGGGAAAAGGAAAATTTGGGAGGGAAATAAAAAACATATTTTAGAAAAAAGACAAAATTTATAATTTTGTCTTAAATTAATGTCTTAAACGGGGGTTTTATGTAGTAGTGGCATTTTCCTATTTCAGCATTGGTAGGTTTCGTAATTCTGTTTGCTTGTAGAATCTGGATTAAAAAAATTCCTCTTTCCCTTGGCATACAAGTAGGAGTTGGGTTATGTTTTGTTTTTGATAATCGGTATATTCATTTAATAACCTACCTCCACCATTGACAGAAGGAGGCTATTTGTGCAGAATATCGATTCATTCTCCAAACAAGGTAAGCATTTTGTTGTTTCTTTTAACACACAGTTTGAAGTGTTTCTCTTGGCAATGTCTGTTGTTTCTTCTTGTTCAATTTGATGTTGAATGTTATAGAGCATTTGAAAGGCGTTTTATTTTTTTTACAATGTGGGTGTCCCTTATGTTTCTTTTGGTTAGATTGAATTACATCTGTTATATATGTAGATGTGTGCTTACTTTCTTGTAGTTAAGAGATGTGATTATATACACTAGCTTAAAGTTTTATTTTATATTGAATTAGATATTGATTGGTAGAGCAGCTTAGGATTTGAAATTAGAACCCCCCTTTGGCAATTTGGGGTTTTTTCATGTGTGTATTAAACTTCGATGACTCCTCTCGAGGGAACCTAACTATTGAATTTTGATGCGATATTTAAAGACGTGGACTAGGTAGGACTTACCTACATTAGGCACTGAAATCAACAAACAAAACAAAGATAAA
>CM021106.1:281369596-281503191 GCA_007115665.2 Sequoiadendron giganteum
GGGAATAAGCTCACTGGATCAATACCTCCGACACTCTGTTCCTCAGGACACCTAGAGCTTCTACTCGTGCGAGGCAATCAGTTGGAAGGCAGAATCCCTCCAGAGATCGGGAAATGTTCAAGCTTGAGGCGAGTGATTTTGAGCCACAACCGTTTATCTCACTCCATCCCCTCCGATTTTCTGGTTTCCAATCCTAAAGTTGACCACTTGGACATGAAGGGCAATAAGTTGAAAGGAACAATACCATCAAGCCTTGGGCTTTGCAGAAACCTGAGCTTCATAGATCTCTCCATGAATGAGCTCAGTGGTGCTCTTCCTCCACAATTGGGGCAGCTGTCTAAGCTAAAGCTATTGAATCTTGGCAGCAATAGATTGAGTGGTGCAATCCCAGATGCAATGGGGCATCTGAGTCAACTACAGAGCATGGACTTGTCGTCCAACAATTTAAGTGGTAACATTCCCTCTGCACTTGATGGTATGTCGTCGCTTGTTCGAGTTAACATCTCGAATAACCAGCTAACAGGGTGCATACCCAAGTCATGGTCCAAGTTGTGGAATTCGTCGCCGAGCTCATTCAATGGCAACCCAGGTCTCTGCTTAGCAGAAAATGACGGGAACATTCCCTGTAAATGCGACAGCAAACAACATGGAATGGGATTGAATTTAGATGGAATGTAAGGTCCATCTGAAGGATGACGATGGCTTAGATAGTTCTTCTTCACGAATTTTAATTGAAAAAGTGGCTTTTACAGTGAATAAATGGTTCATTTTGTTGTTATTCGAATTTGTTGGTATGTTTCTCTGTCATGACAAGTGTGCTGATAGTTTCATTACTTAAATGCACAGTTGATATAATATCAACTAAAATGGGATTAGATGAATGGGCTCGCAATAAATTCAGACAATGGCACGCAGTAATTTACATAACATTGCTTAGACAATTTAACAAGAGCATACATGACAAACCGTTTTTAATTCGAGTACGGAGTTGCATCGGCTATTCTTCGTACAAAATAGTGTGTTCAACCTATTAACTTAGGTGGGGTTCCATCGAGGAGGCTATCAAAAAAAAAATAGTGGTGGTTGTTAAGATTTTTTAAGATTATTTTAAAGTAGTTGATTCCATTAATTTTGTAGTTTAGTTTAAGATTAAAATTTTAAGTTTTTGAATTTATAAAAGTTGGTGGTCTCATGAATCATATTTAATTTAAAAGAGTAAATAAATATTAAATAAAATAAAAAATTAATCGGTGTGAATTCTAACTTCATATGATTGATAAGCTATTGAAATAAGCTTAAGTTGGTGGGGCAAATTCTAGCCCACCCTAATTGCACCCACTTAAATTTTTGAACTAAAAAGTAGGGGTTGTTATTGTCGAGGAAAAGTTTCTAATTAATCTTGTAACATTTATTTTTTGCTTCATGGGACCCCTTACTCCAAAATAGATCTTGAAGCCCCTTCATGGGACCCAAGCCTAATATACAATACTATATCATGATGAACTATCAGTTATAGAGATGTAACACATAATAGATGTTAATGCGACATGTTGTCTCATGCCACTCTCTATCATGATGAATTATATGTAGAGATTTCAAGCATTATTGTCATTCAATGTAATTAGAGAAATAAAAGCCAAGTTGAGACATGCTCCTTGCTAGTTTTGAGGCTCAAATTGTAAACGACAAAGAGCCAAAAATTAGTTGTAGCTAACCACAAGTTTTCTAGACAGGTTTATCTACTTTGTAAATGTGCATTGTCTAGATAACTTTTGTAATTGTAAATAATTAGAGTTGAATTCCCTTGAAAAAACTAAACATTAGCAATAATGTGTCTTGATTTTTATGAATGCTTATGATAGAAACTTCATGAGGGATGAGTTGCAAACAACCAACAACTAAAAATGAGTTGCATAAAATATTTTGGGTAGGTTTATCTAGAATCTATAAGTGCATATTAATATATTTTCCTGAAATTTTAATGAAGTGGAATTCAATTCATGTCAAGAAAATAAAAATTTCACCATTCTATCTCTATTTCACATCTACATTAACCTTGTTGTTGGATAATCACAACAAGATTAGAAATAAAGTCTAGAATTTTTTCTTTGAAAAATATAAAGGAAATAAAGAAAGAAAAATGCTATCTTTGAAAAAGATAAAGATTTAAAACAAAAAAGGGGATATACAAAGAAATAAAAATAAAGTTGGTTTTCCTAAGTTTGGCATAGGTTGAAGATATTATATATATCTTATAGCCTTGAAGGCAAAACTATTATTGTAATGAATTGTAATTGAAGAGTAACAAATGTGTGAAGATTGTAATCAATTTCTCTAAGAAATAAGAATACTGATACTTTGTCCCATGGATGTTTCCTTGGCATATTGTCAAGGTTTACCACATAAATTTATCTTGTTTATTATTCTATTATTCTATTATTCTATTTAATTTAATTTTGTATTTCTTTACAACTAATTTGTGCTACAATATTTTAAGTTTGTGGGTTTTACACTTCCATTTCCACAATAAGTGGTATCAAAGCAATTATTTTTCAGGATCTATGTTAGAATTTGGTGTTTTTTTTGTAGCATTAGATGGCAAAGGTTTCAAATGCAAGGTTCGAGATGGATAAATTCAATGGGAAGAATAATTTTGAGCTATGAAAGCTCAAGATGCGTGATTTGTTATTGCAACAGGGATTCCACAAAGCGTTTGTAGGAAGTCAAAGAAATTTGCAAATATGACTGATGAAGATTGGGAGGATCTTGATACAAGAGCTCTTAGCACAATTCAGTTGTGTTTAGAAAATTATATTATTTTCTTTATTGTTGGAGAGGAAACAATTGCAGGCTTATTGAGTAAAATGGAGAGTTTTTATACCAAAAAATCCTTGACAAATTAATTATACTTGAAGAGGCAGTTGTATAGTTTACAAATGAAAGAAGGTATAAAAATTGTTGATCATTTAAATATCTTCAATACTCATATATGTGAATTGGGTAGTATGGGTGTAAAAGTCAAAGATGAAGAAAAGGAAGTTACATGATTATGTTCATTACCCGAATCTTGGAATAACTTAGTCACTTCTATTAGCTTTAGCACAAATGACACCCTTGAATTTGATTATATTGTGGGAGCTTTGTTGTCTCAAGAGGTGCAGAGAAAATATAACATAGAAACCTCCACATCAGAAGCAATGGCGATTTGGGGTCGATCCATAAAAGAATGGGAAGATTTAAGAGGTACATCCAGATCATCTAAGTCAAAAGAAAAAAGGGTAATGGAAAATTTTGGTTCTATAATAAATCAGGGGATCTCAAGAAAGATTGTTGGCAGAGGAAAGAAGATAATGTTGACTCCAAAAGGGAAGAAAATTTGGTTGAGACAAGGTCATGTATGATTGATGAAGTTTCATTTGTTTGTAATTTCTTACAGTATCATAAGGAATGGTTATTAAATTTTGGTTCTTCTAATCACATGTGCCCACATAATAATTGGTTTTCTTCTTACCAAGCTATTGATGGTAGTGTTGGTCTTATGGAAAATAATGCTTCTTGTAAGATTGTTGCCCGATTGGGAGTATTAAGATTTAAATGTTTGATAGTATTGTGAGGACATCAAAAGAGGTAAGACTTGTACACCATAACTTAGAAATAATTGAATTTCCTTGGGAGTTTTGAATTCTGAAGGTTATAAATTTACAAGTCAAGGTGGATCAATGAAAGTGTCCAAGGTAATTTTGGTGGTCATGAAGGAGTGCCATACACATATTAAAAACCATTTACAAGCTAGAAGGGTTATTGTAATAAATGAACCAATGTATTGGCATCTGAGGAAACATATGAATCTACTTGTTTATGGCATCAATGACTGGGTCATATGAGTGAGAAAGGATTGAAGGTACTATTGAACCATAAATAATTTCAAAATCTAAAATCTTTGAATTTGAATTTTTGCAAGAATTGTGTTTATGAGAAGAAATCTAGATAGAAGTTTAAAGTAGGTAGTCATAAAAGTAAGGGTATTCTAGATTATATTCATTTAGATGTTTGGGGACCATCCCCTACAATTTATTTTAAAGGATCATCATATTTTGTGATATTTATAGATGACTACTCTAGAAAGGTGCGTGTCTATATTCTTATAAGAAACGTTGATATGTTTAGTGTATTTAAGAAGTTTAGAGTTTTAGTTGAAAAGAAAATTGGCAGATCAATCAAGTGTGTAAGAACAGATAATGAAGGCGAGTTCACATCTTTGTAATTTAAAAATTGTTGTAAGGAAGTTGGGATCGAAAGCTATAAAATCACTGTTTACAGTCCTCACTAATATGGTGTTGCTAAATGCGTGAATAAGAATCTTCTAGAGAGAGAAAGGAGCATGCTCAATAATTCCAAGTTGTAGCAAGTTGTGGACAAAAGCAGTCTCTACAAATTTTTATCTAGTAAATCAGTCACCATTAGTTGTAATGGATTATAAGATTCTTGAAAACGTATGGATGAGTCATTCTTGTGACTATTCAAATGTATTTTTTTTTGGTTGTGATGTATATGCTCTTATTTCAAAAAATCAACATTCTAAATTAGATCCTAAATATAGGAAATATATCTTTGTTGGTTATGGTAATGGAATTAAGGGATACAAATTGTGGGATCCTACTACCCACAAAATCATCATTAGCAATTATGTATTTGATGCATCTCCTCATAAAATAAAACATAGTAGAAGTTGAAAATCTATAGGAATTAGATGTTAAAACAATATTTCTACATGGAGATTTGGATGAGGAGATATATATGGAACAACTCGAAGGGTTTGTTCAAGATCACAATAGGAAATTTGTCTGTAAACTCGAAAATCCATTATATTGCTAAAAGTAGCCTCCTAGGCAATGGTACAAGAAGTTTGGTTCCTTCATGTTGAGATAAAGTTTTACAAGGAGTGATTCTGACCATTGTATTTACTTTAAAAGTTTTTAAAATGGTTTATTCATTATCTTGGTAGTAAATGTTGGCGATATGATTGTAAGAAGAAAAAGCATAGTTGAGATCAATGAGTTGAAGGCTTAGATGGCTAGGGCTTTTGATATGAAGGATCTAGGAGCAATAAAACAAATTTTGGGAATGGAAATACATAGAGATATGAAACATGGTAAGATTTGGTTATCGCAATAGAAGTATGTGGAGAAGATCCTCATAAGATTCAGTATGATGAATATGAAACCATTAAATATCCCTTCAGCTTCTCATTTTAAGCTTTCTTCAAGTTTATGTCTTATTAATAAACAAGAAAAGGATTATATGTCTCATGTACCATATGCTAATACATTAGGAAGTTTAATGTATGTTATGGTATGTACAAGACCATATATTTCACATATAGTTGGTGTTGTTAGTAGATACATGGCAAATCAAAGTAAAGAGCATTGGGAAACAATGAAATGGGTGCTTTGATATCTTAAAGGCACGAGTGATTATTGTATCACCTTTTGTGGTTATGTTGATTCATAATTTATGAGAGATTTGGACTAAAGGAGATCTACATCAAGTTATGTCTTTACTCTTGTAGGACCTATTTATTTGGTGTCAAAGCTTCAAGAAGTAGTTACTTTATCAACTATTGAGGTAGAGTATATGGCTTTCTCACATGCATGCAAAGAGGTAATTTGGTTGAAGGGTCTTTTGGCTGAGTTTGAAAAAGTGTAGGATAGGGTGATTATATTTTGTGATCGTCAAAGTGTTATACATCTAACTAAAAATCTAGCTTATCATAGTAGGAATAAGCACATTGTGAGTAAATACCATTTTGTAAGATAGGTTATTGATGGAGGTGGAGTAGCTCTTGAGAAATTTCATACACTAGAAAATTGTGCAAACATGTTTACAAAATAGTACACTTAGAGAAGTTCAAGTGGTGTTTGACTTGACTTGCAGAAAAGGTGATGAATGGGCATGGGAAAGTGGGTAAAAGAAATAAGTCAGGTCCACAAAGAGGGGAAGTTTTGGCCAAAAAAAATAATCTCATAGGAAATGCATACACATTATTAAAAACACATATGCATTATGCTTTGGGTACCTGAACCTAAAAAAATTTGTATGTGTTATAATGTTTATGTGTTATATAATGTGTACACATTTTATAACACACACGAGTCATTTATTTAAAAAGTTAAATACCTTTTAGAAAAGCGTACTCGTTTTGTAATGAAAAATGCATACACATTATATAACGTGTATGTGTTTTGTAACGCAAAATGTGTACACGTTTCTAAAAAGTTTAATTTTAAAAATAATTAAGCAAATAAATAACGCATATGTGTTTTGTAACATGTACGCATTTTTACAAAACATGTACGCGTTTTTACATTTTGAATCCCCAACCCACATGCTACCTCAATTTTAGGCTTGGGAAAGTCTTGGCAACCTGACCCTTAGCCTTTGACCTGGAACAAAAAAACTAAGGCAAGCTCAAGAGAAATGTCTAGCTTTGGCAATATGGTTGATGGACTTTTTTTTTTTGAATCAATCTATGAAATTAAAACCCATTAGAGAACACGATGTCTAGTTTCCATGTATATACATTTTTTAAAGATTTGATTATATTTGTTATTTTTGAATTAATTTCTAAGAAAACTAGTCCATAAACATGAAATATCAGACTTTATTTGTTTTTTAATAACTTTTTTTAGTTAATTTTCTTGTAAAAATAAATATATGACATCAATCTTCAAAAAATTCACTACACAATGAGAAAAATATTCAAAAAATGTTTAGTTTAGGTCCAATTATGTTGTCTGTACACATTGATTATTAAAAATGACAATTAAGGCCAATAAAAATTTAATAAAAAAATATTCAGAAAAATATTACAAGAAAATATCCTCATCAATCTTCATGTTGTTGGCTGTCTTTCCCCAAAATTAATTAGCAAAATACTTTTTTTTGGGTCAAAAAGTGGTGTTCGTACATGTGCATGGAATGGCAAAAGAAAATGACTTTTAAAAAGTGGTTTTTATGCATCCCTATCAAAATTCAACTTCTATCATCTGGGTATTTGAATAAATTACATATTTGGAAACTAGATTCAAAATGATAAATTTCATATTAGTGACTTATATTAAGATTTATTGTGTAAGTGCCTCAAATTTTAATTCCAAGTGTGAGAAATTCAAAAAATAGCAAAAACACCCACTTTTTAAGCTTTTTGTGGACCCAACTTCTCGCATCAACCTAAATAACAAGTAAATTGTTGTCAAGGTGGCAATTGTTGGATAATGAAAACAAGGTTAGAAATAAAGAAAAAAATTATCTTTGGAAAAGTTAAAGGAAATAAAGAAAGCAAAATCTTATCTTTGAAAAAGATAAAGATTCTAAAACAAAAAAGGATAAAAACAAAGCTGGTTTTTCTAAGTTTGACATAGGTTGAAGATATTATATATATATATATATCTTGCTTCCTTGAATGAAAAAATATTATTGTAATGAATTATAATTGAAGAGCAACAACTATGTGAAGATTGTAATCAGTTTCTTTGAGCAATAAGAATACTGATACTTTGCCCTGTGGATGTTTCCTTGGTATATTGTCAAAGTTTTACCATGTAAATCTATTTCATTTATTATGAACTATTATTCTATTTAATTTTATTATGTATTTCTTTGAAACTATTTTGTGCTACAATACTTTAAATTTGTGGGTTTTACACTTTCGTTTCCACAACAATTGTGTCATATATTAATTATGGTGCAATATTTTTATTGAATATTATAAATGTCAAGGTTTAATCATGGGCTCCATGAAATGTTTTGAGTGGCATTTTCAATGGCTATCATAGGCCCTCTAGGTATTAAAAATCTCATATTCTAAATTCCCTTGCATTATGTTGGTTAAATGAGAGATCTAGGCTAAATTCCCTAACCTAAATCAATCCTTTCACCTTAAACATTAATGGACACAAAATTAATCAAAAGATGTTTGATTGTTGTCCTCAAGGGAGAGCCAAATAGGTTGTTTACAATTTTTCTCCCTTTTTGTTGTAAAGTGTAATACTTGATGTGAAGATGTAGTGAACTAGGTGAATTATGATCAAATTGAATTAATTAAAAAGTTATAGAACATAAACAAAAAAAAACCGAGTAGGAGATACATGGAAGAACTTTTCACTGAAATTTGGAGTAGAATTGACAAGATAGGGGTGTTGGATGCCCTAGTCCAGAAGTGTAGAAATCTATGGTTTCAAAACCTAAACAAATTCAATAGTGTTTGGAAGCCTCTAATAGAAAAAAAATAGGATCTGAAGTCCAATAGTGCTTGGATAATCATCATGCCCCACTTTCTTGATGAAACATCCATGGGAATATGAATTAAGGTTTAGGTGTCCTGAAAGGAGCTAAGATGTTTGTAGCATCACAAATCGTCACCCTTGATAATTCTAGACTATATTTTTCTCCCTCCTAAGTAATTGGACCTAATTGTACATCTAATGTCTTAAATTATGCATTCCTTAGCCAATTCAGACATTTACCATGAAAACCCATATATAAAACAAAAAAAACATTTAATATTTTTCTCTTGACACTTTACACCTAGTAAAATAGGGCTAGGATAAAGTCACCCTAGGCAACTTGGTCCCCCTATTTTTCCTCCAATTTTTAATATGTCAGAGTTAGCATTTTATTATTTGAATTTCAAATGTCAAATTTTGGCTATCTAGATTTAATTTTCAAGAAATTAGATTAATTGCATATAAATACCTAGTCATTTCACCATTTGAAAACTAAGTGGGACAATCTATGATTGAAAAATTGTGAGGGGCATTATTAGGCAATTATTATCAAGTCAAGAGAAAATTTATTGCAACATTTTAACATTGAAGCATTATGTCAAGTTTTATGTGAGTGTGTTTATGTTTATGCTATCATTTTGTGTGGACTAACCCTTGTAGGTATTACAAGCAATCAAGCCTTGATGTGATGTGCATGACTTCAATACTTCAAGGAAATTATATTTGAGTGGTGCAGTCCATTGTTGATTCATCCTTCATTTGTCATTTAGCCTCTATCCCTCAAAAGGATAAGCTCTCTTTTATCAATTTGTCATTGTGGAGGTGGAAACACCAACAGGTGGTTTTCTTGAGGCAAGACTCTATATGGCACAACCCTTTCTCTCTCTTTAAATGTGTAAGTTTCATATCTAAGGAATATTGGAGGGAGATTGAAGATCATTTAATCATTGTTGTATTCAAACCCTACAACTTGGCCAGATATAAATACTCAATTATCTCAACATCCAACAAAGATCTAACAATGAGACCCTAAAGGGAGAAGGCTCTAATTAAACTCTTGAGGTCTGAAAATAGATTTCAAATTCAGTTACTAGGACATTGGCACCTTGGGTGGCTTAGTCCTACAAATTCAGCTCCATATTTATATGCCAAGTGCACACAAGTCTACTAAGTTTGTTTTTGATAATCAAATTTGTTAGTCAGTTTCCAAATTTGTTGTTTTTGTAATAGAGTAGTGTATTTTCATCATTCATTAGTTGGATCATTAAATTTCATACAAAATTCATTCCAAAGTCTCTAAATTAAGATCTTAGGATTGGTTTGGTCACCTTTCAGGTTGGAAGTGAATCTCGTATCCTAAACAATCTTAAATTTAACATTTGATAAGAACCCACAATTGTGGAAAAGCCTTTAAATCCTAAGGTAAAATCTTAGGGGTTCAATTTTCCACTTTATCATTATAGTGTGACCAACACATTAACATTATAAACCTTTTGAAATAAAAATCATATCATTCTATATCTATGATTAGTATTGCATTGTTCATTTAGCCATTCAATTTTGTATCATAAAAATAATAAAAAATCAAAAAAATACATATCATATTATATCATAGGTTGTAATAGGGTTAATTTCACTCATCATAGGTTAGATCTACATTCTAACTGCATAAATGCATTAGAAATGTCAATGCATCCATTTATGAATTTTTATTTTGTTTAAAAGGTGAAAAATTATATTATTTTGTGTCAAAAAGTTCTAAAAATCATCATTTTTAGATTTTGCATATTAGGATAAGTCAATTGCTACATTTCACATCTGAAAATTGCATTTGGATTTTCCTTTTATTGGTTAAAATTTTTTAAAATTGTTACACATTTTTATTTTATATTACATAATCTTAAATCAATCAAATTCTGGAAAAATATTCACTATCAAACTTGCATAGACACAGAACGGGAACCTTAAACAGTATTACAAACATCAAGCTTTGAAATACAAAAAACTATGCTAGACATAGGCACACTAGGTGACCTTGTCCAGCTAATTTTGGCTCATTTTTTATTATCAAATCTCCATCTCTATGTTTCTTATCTATCTTTGCTTTCTATTTTTTTCTCCTATCTATTTTACTATGCCTATTTTGTGATTTAGTGTTCACGTGGGCACACCTAGTGTTTTAGAACTCATATGAGCTTTACGATCTGATTTCCTATTGAAAGAAGAAAGGATCATTGCCAAAAATAGAAAAGAAGGTAGAGAAGGAATGTTACACAAAGAAAAGCATTCAATGCAACAAAAAATCCACCACAATGACTTCTACACCTTCGTAGTATGATTGAAGAATTGTAGCCACCTTCTGCTCACTACATCCAATAAACTAACACTTGAAAGCTCACACTGCACTTCTCGATTTTGCACTCAACAACTCTGCATTTTGTATTATTTGCATCACTGAAATCTATCTTTGCATCTCTCAACAAATCAACTCATACTTGTACTGTCTTTAACCTTGAAACCCTCTTCAAGGTTGACTATGTACCTTAAATGTGCAAATTCAAATTAGGTCAGTTCCAAAGCACTTTCGTGGTAGATAGAAGTGAATGTGAGCCACATCAATACTTAATTAGGACCCGAATCAATAACACCACTCAACCACATGCTACCATAAATAATATTTATCCTTCGCATGTAGTGTAAACACCAAGTCATTACTTGTGCAAACACCATTAAAATTTTAAGTTAATTATTCCTCAAATCCAAGGATGACTTGTGAACCACATTTCATGCTTGAAAATGGTCTAGAATAATCCACAAACACCCTAAAATATAACAAACTCCTTTGCAAAAACTTCCACTTGAAGAATGTACAAACCTAGTACACTCAGATAACTCTATCAGACACTATTACTTTGAAACCCATTCTTCGAAGCACAAAATCTCAAACCCTCTTGATTGAGGTAAACTACCAACACCATCAGAACACCTTTAGAATCACAAGACCTAAAACATAATTTGGGATAAACACGAAGCATAAACATTTCTCCCAGACACCTCTGTAATACACAATCACACACTGGTGAACACAACTTCTACTATACGACAATCTAGCACAACAACTCTTGAATACAACACCTTTGAATACCTCTCACCAATGTATATGAATCACATAGGAAAATCTCCAACCTAGAAGAAATGTAGAGAAAAACTAGAACATAACTTTGTCACCGAGAACACCATTGCAACACCTTGTTTAATCTTTTTTTTTATCAAATTTTCTCAAAATAACTTGGAAACCAAGCACTAGAAACACGTAATCATCATCTTCAACACTTCCACAAACATGGAAAGAAGCTTATCAAGGAAACACTAGAGTTTGACACCAGTATCTTTACTAATGACAACATAATACAACTAATCAAAGGAGGGATAACATCAACTACTTGTACTTGTAGCAATCTCATTCAATTACAAACATCAATGAAAACGCTAACTTGTTGACATCAATGAAAACAATAACTTGTCATACTTGCAACAAGCTACACTCTACAGATGAGTATGTGTAGGATCATGATGGGCCAAAAAGTGGCATTATCTAAGTGATATGATGGCCCATGTGGCTAACGACTTTATTTTTACCCAAAATTGATGAAATGAAAAGGGTTTTTAAAGGATAGTCCCAACTTTCCACCAATATAAATTATGCTTTACTTTGAATTTAATAAATAATTATTATTCATTTTCTATTTGAATCACGACTAAAGTCCGGATTGATAGGCTGATTGAAAAACATCTATAAATTTCAAACGGTGTCACTTTTTTTTAATCCAAAACATGTGTCACATTCTATGCTTCACATACTATAGGATTAAAAAAAATAAAAATTGAATTTCATGAATTTTTGACCAAGTTAAGGTGGTTAGACATAAGATTTTTTATATTTTTTAAAATTTGTAATAAAAAAATCACAATTAATTATTTAATTGGAAAAAAATTACAAAAAAAAGTGCATCACATCAGGACATGAGTCCCCTACTTATATATAAAATATTATAAAAAAATATTATCATTTTTTTGTGGTTAGGGTGGTAAGATAGACACCTACTTCTTATTTTTTCCCTGAAATTTAAGTAAAACTACATTGAAATTTCAATTTTTCACCAAATAGTTTTTTTTCTTTAAATAAACCTTGTAGTTTAGAAACTACATACAATTTTCTACATATTCTATTCTTACATATTTTTGAAATAATATAGATAACTTATTCAAATATTTATGTCAAGTTGCCTTACTCTGATTTTCTAAATTTTATTGCCACTTAAGGGCCTATTTTTTCCATGATGATCTTACACATACCCAGATGTTGTCCCATTGATAGTGCATACATGTTTAAAAATTCCATTTGGAAATGACATCTTTACTATGCATCATATTGGCTTTAATACTATGTCTTCCCATTGGAATTTTGCATTAGATTTCTTTTGGCCTGAACCTATGGAACCTGTTAAGCCTTGTGAGGACTTTTTTTCAAAACTTATCAAAATTTTAAGGAAAAGTGCATAGCAGAATTGTCCCTTAGCAACATGCCTCAACCCCATGATTGAGCCTCCTATCATTGATGAAGCCATGATTGAATGAAAAGCCCTTCCAAGTAACCAAGACTAACCAATGAAAAATCCTCAACCCATTTCCTATTAAAGACCAAGAGATAACCATATAAGTATCATGGTGCCTCCTAAGATCAAACAAGTTTATAAAGGTAAAGATAAATTTGTTGAACAACCTTTCATGGCTCCTTCCATTCCTTCCTTGCAGGAATAAAAGAAACCTATGGTTGATAAACCTACTCCTCCATAATCATAACTTGAAAATTGTGCAAGAAGAAATGTAAATGATAAAGAGCATGTATGTCTAGGTATATACCATTTCTCATCAGTTAAAAGAAAATAATAAAATAGAAAATCAAGATCAAACACCAATTGAGATAAAGCATGATGATTCTCCACCTTCGCAAAAACAACATGAAACTTCAATGGACATCAGCATTAGGTCTCCTGTTATGATTAACTTGGATGATGACGATGAGATTGCTAAGATTGATGAGGAAGTGCATAATGAGCTAAATTTATTGTTTTCCTCTTCCACAAGCTTAGATGATAACAACCGTGATGATCCTCCTAACAAGAGTGACTCACCACATTTTGAACCTGGTGATGCTCCTAGTATGACACTTTTTATTATCCCTTTGGCAAGTTGTCCACCTTCTATATATGGTGAACAAGATTGGGTTATGGATGACCTTTTATAAGTTGATTCGCATGTGCCATATTAGTCTTTTCTTTATTTTATTTTCATATTATTTGTGATTGCATTTGCATAATGTAATCCCTTGTACACTATTGCTTGGCATGTCTTTATATTTTTGTGAGCCTACTTTCGATGACCCTTGTCACTTTGCTGGTGCAAGGATACAAAGGAAGCAAATCTATTGTGACATTCTTCTATTTTTACCTACATTATTCTACATGTCATACACCTTTAATTTTCACTTGTCTTGTGTTTTCCTTTTAGCGATGACACAAGGCATTGAGACATTTAGGTCTCTTCCATGTTGACCCAAAAACATTTCCTTTGTTTTCACTCTCTATGTGTCATTCTTCTGTTATGCTCATTGTTCCATGAGTTATTTGGGCAATAATGATGATTCCAAGATTGATTATAACACTGTAGCAAGGACATAATTTGTTGACCCCAAATCCATGAATCCCTTATGTGTTATCTTTGAATTGCATATGGGGGCAAGCTCCTTTCATGATGTAGCTCTACTTGGAAACATATGTTTTACATAAAACTTTTTGAATAAAACTCTGATGTATTGGCATTTATTATGTCCTACTTTAAAGTAATTTCTCCCAACATGGTGTTTAGAAATTTCTTTAAAGTGGGGTCATACTCGAGTCTCCACTCATTATTTTCTTCAAAGTGTGATCTTATCACTTTATGTGACGTGTCTTCTTGGTGGTAACATTGGGTATGATGTCCTTCAAAAGCATGAACTTTCTTGGAATATGACATTCCTCTTAGTGGTAATGCTATGGCTTGCATTCCCTAAGTTGTGAATCTTTTATCCTTGACTAGTCCTCTCTCAGTGACATTCAGCATGATGTTCCCTAAAGTTAGACCTTTCATGAATTAAGCAAAACCCTAGTGACTATCTTGATCCTATTGCATTTAGAATTTTGTCATGTCCACCAAGAAAACACAACTTGCTTGCGAATGGAGCCTTTTTTTTCATGAGTGTCTAGCAAAATGTAGCTTGCTAGCCTTGTGGAACCTTTTTTTTTTTCATGGCACCTTATCAAAGTTATCAGAGGTATAACTTTTGGTATGGTTGACATATGGGAGTGTATAGTCCTAGCATGAATTTCCCATCACCCACCTTTTTGGGGCTCACCTAGTGGACGTTGGGTTTCACTAGCCCTCATGAGTATATTTTATTTGCATAGTAGACAACAAGTATCACTTGTGAATTTTTTTTTGGACAAATAGCTAGTTCTTTATCCATACCTATTAGACAAAAATTTGAGGCTTGATCCACCTTTTTTTTCTCTCTTTTCATTTTGCATAAACTTTGGCATTGTATGCTTGAGTATCTTGTCTTACTAATGTATATCATACATATATGTGTGTTCCTTTATACTGATGTTGGTTTTCCATTGGATCTTGATCCTATGGGCTTGATCATCCTCCTTGATCTTTGTCATCCTATCCCATCAATATTTGTGCACTTGGAACCCTCTTGATGCTTATTTGTCTACTTTAGTGTGAGTTTGATTGCAAGTTCATACTCTCACTAAAGTGGGGGCTAAATGTAGTGTCAGAAAATGTACTCCCTTATATTTTCACATTATGTTTGCATCCCCTAGTTAATTGGACTTAATTAAGCATGTAATTGACCCAATTATGCATTTAAAAGCCTAATTATTTTTTTTTTTTATGAAAGGGGAACCTACATTAACAATCACAAACATCAAATTACACATCTTTGAAAATGTGTGTCCTAAGTTTAGGGCCTAGGACCCATTCTCCCAAGGGCGAATGGGTCCTCCTTAAGTTTAGGACCTCATTTTTAATATGTTTTTTGTAGTATTTTCACGATTCAAATTCAAATTGAAATTGTTGGCCTTTGATGTTTAATTGACGAGAAATTAGAAAAATATGTATAAATACAAAGTCTTTTTATCAATCAAATCTAACATACCTTATACAAGCATTCCTAAAAGAAAATATTATTGTCAAGGCCATTCAAGAGCAGATTTCTTAGTCTTCTACATCAGAAATCAAGATCAAGATCATCATTTCAAAGTTATTTTCATTCATGCATATTTTTGGAGCTAACATTGTGATGTAGGTTTCAAGCATTCAAGCATCAAATCAAGCAATTTCATGCAAAATCTAATATTTGTGATGTGTTAGACTTCAATCCTCTAAGGGTAGCCATTAAAGGGTTTGGTGATTTGCAACAAGCTAGTGTTCATTCATCGTTCCTTCCTTTCATTAACTTCATTTCAAGGTTTAATTTACCAAAATGGAGTTTGGCCAAGGAAAACCCATATTCACTAAAAAATAAACATTTTTCCTCTCATTGTGTGTGTGTAAATTTACAAGTGAAGAAAGATTCAAGATTAATCAAAAGTGCAATTTTGCAAATTTTTCAAAGTTGTCATCAAAGTTATCAAGACAAAAAATCTTACTTGCAAAATTTATTTCTAAATTTTGTGACAGTGAGATCCAAAAAAGTCAAGACTAAAAATCTAGGAGTAGAGGACTATGAAATCAGGCTTTCAAGCAATGTAGTAGGACCCATTCACCCTAGGGTGACTTTGTCCCAAGAGGAATCTCAACAAGAAATTTTGGTGATTGGTAAACATTAATTTACCCTTCTTAGATTTGTCAAAAGTATGTTGTTTTTGATTTTTTTATGCTTTAAATTGATGATTCAACTTTCACATTGCATAATCGAGTTCATTTATTATTGTTGGTTTTTCTCCCAAAAGTGCATTTTAGTCATATTTACCCCATCTTGTCATAAGGAAAAATAGAAAAAGATCTCCAATAGGGTTGAATCGCCTAAGGGTTGGAATTCAATCCTACCTTTGGGGATCTCTTTTTCCTAATGAAACAAGGAAGATAGGTGCATGCATTCTCCATTTACCCATTTTTTCATACACTACTTTCCTTCATTTTAAATGTAACATATAAATCCAATAATATAATGATAACTATGTTAAATGAGATTAATTAGAGATGTACATGTGAGTATACAATCACTCCAACATCAAATCACCAAGATTCAAATAGTCATAAGCTCACAAAATTGCTAGTCAAAAGAACCCATAAACAAATCAAATGGAAATAACAATAAATAAGTCATGCCAAAACATCTTCGAACCTGATCCACTTTGTAGTTCTTTGAACAAGCCTTTTGTCAACTAGAAGAAGCCCAAAGTATGACTTTTTATGCACAAGTTATGACCTCTCCAAGTCTAAAAGGAACATTCAACTTCCAACAAGCAAATAACTATCGAATCAAAAAAATATAGAAAAACCACTAATACCACAATGTAGATTATCAAATCATCTTTCTAAGAAGTATAAGAAGTCAAAAAATAAACATCCTAGGGGAAAGTTATGCCCCTTGGAAAAAAATTTCTCAATTTGAGTATTAGGTGCAAAACTAGTGGCCCTTGTCCCCCATCTCCATTCACATATCCATGTTTGTATAATGTATTGGATATTTTTTCATTACTATTAAATTGCTCCACATAAGGGCTTGGCTAAACGAAAACAAAACCTTTCAAGGCACAACAGACTGGGAACATATACTATAGTTATCAATTTTATATCAATTCACTTTCATATATTAAGTTCAATTCCATACACCGAATTTAATTTTACATGAATCAATTTGAACCAAAGTGAGGTATAATTAGATAACAAATCCATAACCATTCATCTTGGCAATTTTTTTTTTCTACATATTGACAAATCAATTCTCAAAATCTTAGACAGTAAATATATCCTTTCAAATTTTGAGCTAAATGTCACATTTAAATTATATAATTTTAAAATATATGCTTCAAAGTTTATTCTTTGACTGCAAACTCTAAAAACTTAAAATTCTTATTATTCATTTGTCAAACCATTATTTTTATTGCAAATATAGATTACTAAATTTTATAAATTAACCACCTCATCTTTTAAAGATTATTAAATCTCTGTATTTAACATATAATTAATTAGATTATATATTTTATATTGATTTTCTATTAATAAATATAATTGAATATAAAAAAAAAAAAACTTAGTATCTGGTCAACTTTATTATTTATTATATTTAAAACTAAAATACTATTACAATATTTACAATTGATTTCTTTTTAGATACTATCAAAGTCTTTTAGACCAGACTGGATTGTACAACTGACAGATATGAATCATTCAAGTCCTTTGTTCGTTAACTGCAACTTCCTTCAATGCTCATTAAATATTTATAATATATCTGAACTAGTACAGGTCGGAACTCATGTGGGTCGATTCAAATATTGTTTCTTTCCTTCTCACAAATAATGAAAGACATTGACTGATGATAATGTGTAATGGGAAAGCATTGACTTACATTCATTAAGATAATTGCTCGTTTCACACATAAACTGCCGGCTGCCGACCCAGGATGTAACGTGCCGACTGATTACATTGGGAACAAATCTCTTATAAACAATAGGTACGTTAACCATAATATACTGCGACTATCAATGCAGACCAATTTTGCTGCTTACAGATTAACGCTTATATCTGGATGTTTCAAATTGAAAATTAGAATACACAGAGTGAAATAATGAAAGACAAATGACTTACAGGCTCTTCCAGTGGGTTCTGGATATGCATTAATAACTTATTCATTCAAATAATTGCTTGTTTAACACATAAACTGCCGGCTGCCGGCCGAGGATGTAGCGTGCTGAATGCTCACATTGGGAACAAATCTGCATGTTTCAAATTGAAAATTAGAATACACAGTGAAATAAAGAATTATTATTCATAAGTCGTATGTTCTCAACATAAAATAAACATCACATACAGTCGTATTATTATTCTGTTTATAAAAAAACAAACACAGAAGAGAAAGAAGAAACACAACAAATCTAAAATCAACACTATAATATTTATTTATAATATTTTATCTTAAAATAGTTGAGTTCTATTGTTTTAAAAGAGGGCAGTTAACAACCACTTCTATCCTTAAGAGAACAACTCCAAAAGTAACTAGACTATTACTTGAACAATGCTAATTTTATTAAGAAAACTGGTGTCTTTAATGGAGAATTTTTTCGATCATGTCTTATCCTTTCTATTTCTCATGGAGTTAATTAGTGTCTATCCATGTTTATTAAATACATGTATGTTATACATTTATGAACTCTATTATGAGCTTAAGATTTTCAGGAGTGATGGCGATCAATCTAGCAAGTATATATCATGTATTAGTGATGCATATTGTATAATGGTTATAAAAATGAAAAATGGATGTTTTAATGCACATTAATAGTCATGATAATATTTTATTTTGCTCTCACTTTGGCTTCTACTTCTTTAACATATTTTAATGTGCATTAAGACATCCACTTTCACGATTTTCCTCACCAAATTTTTAAATTTCTTGATCACATCTAGATTATTCTCACTTACCTAGACCTACCTACCAATTTTTTATTGTTTTTTAGGATGCTAATGCGATGCATGCCCATTGTGCTATTATCTTGTGAGTTTACCAAATCTAATTGTTGGTATTTCTAGTTCAGTTTTCTAATGTTATCTATCATAAAGTTTTATACTAAAGAAACATATTCTAGCTGAATTTGATCCTTCATATCTGAAAAGAACTTCTTGAAAACTCAATATTAGATTTACTTCTTCCCCAACAACCCAAAAAAACTATTCTTTATCGTCTCTTCTCTCTTTGTTACATACTCCATAAGCTAAACATATATAATCAATTTATATTTTCTATTTTGACTAATAAAAGTTGAAAGATTAAAATAAAACTTTGATAATTCTTGATAAGCTTCCAATTAGTCACTGAAATTTTTGTATCCCTAGCTATGAGTTCTATCTGGAAGTTTTTCTAAAACAAATTCTTGCACTATATTTATCTCTTCCTTTTTTTTTCTTTGAAACAACTAGTTTGATATTGATTTTAGTTTTTTTTTACAATTCGACATTCTCATATTTATATTTTATTTTGTTTGGACACTAACACTTGACTAGGATGGAAACACACCATGTGGATGTTCACATAATTCAATAGCATCCTAGACAAAGTGATATTTACTTTACCAAAACTTTTCTTATTTATTTTTGTTCTTACTTTTATATTCAATTCTTCAATTCAATATTTTCTTTTGTACAATTGTCAAATTTATAAACCAACTTGTAGATTTAACTTAAAAATACATTGTTTCTTAATTTAAATAATATTAGAATAATTTTGGTTATTTTATATTCTTTCCATTATGTCATAGCAACAAAAAATTATTGTTTCAATCTAGTTAAATTCTAGTGTAAAACTAAACTTTCACACATAAAACATATCGTAATATTTTAGATTTTTAGTCAGGATGAGATTTTTGTTAATTGAATATTGTAAAATCTTATTCTTGAAACTTGACATGTTCAATATTTTAAATTGAAAATTATAATAAATGAAAAAAATAATTATTACTCATAAGTCTTAATTTCTCCAACTAAAAGACATCACATAAAGTTTGGCTATTCTTGCCCCCAACAAACTAAAAAAAAATATTTTTATATAGAATCAAACATAAGAGTTAAGAGAGATTAGAAACATAACAAAGCTATTTTAAATTCAAGAAAGAAAAAATATTTACAAATGAACTCTCTATCTCTTACCCACTAAAATTAGTTGTTGTTAACTTAGACTACTTGTAACACTATGTAACTCTTTATTTATAATATTTTATTTTATAATAATTATGCTCATCTATTTCTTTGAAAGAGGTCAGTTAATACCTAATTTTATCTTTAATAGAAAAAAAACCATAGATTTCTCAATTATTCGTTGAACAATACCAATTTTATTAAGAAAAAATGTAGTGAATGAAAACCACAACGTTTGAAAAGTATATACGAATTTTGATATCAATATCCATAGAATGCATTGGGATGTATTGTTAGTTCTGAAAATTGTTTCAATTATCCTCTTTACATAATTTATAATTGAAAATGAAAATAATTTCAACTAAGCTATTATAAGGACAAGTATCCAATCAAAATATACTAGTGAAAATAGTTATCTACATAAAAATAATATCAACTTAATTTGAAGAATGCCAACCGAAAAGAACTATGTCTGGATGAATTTGGGTGAAATCATAAATTGCAAAGCTTGATGCTTCACATAAGAACGTCTAGAGTAACTTTATAGTGGAGTTGGCTTGGGCTTGGGGTTTTCTCCCTCGAGGTTATAGATTCAACTCCACTTCATAGTGCAAAAGGCGAGGGTCATTAACATTGTGCTAGTGTCGGCTCCACTAACCCAGGGTATAGGATTGTACTTTATTGCTAACCTTTAAATCCACCAATTGTAGTAAAGTTGGTAGGGGCTTGGGGTTTTCTCCCTCGAAGTCACAAGTTTGACTCCACTTCATAGTGGGAAAGGAAAGGATCAATAATATTGTGCTAGTTCTTGCTCCACTGACCCAGGGTATAGGATTGGACTTTGTTACTAACCTTTTACCAAAAAATACCTTAATTTAAACAAAATTTAATTGTATAGGTCTTGAAGATGATTCTATAGTTTGGAGAGAGTCTTGAACTTGAACACCAATGCTTAGCATGGATTTCCTCACTACATGGTGTTATCCAACACAAATATGGCCTAAAAAGCATAGATTTAAACAAAAAATAATATCCTACACACATAACATAAGGAATATTAAATTTAATAATCATGGGAAATTATTATATGCTAAAATGATAACACGGTTTAACTCTAAAAATAAGAATTAAGAAATTAAGGGTATGGAGAGAATAAACTATATTTTCACTTCTTCCATGGAGAACCTACACACAAAAAATAAAATATTTTTTGGTTTGGTTATTTAGGGGCTTGCCTCAATAAAACCCTTATTTTGGTATTTCCACCTCCACAACAACCAATATTTAACATGTATTAAAAAATATGTAAATAATATAATGATAAAGATAATTTTAATATGAAAGAAAATGTTGAGTGATAAACAAGAAAAAAATCACCTTGAAACTTAAAATAATTGGTGACCCTGTACTTCAAGAATCTTGTAGAGAATAAAATATAGTGACATACATTGTGAATAGTCTGTTATGTTTTAAATAGTGGACAAGATTATTGCTGCTTAAAAAGTTGTTTTCAAAAGTATGCATGTGAATGAGAGAGAGATTTGAAATCAAAATAAGAGAGAGCCCTCCAAATTGATTTGGGTTGATTTTTTCACCTAACTACATGCATAACCATTGCAAGTAAAAAAACACAAGAAGTCAATTCTCCAATGACCACTAGAATCATGAATGTTAATATGATGCTAACACATTGCAAAAAAAATCATAAAATTTTTTGTTGTCTAGAAGAATTTACACACCAAATAATATGAACATGGTGTAACACCCCTCCGTTTTGCTTTCTGGATTGTGTATTGTGTTCTTGTTTTGCGTTGATTTATGTTTCTAGATATTCTGATACTTTATCTTGCGTGTGTATTTGAGCGCTATTCATTGAGTGATAGACTATATTATGTGATGTGATTTGATTTATCTGATGCTTTAGTTTACATGCTTTAATTGGTGTAATGATGATGTTAGTTGATATAACATGTTAGTGTATATGAGAATATTTGATGTATTGTGAAAGTGCCAGTTATGATGACTGTATTGGTGAAGAGGACGGTTTCGTATCACTTGCTTGCGAGCGCCCTGCGTATCTGAGATTTCTTCTTCACGGTGTGTATTATATACTGTTATATTATATGATGTTGGATACTATGTTTTTAGGTATGCAGGTACATGACACCGACTCCACCTGGTTTCACAGGTCTAAGCATGTCGATCCAATGGTTAAGTTGAAGGGAGATAGTAGCTAGGTAACATTTGTCAAGTCTACACCCTAGCCATAGTGTGTCTTCAGTCATCTGTGTTGAGTCGTTGTTTGCCTTACTTTAATGTTATTTAATTTTGAAGGATTCTTGATTTGGAAATAGATGTTTAGAATTATTGCATTGTTGAAAGTAGAGATTATTTTAATATTAAGTGAAATTTATGCTTTGAGGAGATATTTATGTTGATGATGAAATTGTATCTAATTAAATTTTAATTTATTTAATTAATTAAATTAATCTTGAAAAATGTTGAATTTAATTATTAAATAATTAAAATTAATTAATTGAGTTTATTGAAATAAAATAAATTAAATTAAATCAAAAGAATTGAAGGAAAAGTGAAATTGCATTTTAAAATCAATTTGGGGTTTTCGAAAATGGAAAAAGGAAATAAATATCTATTTTCAATTTGCATGCGTTTGAAAATTAGGGTTGAGCAAGATATTTTTGGATATAGGTGAATTGCATGTTATTGATTATTAAGAAATCATTGAAGAAGAATTCATTGACGGGAAAAAAGAAATTTTTGAAAAAACTTGCACAAAGAAGGATTTGAAGAAATTTTGGAATTGTTGGAGGATAATCTGTTTTCAATTTTTGAAGTTCTTGGATTGGATCCGTTGCACATTTGAAGTAAATTGTGAAACTCTTGGAAGGAGGCTTGCATCAGAAATTCAACTTCTTCTGTAGCTTTGGATTCCAGGTTTTTTCTTGATTATTCATTTCGTATATTATTGTTTTCAAATTTGTTGTTAAAATCAATTGTGAATTGGAAATTGTTAAATGAATCTAGATTTAGATCTATTCAAATTTGGGGGAAATTGAAGAAACATGGTTTAAATTAAACCTCGTATTGTGTTTTCAACATTTAGGTTTTAGAATGAAGATTTTACTCTTGTAATTATTCAAATATGTTCTTCAAAAGAAAATCAAACCCTCGTAGAAAACCTTCAGCAAAAAGATCTATTTGAATTTTCTTTATTTTGTTATTGTGAATTTTAAGGATTAGTGTTGAAAGAAATTTAGATTTTCACCTTTCTGGATTTTAGAACGAAGTTCTGGAAAAATTTATCAAATTTCTATTTTTGGTTTTATTTATTATTTCCTTGATTTTACCAGTAATTTAATCCTATGAAAATAAATATATTTATATATATAAATATACATCCTATATAAATATTTATATTTATTAAATTGTCATAGATAAAATCTATTTACTGTTTTAAAATTAAATGTCGTCCGTACGGCGTGACAAAGGCACGAATTTCTAAGAAATTCGTTGAAAGTATGTACGAATTTAATTTGATAAAAAAATTCCAGATTTCTTTTAATCTGTATCATGTTAATGTTTTGTTTTGGGTAAATAATATTTAAAAAATATATATATATTTGTGTTAGAGGCAGGTGGGGAGGTCAAACCCCCACCAACCACGCATCCCAAGGGAGGGATGCACCTACCATGGGCAGTGCGCCCACCTTTTTGGGGGATGCACTCCCCATGGGAGGTGCGGCCTTCCCCATGTACACCCGCCCCTATACATAGTACAGGTGGTGAAGGTACTAGTAATGCTGCAGAGTGCGGCAGGGGTATTGACGGTACAACTGTCCGACCCCTTAATTGTTTTTTTTTTTAATTGTTATTTTTGGTTTTCGTGTATGTGAATCCAGTGGTTAAATTCGCAGTTATATGAATGAAATTTTTATTTTATGTTTAATTTTATTAATTATTATATATATTAATATTATATAGTAATATATAATATTTAATATATATTTATAATTTGATAGGGGAAAATAGATTCTTAAGTTTAGAAATTTTCTTTTCTAGAATTAATTAATTTTTTTTCCAGATTGATAAATTTATTGTAAAACAGAGGGTTATGGTTTTTAGATAATCTTAGCATGTTGTAAATTTAGTGGGATTATATTATTAGAAGGAAGGTATTTATATACAATTGAGAGAATAAATAATATTTTATCTTATTTTATTTTGCTGTTGCAAAATAGGTATTATTGGTGTGTTAAAAGAAATGATTAGTCTGTGTGAGAAATATATTTAATTATGTGATTTAAAGCAAATATGTATTTTGTTAACATGATTGAAGAAAATAATGAGATATATATATTGCATGAGTAATATGAGTAGGTATATTTAAATATATACATAGTTTAATATTTTGTCTTTTATTAGATAGATGCATGTAATTTAGTATTGCATGGAGATTTGAAAAGATAAATGATGAATGTATGAATTAATAGATATATAGAAAAGATAGTTTACAAATTGAGTATATTCATGTTTTAATAGAGAATTGAGAAGATATAGGTTTTGGATATAAATATAGAAAGGTTATTGTCAATAATTTTATGTGGTATTAAGAGATAATTAAGGAGTTGTTTGCAATGAAAAGTCAATTAATTACCTTAAGTTATTTATTTCTATTCGAGCAATTTAATTATTGTGAATGAAATTATGAATGAGATATGGATTTAGAATATCCAAATATAGCAATACCCTTGTGATTGTCTTTTATAATTATTTTCCTCATAGGTTGCAAAAGGGGTTGTGAGTTTTAATAGTTTAAATTCCCTATTATGAAAATGGAAGATGGGTATATGGTTATTTGAGTAAACCTTGTTATCGTGCCATTGACTTTGTAAACATTACCTATTGCTTGAGTATGGATTTAGGAAATCCAAATACTAGATTGAATTAATGACTTGAATGCTTTTGTAGCTATGTCGTCATGATGTATTTTGGGATATGGGATTATGTGTTAGTCCAAAATCGTAAGTCTTCCAGAAGAACTTAGAGGATGAGGGTTGTTGAATCTTTATGTCATCTAGTTGTTTATCCCTTGGGTAGTGCATGGCATCTTTTCAAGTTTTACCCGGTTTCCACGAATGAGGATGTTTGTGCCTCCTGTGAAAGGAGTGGGCTACGTGTGGTTGTTCCTCCAAGATGTTTGGAGTGAGTTCTTTTAATGGTTTCCTTCTTGAGTTGGAGTGGTTATGATGCTTAGGTTGCATGCACTTGTGTTTCCCTTGGAGTATGGTTTATATGGTGTGTTGTCCATTAGAAGAGTGGCTTCTGATAGGCGTCGGAGCCCAAAGAGGTAAACCAGGTAACCTTCAGAATTTATTTAAACAAGTGATAATTAAAGTGATGTACTTAGAAGATTAGGACTAACTTCTCACTAATCAAGATAATTTTACCTCACTCACAGACACAAGGGCTTGTTTAGACTTGGGGTGAGTGGGAAGGCTTGGAATGGCAAGATCAACTATCTTGTGTGTACAAGTGGTAGTTGATTCCACATGAGTGAGTATGAGGGCCGGGATTTGGTTGAGGTCACCAGGATTACCTGTGCCGGAGCCTATGAAGGATGCCCAAAGGAGATCTCATGACTACTATGCGATGACACTCTATCTAGGACAACTGTTGTTTATTGTTATATGTGTATGGTTCTTTGAACATACTTGATTAATATTATGTCTGGAAGCAATGTGACCTATGTCAGTGATGTTTGAGTTGTACTTGTTTAGTTCATTTGTTTGTTTATATCAGTATGAGTCAATATGAGTCTGCCTTTGGTTAGTGGTTGTAGATCTTTGTCCATGTTACGTTGTTACTATCTCCTAGCATGGGGGGTGGGCCTTCGGGTACCACTTGGTTGGGTGGAACATGCACCAAAACCGTTGGGTTCCCCTTGATCTTCAGTACTTGGTGGCGAGACATCCAGATGGATAGCTCGCGGTTCTTGTTGTAATTTCTTGCATTGTAATATTTTAATTTGTATAAGTTATTTTATCCCTCTTATGTTTATGAGGTGGAATTCCGTAATTGTAACCTTATGTACTATTGCCTCATTCTGGGAATGAGTGATGTAACTATTGGAATAGGTAAATGATTATGAGATGGTATCTTGGATGTTTATCTTATTATGTTATGTGGTATTTTTACGTTGTAAGATGTTTATTTCATAAAGTATTTAATGCTTTGGTTAAATGACTGATGTTTGTGTGGGTTTTAGTAATCCCAACTTTGTAGCCTTAGAGGTTGTTGTTAATTAGTAAGTGAATGTGTATGTTAATTGCACATTAAAAAAAAAAAATTGATTCGCTTAAATCGTTAATTACAACTTCCTTTAGGGTTACTTGGCAGGGCATTACACATGGGACTAAAAGATTCATAATCTAGGTGTTGATATTTGAAATTAAACAATTTTTTTCAAAACACTAAAGAGGGGTTGTTGTGTAGCGTTAAATTGCAAGTGTATGTAATGTAGGATACTATACCCCCCTTTAGAAGGCATATAAATTATACTAATATATGTATGCTAAATTAGAAATTAATAATCACACATATTACCAAAGGATACTATAGAGGATACATAATATTCCATCTAGGTTGATATGCCCCAAAGAAGAATACCTAAAAAATAACTAGAACATCTTGCACGAACACATATATTATGAAAAAACTATTACAAAAAATATGTTATTAAAAAAATACTACACAATACATAAAAGAAACACGAGACTGGAACTTATGCAAACAAACATTCGAAACAACTCTCAAAAAGAGGAAAATAGAATGAAAGATAACATGAAGATAATGAGATAAATTATTTAATATGCATGAATATAAAGTTGTATTATGTTAGAGTCCATACATATGATTTTAATTGACCATGGTTACTACAATCTATGTATTATAGGATAACCATGAAAAGGGTAGGACACATGAATACTCATATTATAACAAGTTGTATTATGCTAGGTGGTTCATATGTTACCAAGATGTAATGAAATAATATAGAGTTTTTATTATTATAAAATTTAAGAGAGTAGAGTGTGAGGATTGTGAGATCCCCTCTCAAAATAATTAAATGATTCCAAAAATGTAAAAGTTATTTTAAGGAGAGAAAAACAAAATATACTTGACGAAGAAGCATCAATGATAATGTTGTATGATTCAAGACATATGATATTTTATGCATGGAATGACATCATGGAAGATAGGTATGTAACATCAAAAATATAAGATCACTCGCAAGAAAACACACTAAGGGATCCATATACTTGGGGTTGGTATGAATATTTGATAATCATGTATATCAATGGAAATTTTTGAGAAGACATCATTCCCTAGGTAGAGTGAAGTAGAAGTACAATTAAATAAAGATACATAAAGAAAAATATTTTTTTTGGGTCAACAAGAAAGAGGCCTAAATGTCTCAACACTTTGCATTATCCCCAAAAATTTAAAATGCAAAGCACAAAACATCTAGAAGAGAAATGATACAAGAAAAATATTGATAAAATTACTCCATCCATGTATCCATTTACATACAAGCATATCATAGGTCCTCTAGGTAATATTAATGGACAAAAACAAGCAGTCATGGGGGAACGCAAAACAATCAAGAAAAAAATATAATCTAAAGATAAGAGTACTATTTTAGAGAAATTACTCAAATAGATCATTTGTCACCCAATATGTATCATAAGGGGAGGAAGTTCAAGCCTATATCTTTGAAGTATTATAAGAATAATACTGTGTGGCAGTGGCATCAAATGCTAAGGAATTGGATGCAAGTACAAAATGTTTTTGAACATGATGTCAAGAAATTATCAACGATCTTGTGAAGATCGAGGCTAACATCACAATGTCAATGAAAGATTCAAATAGATTCTCTTCATCAGGGGAGTCTGGTAATGTACTTGACCTATCCTTTTTAAATATTATAACTAGAAATAAAATGAATTATTATAATTTTAATATGAACATATCAATTATAACAAAATAGTAAAATATATATTTTTTGTAATAAAAATTATAACGTAATATGTAATACCCCTCCGTTTTCCTTCATGTCTAGTTTGTTTTATGCTTTGTTGGGTTGCAGATACTTTGATACTGGACACCTTTTATTATGATGTTTTGATCGCTACTATTGAGCGATAATTATTATGGTGTGAGGTGGTTAACTGATTATAGTTTCACATGCTTTAATGCTTTAATGATGTTAGTAGAGTTAGCATGAGATTTTATATGTGATTATTGATTTAGATGTAATGTCAGTTTTGGATGAGTGTATTGGTGAAGAGGACGGTTTTGCATCACTCGCTTGCGAGCGCCCTGCGAATCCATGATTTCCTCTTCACGGTGTGTATTATATGCTAGATATACTGTATGATGTTTATTTGGTTTTCAAGATTACAGGTACATGACATCGACTCCACCTGGTCTCACAGGTTTGAGCATGTCGATTCAGTGGTTAAGTTGAAAGCGAGATAGTAGCTAGGTAACATGTGTTAGTCTATGCCCTAACCTTAGTGTGTTGTCAGTCCTGGTTGTTGAGTCACATTTTACCTTTTGTAGTGTTACTCGATTAGGTATGATGCGTAATTATTAAATCAAATTTTGAATTATTGCATTGTTTTGAATGTAGTGATTTTGTATATTTAAATGGAATATTCTTTGATGTTTTATTTAAAGTGGATAATTAAATTTAATTAGTTAAGTTTTAATTTATTTAATTAAATTAAATTTAATCTCTAAAGGATTGAATTTAGTTATTGAATAATTAAAATCAATGAATTAAGTTTAATGGTCTAAATTAAATTAAGTCAAATGAAATTGAAAATAATTAGAAGTTGCATTTTAATTTCAATGTGAGTTTCGAAATGAGAAATTAAATTAATATCTTTATTTTAATTTTGCATGCAACAAACTTAGAATTGTTGAAGATATTTTGTTTTTTTATGGAAATTGCATATTTAATTAGGGAAGAGAGAGTTTGTTATTTTAGAAATTAAAATTGTTTTTTAGAAGATTACTATTTTGAATGGAAAAATTTGTGGGAAGTTTTGGGGTTTTCTTTTGAGTTTTATTTTTTGTTTTGGGGATTATTATTTGCATGTAAACAAAAGATTGCAGGAAAAGAAAAGAAGAGAAAAAATTGCAGGAAAAGAAAAGAAGAGAAAAAGAAAAGAAAACGAAATAGAAAGGGAGATTTGGCTGTAGAATTAGTTTTTGTGTGGAATTGGGTAGAATAGGATTGAAGGAAGAAATTCGGTAGAAGTGGATTAGATTATTGGATCGTCGATTGATGGGATCCGTTGCATGTTCAAAGAAATTTTAGGAATTCATGGGAGGAAGCTTGCATCAAAATCTATATTCTTCAACAGCTTTGGATTCCAGGTTTTTTTGTCGTGTTCGTTCATTTCATATTAAATTGTTTTTTTTAAACCTGTTGTTGAAATCATTTGTGATTTGGAAATCATTGTTTGAATCTAGTTTTAGATTTACCTAGATTAAAAAGAAAGAAAAATGTTTAAAACTTCTGTAGGGTTTCAAACAAAAAACGAGAAACGTAGGCTCATTGTTTAAATTATACATTGGTTGAGTTTTAAACATTTAGGATTGTAGTGAAAATACCCTGCCCTATTTGAAAAGATTCTGATCTGTATTAAAACAAACATTTGTAAGAAATTTTCATTGTATCATTAAGATCCGTTTTTAATTCTTCCTAATGGTGGTAATTATTCTTGGGAATTTAAAAGGATGAAATTAATAAAAACAAGTTTGGTTTTTTGAATATATATAGTTTTGCAGAACATTCTGAGAAAATTTAATTTAAATTTTGTGTGACTGTGTTTTTTTTTAACTTTCTGTAATTTACCAATTAAATAAAAAATTCTGGAAAAATATTTATCTATATATATTTTTATATATTATGTGTATGCACAAATAATATATAAAAATACATATACATTTATATTATTCTCTTTTGTGATTGAGAAACGAATTCTGTTCAAATTCGTAACGAGTTTGTTTTTGGTTTGGAAATCAAAATTTATTGATAACTGTATTTTAGAAGTTTGTAAAAAAAAAATTAAATTTTTTTTTGGAAGTATTTTGTGTTAATGGCGGATGGGGAGGTCAAACCCCCACCGCCACGGATTTCAAGGGGCAGGACACACCTACCATGGGCAGTGTGCCCACCTCTTGGGGGATGCACTCCCCATGGGAGGTGTGGCCTCCCTTAGGCATACCCACCCCTGTACATGGTACAAGCGGTGAAGGTACTAGCGGTTGCAGGAAGCAGCAGGGGTACCAGTGGTACGTCCGTCCGACCCTTGTCACTTCATTTAAAGTTTATTTTTTTTTTAAACTTTTGTTAAAGTTTTAATAGTTTTTTTTATATAAATTTTAATTCCTGTTTCAATATTGTTTTTTTAGAAATTCTATTAATGGGAATTTTGGGTTTTAGTGAAATTCATTACTATATATATATTGGATAATAATATATAATAATATATATATATATATATATATATATATATATATATATGTTGTTGATATGTTGTTATATATTTAATGAATATATATATATATGTAAATGTATACTGTGTGTCAAGGTTTATTACTTAGTATATTCTGTGTAAATATAATATATGTATATATAATATATATATATACAGTGTATATATATATATAAATATTTATATATATTTATATTGGAATAGGATAATTTGTTACTTTTGTTATTCTGTGTTGTTTCCCAGAATTATGAAATTCGGTTTAGACAAAAATGGGGTTGACATGTTTTGTTGTATTAAATAAATATATTTAGATCATAGTCAGTTTGTGATTTACATTTATATATTTATATGAGTGCATGATTAAGTGTTGGTAATTATTATTTAAATTGTGAATTTGAAAAGAATTAGATGAGATAGTTAAGAATTTTGAAAGAGACATTTCTTCCATGAGTATATTTGATTCAAATGCAAAATTGATATCTTGTTTTGTTATTTTTGGATTTATCCTTTCTATATAAAAGTAAAGGTAATGATTTTAGTTTATTGCTTATTTGATTTAAGTAATTGATTATTTACTGAAAAGTGTTAGTTAGGAAATGGATTTAATATATCCAAAGATAGCATGATTTCTTGTCCTGGCTTATTGTTAATATATGTTTCCTTATTTTTGATTATATTGGGAAAGGTTTATTTGTGTATCAATTGTAAAAACTTCCAGTGTGTGGATCATTCCCTTGTTAAGTTAACATTCGTTCCCCTTGGGTAGTGCTTTATGAGTTTGTTTCCTCCTAGTGTTGGAGTGGATTTCCTTATTTGTTGTCTCCTAGAAATAAGAGAGATTGAGTTAATTGGTTTAGTAGCACTTGAGTCACCCTTGGAGTCTAGATTTGAGTAGTGTGTTATCCATCAGAGGAGTGGCTTTTGTTAGGGGCCGGAGCCCAAAGAGGTAAACCGGGTAACCTTCAAAAGTGTTTTTAACAAGTGATAATTAAAGAAATTGAATTAGATGATTAGGATACCTTCCACATTAATCAAGATAAATTAACCTCACTCATAGACACAAGGGCTAGTTTAGACTTGGGGTGAGTGAGAAGGCCTGGAATGGCAAGGTCAACTACCTTGTCCATACGAGAGGTAGTTGATTCCGCTTGAGTGAGTATGAGGGCCGGGATTCGATTGAGGCCACCAGGATTACCAGAGCCTGTGAAGAATGCCCAGAGGAGATCTCATGAGGCACCTTGTGATGACACTTTGTCTAGGATAACATAGTGTTTTATGTTGTGTGTATGGATTCTTTATCCTACTCGATCAATTTTATGTCTGGAAGCAATGTGACCTTGTTAGTATTAATCTCTTATTGATCATATGTTGGTTGAGTCAGTATGCATTAGTATGAGTTTGCCTTAGGTTAGAGGTAGTAGTTCTCGTCCATGTTGTTTGATTACTATCTCCTAGCATGGGGGGTGGGCCTACGGGTACCACAAGGTTGGGAGGAACATGCACCAAAACCGTTGGGTCCCCCTTTGATCTTTAGTTGATGGAGGCGAGACAACCGGATGGAGAGCTCGTGGATCTTGTTATGGTTTCTTGTACCTTGTATATCAAATGTATTAAGTTGATTTCACCCCTCTTGTAATTATGAGGTGGTTTTATGTATTTGAAACACTTATGTATTTATGACTCATTCTAGGAATGAGAACTGTAAATAGTTATTCTTATGACGGTTTTATGCTATGGATATTATCTTCATATCTTGTCATTTATTTATGTTGAATGGATGCTTTTATTTAAGTATTTAGTTGTGATGAATCTTAATGATGTATGTTAATGGGAATTAAGTAATCTCGGTTGCATAACCCTAGGGGATGTTATCAATTATAGGTGAACATGTAGGCTTAATTTACTTTTAAAAAAAAAAAATAGTTCGCTTTTATAGTGAATTGAAACTTCCCTTAGGGTTGCATGGCGGGGCATTACACATGGTATCAGAGCCCGGGTTTAAACACTGGGCACTCTGGGATTATGTTTTACCCATTAAACTTAGTTGCGTAGGTTTTCAAGTGTACCTTATCTAATACCTTTGTGTGTCTGTGCAAGAGCATGCCTCCCAGACGTGGACAAGGCAGAGGACGAGGACATGGTCGGATAGGTGATCATGAAGGGAGTTAGCATGGCTCTTCGCCGCATGCTACGCACATACCAGATCAGGAGGAACATCAGGCCTCCTAGAATGGCCCAGGGGGTGGTGGACAATAGGATCCTCTAGGGGTTGAAGCTGCATAAAAAGCTTTGGAAGACGCTTTGGCACTTCTAGGTCCGGAACGAGTAGATGCAGAGGTTAATCCTGGGGTGAGAGCAGTTCTGGCACAGTCAGAGAGGTTAGCATCTTCTCATATGAGAGATTTGATTTAGTCGCAACCACCACTATTTGATGGAGTAGGTATAGGTTTAGAGGCCGAGACTTGGCTGATAGGCCTTGATCGATGCTTTTCCACGCAGCCCTTTGATAGTAATACTAAAGCGTGGTGCGTTGTTATTCACCTCTGAGGTTTTGTAGCCACTTGGTGGAAGCTAGAGGAGTAGAAGCTCCATATCGACATGAGTACGGTGTCTTAGGAGATCTTTCTTGAGTGGTTCAGAGCCCGCTTTCTCTCTGATCATTGGTGTCAGCATAGGGGCAATGAGTTCCATGCCCTACAACAGTTGGCATTGATGGTAGATCAGTACGAGAGGCGATTCTATGAACTTAAACAGTTCACTGGGATAGGAGATGATGAGGAGATGCTCGTGCAGCATTTCATCAGGGGCTTAAATGCCCGTATTAGTGGAGGAGTGAAGGTCTTTGAACCCAAGTCTATGGAGGTAGCTGTGGAGAAGGCACGACTTGTGGAGGAGAACTTGACTATGGCACTTGGAGGACAAGCAGGTGTTATTATTGGTAGTTGTACAGGAGCTAGGACTAGTGTCCAAGGTGGACAGTCACAGGGGGCAGTGCCGCCTAAGACTCAGCAGGTATCAGCACATGGTAGTCAACAACAGTCATTCCAGGGGAAACGAAAAGGTTTCTAGTAGGGACAGGGTAACAAAAATTGGAGGCGCATGAAGTGTTTCAATTATGAGCAAGCTGCTCAGAGCTTTTAGTCTACCTTTAGAGGTAGTGCACAGTAGTCTAGTGCACCAACAAGAGGCAGAGGTCATGGTAGAGGAACAGGTTGTTTCTCTTGTGGTTAGCAGGGCCATATTGCTAGGATGTGTCCCCATAAGGGCACGTCAGGGTTCACTCAGAGACCAGCAGCGTCAGAGCCAATAGTGGGAGATGCTAGCAGAGGCCACTGTGTATTCGCAGTGGTTGATAACCACCAGACAAAGCACTAGGGTACCGTAGTTGAGACTCGTGGTATGTTATTGGATAATCTTGTTACTATTCTATTTGATTCAGGAGCATCCGACTCCTTTATTTCTTCATCTGTAGTGTCACGTTGCAGACTGGGAGCTGTAAGGCAAGCCGATAGGTGGTAGGTTGAGCTAGCGTCAGGTGTGAAAGCTGAATTGCATTCTATAGTACCTGACTATAGGTTGGAGATTGGACCCCTCCATACTACCTTAGACCTTCGAGTTATACCATTGGGATCCTATGATGTCATCATAGGTATGGATTGGTTAGAGGCTCACTGAGCAGTTATTGATTATCGACGTAAGTCGATTTGGTGCATTAATGCATCTTGTGGTGAGGTTGAGATTATATGAGTACAAAGACCGATATCTTTGAAGATTATTTCAGCTATGCAGTTGAGGAGATGTGTTCGTCAAGGATGCCAGTTGTTTGCTGTTTCAGTTGACGACTTGGGTTTAGGTGATGAAGAGGAGAAGGTATCTCTAGATAGTCATCCTGTGCTTCAGGAGTTTTCTGATGTGTTTCTTGATGACATTCTAGGGATGCCACCACAAAGAGATATAGATTTTAGAATTGTTTTAGTACCTGGATCGGAGCTTATTTCACGAGCTCCCTACCGCATGACTACTCAGGAGCTAAAAGAGCTTCGCTTGCAGTTAGAGGAGTTTCTACAGAAGGGATTCATTCATCCTAGTGTTTCTCCTTGGGGAGCACCTGTTATCTTTGTGAAGAAAGCAGACGGTTCACTTCGGTTCTGCATTGACTACCAACAGTTGAACAAAGTAACGATCAAGAATCATTATCCACTTCCTAGAATTGATGACTTGTTTGATCAAGTCAAAGGTGCTATTGTCTTTTTGAAGATAGACCTTAAGTCGGGATACCATCAGCTCCGTATTTTTGATGCAGATATCCATAAGATGACATTTCAGACGCAGCATGGTCACTACGAGTTTACTGTGGTACCATTCGGGTTTACGAATGCACCATCTGTGATCATGATTCTGATGAATGGAGTATTCCGCACTTATCTGGATAGGTTCATCCTTGTGTTTCTCAATGATATATTGATATATTCTAGGATAGTAGAGGAACATGAGGAGCATTTGCGACAGGTTCTGCAGTGTTTGTGAGAAAACCAACTTTATGCCAACTTGTCAAAATGCGAATTCTTTAAGACTAAGATCAAGTATCTTGGTCATGTGATCTCAGGAGAGGGTGTATCTGTGGATCCTTCAAAGATCCTAGCTATTCTAGATTGGCCTACGCCCATGAACGTGGTAGATATTCATAGTTTTATGGGGCTTGTAGGATACTATAGGAGGTTTGTTCAGAATTTTCCCAGAGTAGGCCATCCTATCACTTCTATTCAGAGGAAAGGGAAGAGGTTTGATTGGTCAAAGAAGTGTGAGTCAGCTTTTCAGGTTCTTAAGGATAAGTTGACTAGTGCACCGATTTTAGCGATACCCGATCCCGTAGGAGATTTTATGGTTTGTACAGACGCATCTTTGGAGGGCTTAGGAGCAGTCCTGATGCAGGAGGGATGAATCATAGCCTATGAGTCATGGAAACTTAAAGATCATGAACTGAATTATCCCACACATGATCTTGAGTTAGCGGAAATAGTCCATGCATTGACCAAATGTAGACACTTTCTTCTCGGGCACAGATTTGAGCTTCATAGTGATCACAGGAGTCTTCGGTACATCTTCACTTAGTCGAACCTTAACGCTAGACAGAGGCGCTGGATGGAGTTCCTTTGTGAGTATGACTTCAAGGTGAAGTATATTTAGGGGAAGGAGAACGTCGTAGCTGATGTGCTCAGTAGACGTAGACATGTGATATCTGAGATGACTCTTATGGTAGATTTACGGAGTCAGATTCTTGCTACTCTCCCAGTAGATAGTTGGTATCAGGATGTGAGAGCAGATATTGAGGCAGGCAAACCTCTCGAGGGCAGGTTCACAGGTTACTCACTTGAGTTAGATGGGTTACTGAGGCATTCAGAGCGTATTTATGTTCCTTCAGTAGGTGGCCTTCGCACTTTGTTTTGATAGAGGCACATCGTGCACCATATTCAGCCCATCCTGGGGTGAAGAAGATGCACGCAGATTTACACCAGTTATACTTTTGGCTAGGGATGAAAAGGTATATAGCAGATTTCGTAGCTAGATGTTCAGAGTGTCAGCGGGTGAAGGCTGAACATCAACATCCAGCAGGGCTTCTACAGCCACACCTTGTACTAGAATGGAAGTGGGATATTATCTCATTGGACTTCATTGTTGGTTTACCCAACACCTCGCGACGACATGATGCTATTATGGTGACAGTCGATAGGTTAATGAAGGTAGCACACTTCTCGCCTATGTGTTCTTCCTATAATACGTCATCAGTTGCTAGAGTGTTCATGGAGGATATTGTGAGGTTGCACAGTATTCCACGTCGGATTATTTCTGACAGGGATCCAGTGTTTACTTCAGCTCTTTGGACGTCATTACAGCATGCGATGGGGACACAGTTGAACTTCAGTTCAGTGTATCACCCAGAGACAGATGGACAGACTGAGAGGGTTAATCAAATCCTCAAAGATATGCTATGCATGTATGTTATGGACCAACAGACATGATGGGAGGATTACCTTTATCTAGTGGAGTTTGCTTATAACAATAGTTACCAGAGTTCCATTGGCATGGCACCTTTTCAGGCTTTGTATGGGCATCCTTGTCGTACCCCTCTTAGTTGGGATCGATTAGAGGACAGAGTGTTATTGGGTCTAGAGATGTTATAGGACATGGAGCAGCAGGTAGACCGGATTAGAGAGCACCTAGTAGCAGCACAGGATAGACAGAAGAAGTATGTGGATGCGCATTGAGTGGATCGTCAGTTTTCTGTCGGTGACAGAGTATTCTTGCGGGTGCATCCGCGAAAGAGTCCAATCCATTATGGAAAGGGTTCTAAGTTGGCACCTCGCTTTGTCGGACCTTTCGAGATACTCGAAAAGATTGGTCTAGTTGCTTACCATCTTGCTTTGCTGCCCAGTCTTGCAAGTATTCATGACGTTTTCCATGTTTCAATTCTTCAGTTATATCATCCAGATGTTACTCACATCCTTGATTGGAATTCTTTAAAGGTAGAGGACGGGCAGCTGGCTTTGGAGCCCGTGGCCGTAATAGAGCACAGAACGCTCGCTCTTCGAGGGCGAGATATTGAGCAGGTCTGAGTTCAGTGGGATCCTAGGGATGATGCTTCATCCACCTAGGAAGATGCAATTAAGATGAGGGATTTATATCCCTACTTGTTTGCAGGCTTCCAGGAGTAAGCCTGGCCTTAGGGGGGGAGGATGTAATACCCCTCCATTTTGCTTCATGTCTAGTTTGTTTTATGCTTTGTTGGGTTGCAAATACTTTGATACTGGACACCTTTTATTATGATGTTTTGATCGCTACTATTGAGCGATAATTATTATGGTGTGAGGTGGTTAACTGATTATAGTTTCACATGCTTTAATGCTTTAATGATGTTAGTAGAGTTAGCATGAGATTTTATATGTGATTATTGATTTAGATGTAATGTCAGTTTTGGATGAGTGTATTGGTGAACAGGACGGTTTCGCATCACTCGCTTGTTAGTGCCCTGTGAATCCATGATTTTCTCTTCACAGTGTGTATTATATGCTTGATATACTGTATGATGTTTATTTGGTTTTCAAGATTGCAGGTACATGACATCGACTCCACCTCGTCTCACAGGTTTGAGCGTGTCAATCCAACGATTAAGTTGAAAGGGAGATAGTAGCTAGGTAACATGTGTCAGTCTACGCCCAAACCTTAGTGTGTCGTCAGTCCTGGTTGTTGAGTCACATTTTACCTTTTCTAATGTTACTCGATTAGGTATGATGCGTAATTATTAAATCAATTTTGAAATTATTGCATTGTTTTGAATGTAGTGATTTTGTATATTTAAATGGAATATTCTTTGATGTTTTATTTAAAGGTGGATAATTAAATTTAATTAGTTAAGTTTTAATTTATTTAATTAAATTAAATTTAATCTCTAAAGGATTGAATTTAGTTATTGAATAATTAAAATTAATGAATTAAGTTTAATGATCTAAATTAAATTAAGTCAAATGAAATTGAAAATAATTAGAAGTTGCATTTTAATTTCAATGTGAGTTTCGAAATGAGAAATTAAATTAATATCTTTACTCTAATTTTGCATGCAACAAACTTAGAATTGTTGAAGATATTTTGTTTTTTTATGGAAATTGCATATTTAATTATGGAAGAGAGAGTTTGTTATTTTGGAAATTAAAATTGTTTTTTTAGAAGATTACTATTTTGAATGGAAAAATTTGTGGGAAGTTTTGGGGTTTTCTTTTGAGTTTTGTTTTTTGTTTTGGGGATTATTATTTGCATGTAAAAAGAAGATTGCAGGAAAAGAAAAGAAGAGAAAAAGAAAAGAAAACGAAATAGACAGAGAGATTTGGCTGTAGAATTAGTAATTGTGTGGAATTGGGTAGAATAGGATTGAAGGAAGAAATTCGGTAGAAGTGGATTGGATTATTGGATCGTTGATTGCTAGGATCCATTGCACCTTCAAAGAAATTTCAGGAATTCGTGGGAGGAAGCTTGCATCAAAATCTATCTTCTTCAATAGCTTTGGATTCCAGGTTTTTTTGTCTTGTTTGTTCATTTCATATTAAATTGTTTTTTTTAAACCCGTTGTTGAAATCATTTGTGATTTGGAAATCATTGTTTGAATCTAGTTTTAGATTTACCTAGATTAAAAAGAAAGAAAAATGTTTAAAACTTCTGTAGGGTTCCAATCAAAAAACGAGAAACGTAGGCTCATTGTTTAAATTATACATTGGTTGAGTTTTAAACATTTAGGATTGTAGTGCAAATACCTCACCCTATTTGAAAACATTCTAATATGTATTAAAACAAACCTTTGTAAGAAATTTCCATTGTATCATTAAGATCCGTTTTTAATTCTTCCTAATGGTGGTAATTATTCTTGGGAATTTAAAAGGATGAAATTAATAAAATCAATTTTGGTTTTTTGAATATATATAGTTTTGCAGAACATTCTGAGAAAATTTAATTTAAATTTTGTGTGACTATGTTTTTTTTTAACTTTTTGTAATTTACCAGTCAAATAAAAAATTCTGGAAAAATATTTATATATACATATTTTTATATATTATGTGTATGCACAAATAATATATAAAAATACATATATATTTATATTATTCTCTTTTGTGATTGAGAAACGAATTCTGTTGAAATTCGTAATGAGTTTGTTTTTGGTTTGGAAATCAAAATTTATTTATAACCATATTTTTCCGCATTTTAGAAGTTTGTAAAAAAAAAGTTTAATTTTTTTTTGGAAGTATTTTGTGTTAATGGTGGATGGGGAGGTCAAACCCCCACCGCCACAGATTTGAAGGGGCAGGACTCACCTGCCATGGGCAGTGCCCACCTCTTGGGGGACGCACTCCCCATGGGAGGTGCGGCCTCCCTTAGGCATACTCGTCCCTGTACATGGTACAGGTGGCGAAGGTACTGGCGGTATGTCTGTCCGACCCTTGTCACTTCATTTAAAGTTTGTTTTTATTTTATTATTTATAAGTTTTTTTTTTTTTAAACTTTTGTTAAACTTTTAATAGTTATTTTTATATAAATTTTAATTCCTGTTTCAATATTGTTTTTTTAGAAATTCTATTAATGGGAATTTTGGGTTTTAGTGAAATTCATTACTGTATATATATTGGATAATAATATATATATATATATATATATATATATGTTGTTGATATGTTGTTATATATTTAATGAATATATATATATATGTAAATGTATACTGTGTGTCAAGGTTTATTAATTAGTATATTTTATGTAAATATAATATATGTATATAATATATATATATATATATATATATATATAGTGTATATATATATATTTATATAGGAATATGATAATGTGTTACTTTTGTTATTCTGTGTTGTTTCCCAGAATTATGAAATTTGGTTTAGACAAATGGGGTTGACATGTTTTGTTGTATTAAATAAATATATTTAGATCATAGTCAGTTTGTGATTTACATTTATATATTTATATGAGTGCATGATTAAGTGTTGGTAATTATTATTTAAATTGTGAATTTGAAAAGAATTAGATGAGATAGTTAAGAATTTTGAAAGAGACATTTCTTCCATGAGTATATTTGATTCAAATGCAAAATTGATATCTTGTTTTGTTATTTTTGGATTTATCCTTTCTATATAAAAGTAAAGGTAATGATTTTAGTTTATTGCTTATTTGATTTAAGTGATTGATTATTTACTGAAAAGTGTTAGTTAGGAAATGGATTTAATATATCCAAAGATAGCATGATTTCTTGTCTTGGCTTATTGTTAATATATGTTTCCTTATTTTTGATTATATTGGGAAAGGGTTATTTGTGTATCAATTGTAAAGACTTCCAGTGTGTGGGTCATTCCCTTGTTAAGTTAACGTTCGTTCCCCTTGGGTAGTGCTTTATGAGTTTGTTTCCTCCTAGTGTTGGAGTGGATTTCCTTATTTGTTGTCTCCTAGAAATAAGAGAGATTGAGTTAATTGGTTTAGTAGCACTTGAGTCACCCTTGGAGTCTAGATTTGAGTAGTGTGTTATCCATCAGAGGAGTGGCTTTTGTTAGGGGCCGGAGCCCAAAGAGGTAAACCGGGTAACCTTCAAAAGTGTTTTTAACAAGTGATAATTAAAGAAATTGAATTAGATGATTAGGATACCTTCCACATTAATCAAGATAAATTAACCTCACTCATAGACACGAGGGCTAGTTTAGACTTAGGGTGAGTGAGAAGGCCTGGAATGGCAAGGTCAACTACCTTGTCCATACGAGAGGTAGTTGATTCCGCTCGAGTGAGTATGAGGGCCAGGATTCGGTTGAGGCCACCAGGATTATCGGAGCCTATGAAGAATGCCCAAAGGAGATCTCATGACGCACCTCGCAATGACACTATGTCTAGGATAACATAGTGTTGTATGTTGTGTGTATGGATTCTTTATCCTACCCGATCAATTTTATGTCTGGAAGCAATGTGACCTTGTTAGTATTAATCTCTTATTGATCTTATGTTGGTTGAGTCAGTATGCGTCAGTATGAGTCTGCCTTAGGTTAGAGGTAGTAGTTCTCGTCCATGTTGTTTGGTTACTATCTCCTAGCATGGGGGGTGGGCCTATGGGTACCACAAGGTTGGGAGGAACATGCACCAAAACCGTTGGGTCCCCCTTTGATCTTCAGTTTGTGGAGGCGAGACAACCAGATGGAGAGCTCGTGGATCTTGTTATGGTTTCTTGTACCTTGTATATCAAATGTATTAAGTTGATTTCACCCCTCTTGTAATTATGAGGTGGTTTTATGTATTTGAAACACTTATGTATTTATGACTCATTATGGGAATGAGAATTGTAAACATTTATTCTTATGATGGTTTTATGCTATGGATGTTATCTTCATATCTTGTCATTTATTTATGTTGAATGGATGCTTTTATTTAAGTATTTAGTTGCAATGAATCTTAATGATGTATGTTAATGGGAATTAAGTAATCTCGGTTACGTAACCCTAGGGGATGTTATCAATTATAGGTGAACATGTAAGCTTAATTCACTTTAAAAAAAAAAAAATTAGTTCGCTTTTATAGTGAATTGAAACTTCCCTTAGGGTTGCGTGGCGGGGCATTACATAATATCAATAAAAATAGAAACTACATGTTTTGGAGATGCTTTTGTTATATTTTTAAGATCCTTGGTCATGGACACTTGTGTGTAGCATGTATTTGCTTGCAATGCACTATTATCTTGAACATATGAAAAATCAAAAGTCTAGAATGCTTTTTAATGTATGCGTACACTAATAGAAGTGAGATCACAAAATCACTATGTAAAAAAATATGAAAAATGATAGAATGAAAGGAAATGTATTGAAAGAGATTAAACTATAAAAATAAAATAAAATAATAGAAATGGAATAAATATCTCCTAGATTCTATTCTTCTCCAATCTTGAATAGCCTACACATAAAAAAGGAGAAAAAATCTTGGTTGGATGTTTAGGGGTTTTCCTTAGTCAAACCCCAATTTTGGTGTTTCCATCTCCATAGATAGCTAGGATTGATTTTGATAATATTGATAAAAGATTAAAATATATTGAAGATGAGAAATATGTAGTGCTAATGATATAGAAAATAGATTAAATATACTATATACTAACACCTAAAATATTTGATTGCTAACATAAAAAAATTATATTCAATGAGAAGGAGACAACAAAATGAAATATGGTCACCTGAAAGTTGCAAAAGAGCTCTAAAGTGAATTTTAAAGCTATATCAATGTTGTCCTACCCAATCTAACCATACAAGAAATGGAATGCAAGGTACTAGGAGAGTTTTGGTTGCTTTAAAGTAAGAAAAAATCTTTGAGAAAGTTGTAGAGAAATAAAATAACAGTGTATGCATGAAGAGAGAGAGATAGTGAATGGAATTTTTCGTCTTTTACAAAATAGAAAGCCATGACCTTCTTGACAAACAAAGCTATCATTTAGGGTCATTACATTTGAAAGATTCTCAAGAATGTAATTCTCTAGTGATGACTTGAATCATTAATTTTCATAGGATACTATCACATCACGTGGACATTTTTATGTGTCACTCTTGTGTGAGAAAAATAGACTAAAAAACCTAGGATCATCAAAAATTTGTTAGTGGAGAGATTCTGATATTAACACTTTATATCTAAAATATTTTTTATCATGAGCTGAAGGGCTTTAGGAAAATTCACTACCAACAATTCACCACAGGAAAATTCACCGCCAACAATTCCTCACCAACAATTCACTGCCAATAATTGTTTCACTACCATAAAAAAATGATCTCTTCAAAAATTCACCACCAGCAATTCACCGCTGTAGATAATTCTTCGCATTAACATTTTTTTATATATATGTCCAAGACCTTAAGATTTTTTTTACAAAGAATAATTTCCACTACATTGATAATAGAGATGATTATTATTGTTGTATAATTGGTTTACTAGAATAAAATAAAATATATTAAAAAAAAAATTCATTTTGACTATCATACATAAAATTTTCTAATTGTATATGCAATGAACTATCCACGACAATGAATTGGTTGTGGTGAATTTTCCATGAGATGAATTTGTCATGGTGATGAATTATTTGGTGGTGAATTGTTAGCACCTCGGTGAATTTTTTTGGCAGTGAATTGGGAGGATATTATAGTGTAAATTGCAAGGATTTTCAATTAACTACACTACAAGTTGATTACATCGATGGTGAGGCCAAGATATAGTTGTAGGAGGGGTATCACTCTTATTGAAAATTATTCTTCACTTCTAAAACATGATCAAGTAATATCCTAATAGGTTGAGGGTGAGATATTTGTGGTTGATGTGGCATAGCTAGTGTCTTGGGTTCCTTTGGAATCCTTCTATCATGAAAGGAATTAAAGGAACAAGAGTATCCATTTCTAGATGAGGCATAAGCAATGCAAAAAAGTATTGATATCAAATGGGCTACTTTTCTTTTGCTATGAAATGGGTGAATTGAGGAACTGCATGATCCCATATAAGGATACATAATATATGACGAGATTTTTACCAACATAGTGACATGTTTAGGAAAATGGACGACCAAAAGAGGGTCTTAATTGGTCATATTTTTTTGAAATTAGGAAAAACAAAACTTGGATGAGAAATTGATGATAATTACGTTCAAAATTTAAAGATGCAATAACAACAAGAGTCATAGTGCTTTGGACCTACTTTATAAACTATTAAGATTTTTTTTTAAATGGTGGAGATTAAGGGGTTCAAATAGGGTGGCCACACAAACAAATCCTATTTTTTTTTAAAAGAGCATAACATATCATCTAGCATCTAGTTGAGCCCCTAGAATATTTACCCTTTTTAGTATTTCAATAACTATTTTAGTGAAAACTTAGCTAACACCATGTAGTTTATAGTTGATTTTTTTTCTAATTTTAATGAATATACATTTTTACTAATTTTTAAAGTGGACATATCCCAAGAAAAATAAAAAATTGAGCATGCACCCCCTAAAGTTTTGGAAACTAATAAAAAATATATATATTTTTATTGTGTATAGAATAAAGTCTAGTTTTAAATTATTTTTTTCAAATTTTGATAAATGGATAAATAATGAAGCCAAAAATACCATATGTATGTTTTTTAACAAAAAAAATAGAGACACTAGTAAAAGAAGTTAAAGATCAAAATCTTAACATAATTGATATGTAGAAAAAATAAATGATTAGAGAGCTAAGAGAGAGCTCAACATTACTATATTATTTTTCTAAACTTGACATTGAAATATGTCCAAACTTGATGGAGAGCATGCTCAACATTGCATCATTTTTAAGAATTTAAAAAAAATACGTTTATGAGTGTTGACATGTAAGTCCAACTTCAAGGGTTGTATGCCCAAGCCAAATCAAGCCCTAAGGGTCCCAAATAAAATAAAAATGTGAGTGCATTATTGCATGCTCACATAATAACACACTCACATTATAATGCAAGCATATTATAATGTGAGCACTCTATAACATACTCAAATTTCTAGGAGTATAAAATATATCCCTCTCTCTCTCTCTTTATCTTTCCATCTCTCTCCACCTCCTTATATAGCTCACAATCACCCTCTTCTTCATACTATATACATGAAGTAAACATTTACATATGGACATTTACATCTTGAAAGTATAAGTGAAATTTGCATACATGGACATTTAATTTCTTATACATTATGTTATATTTCATGTATATAGTTTCAAGGTATTTGAGAATGGTTTCAACTCTCTAGAAGCTATAATGTAAATTCTAGGTTTTTGAAGATCTTATAATTTTTGAGACAATCAAATATTAGCAATCAACAGGCTCCTATAATATTGTAGTTGTATAGAGAATGGAAAATTCGAGGGTTGATGAGTACATTAAGAGAGTGCAAGATCAATATTTCAAACAAGGAATGGATCCAAGAAATTAGCTAGTGCGAGGAAATGGGAAGTATTAAGAGTGGAATGATTGGTAATATTGAGGAAGGGGTGGGACCCACCAAGGGTTGGATGAGCATGGTCAACAAGGTGTCAGGCGGTCAACTTTCAATAATTAACATTTGTAATCTTGTTGGGATAGAGTGGACCTAAAAAATAATTTTTCAAAGGTGAAACTACTTCTCGACATTTGTGTGTTTGATTTAGAAGATGAAGGCATGATGGATTTTGTGACATATTTGAATAACGTTCTGCTAATGGTGTCTTTCCCAAATAATATTTTTCTTGATAAGGAGTTGTATCAAAATAACCTACATAAGGTAGTAAGAACATAGAAGGATGTGGGGAAAAATTGTCCACCAGTAACTTTTCCAAAAAAAATTGTCTTGAACAAGGGTTTTGGACAAAGAAAACACTGGAAGTGGCAAAGTAGCGTATAGGTGAAGAGTGGAAACTAGAGGTTGAATAGGAGGAATAATAGTAGTTCTTAGGGACACACACATAAAAATATCACCATAGACGTAAGGGACGTGTGTAGGTCACTCTTTCAAAGGAACTCCTAAGACAACAAATGCAAGATTTAAGAGAAAAATCCTAATGTGTAAGTTCTAGAAATTATTTCCTTCAATTGAGAATTTATAGAATTAGATTTATAAATTTTGGGAAGGGGAAAATCATGTCGTCTACTTAGATTGGGGAAATGGCTTCTTTATAATTTATTTTTCTGCTAAAGAAGAGTGGAATGTTGCTCATAGGGTTAATTCTTGGGTCTTTGAGGGTTTGGGCTTATTTGCACAGCCTTGGTATCCAAATTTTAATCATAGGACGTCTAAGATTAAGTTTGGGTCATTTTGTCTTCTAATGTGCTCGTTACCGTTAGAATATCGAGAGCTAGCAATTGTGGAGATTCAAGAAAATTAGTTAGGAATTTTCCTAAAGCATGATGCCTCTTTTTTCAAAAACCCTGCAAATCCTATAAGGGTTTGTATCATTGACACAACGAAACCTTTTCCCATGAAGTTATGCATCAAGTCAAAAGCAGTGGAATGGTTGTAATATATTTTGACAGAAGGACCCTGTAGGGATGCAACAAATGCCATAGTTTGGATCATCAAGCTAGGGAGTGTCTAAGAAAAAAGTTACAAGTAACGAGGGTAGAGCCTGAAGGTGACTTAGTTGAGTTATCCATACCAGTGCAAAAAAAGAGGGTGGGAGTTGAAAATCATGTACGCCCTCCACGCTCTATTTATCAGTCTTAAGGTGAGCTAGGCGAGTCTTAAAAATATGTATACCAATCTCAACAAAATCTAGTTGAGACTTGTAAGGTTATCAATGCTGGGAAAAAATTGTCTTAGTTAGATAACACCTTGTCGATTACTACTAATATGGGGGCCATGTGATTCTCCTAAGGGGATTGGATTAAATGAGGGAAAAATATTGTTAGTTTATGTCCTAGAAGGTTGGTTTCTAGGAGTTGGTTTTCTCCCCTCATGGTCAATGATAGGGTTTTACATTTTTATGTACCCAAGCTTCCTCCTACTACAAGGAAACATGTACAAGAAATAACATAACTTCTGACTTGGGGTAGTTCTAGCCATGAGGCATCTAACTTTGTGTCTGACAAAGCATTGGCTTGTGTTTTTGATATGAGACAACGTTGGTATGATGCACAAGATGTGCCATGGGCTACGAATGAAGAGGATCAACCAAATTTTATGGACATCCATTCCATGCTATAAGTTGGTGATCTAGAGGGTTTGGAAGATCATAGTGTAATGATGAAATAGTAGAGGAAATTGAGAGGGAGGGGGAGGTGCCTACTCATATGAGCTCTCCTTTCTTGGCTACAACTTATTCTAAAGAGGATCCATCATTGAGTGTTATGAATGATTTTCAAAAGTTAATAGAGGTAGTTGATGTTGATTTAGAAAGGGAAGAGGACGATAAGGCCTATGCCTTCTCACACATTTTGTCAATATCAAAATCACCCTCCTCACCTTTAATTGTACAAAAATCTCTTGGTAAAAGAGGAAGAAAATCCCATGCAATTAAGATTCAGGAAGAGATAGAGGTAGAAATATAAACAACATAGGATGGTAGCATCAAGAAGATATTGAGGAGATCCTTCTAGTCCCTTAAGGCCACATGAGGATAATTTCTTGGAATGTCAGGGGCATTAATTCCCCTAGCAAGAATGCATGTATCAAGTAACAAATTGACATTTGTGGGGCTGATATAGTGGTATTGCAAGAAATAAAAATATCATAGGAGGTGTTTTATTTAGTTGTAAGAAAGTGGTCGAGATGAAAATCTTACCAATCACAAGTGTAGGGTGCTTCAAAGGGTTTAGTCACTTTGTGGAGCATGGAAATAGTCATAGTGGAACCTCTAACAAGTAACACAAATTGGCAGTTGTTAAAAGTGGCTCACTTTAATCTAAATTTTTGGCTCCTCAACATATATGCCCCATCTTCCACACCTAGAAAGAAGTTGTTGTGGGATGAGCTAAGCCAGGTTTTGGGATAGATAGGTGAAGATAAGGTGGTACTAGCTAGGGATTTCAAAAAAAAAAATCACTCAAAGAAAAATAAGGGGGATAACTCTACCACCTAAGGTGATGGAGGATTTTTCATTTTTTGTTTAGGACAATGCTCTTTCTTATGTTCATCTAGTAAATGGAAAGTACACTTGGACAAACAAGTGCAAAGAATTCCTCCAAATAGTAGAGCCCTTGGATAGGTTCGTCATTACACCAAATTAGGCAATTGAGAAGTATGTAGTGTCATTAGATATCATGCCATGGGTATGGTCCTATCATTTCCCAATAATACTGTGTATCGGTATTAGGAAATTGGCTGCAAATTGTAATTCATCTTCTAAGTTTGAAATGATGTGGTTCCACCATCTGGAATTTTTAGACTCACTAAAAACATGGTGGTAGAATGCTCCTTAGGTGGTAGGCACACTAATGCTTAGGTTATGTAAAATGTTAGCATATGTTAAGAAAAAATTAAACATTGAAACATTCATGTGTTTAAAATGTGTTTCATCAAAAGGAGGCAATGTACAAGTAGTCATCATAAATAAATGCAAAAATAGTAAGAGAATGTCTAACTCTAGAAATATTTAAATTGGAGGTAATAAGTTAGTAGAAGAAGTTGCAAGATGAGTGGGGAGAATTAGAAATTTGTGAATAGATTTATTGGAGGCAGAAGTCAATAGATCTTTGGCTTAAAGAGGGTGACAAAAAAACCAAATATTTTCATGTCTCTGCTCAAATTAAGAAAGAAGAAAACACAATTTTCTCAATTACGAATAGCACAACAAGGGAAATTTTAACTAAAGAGGAGGACATCAAGAATGAAGGTTCTATTTTTTTTTTCTAATTTTCTCTCTCTGAAATCTGCTAAGTCAGGATGTGTTGAGATGGAAAGGGTAGATCTGTTGGGAGAAACACCAATGTTAGTGTTGTGTGGGGATAATGAATAGTTTCTTAAGCCATTCACTTTAGTAGAGGTAAAGTCGGTAGGGTTTTCATTAAATCTAGATAAGGCTCTTAGGCCCGAAGGCTTCATAGGTTCCTTCTTCTAGAGATGTTGGGAGTTCATTGGTTAGGATCTCCTCAAGGCTATGGAAGAGTCAAGGTGCTCAGGAATGATTCTAAAGTAGTTTAATACAAATCACATTGTGCTTATTCTAAAGGTCAAGAGTCCAAATTACTTGTCAAAATTTAGGCCCATATCCCTATGTAACAGAGTTTATAAGATCTTCGCAAAGGCTATATATTTGCACTTAAGGCCCATCATTCCAAGAATAATATCCAAAGAACAAGGTGGCTTTGTGTTGGGACTGGAAATGATGGAGGGTGTAATGGTGGCACATGAAGTCTTGCACTCCACATCAACGCATGCTATTCCCTCATTAATTATTAAGTTGGATATGTTGAAGGCTTAGGATAGGTAGACAAGAGCTTTCTAATGCAAGTTTTTGAATTTTTTTGGTTTCTAGGCCAAGTGGTGTAAGTTGATAATTTCATGCTTGTCAAGTTCCAAGTTAATAGTTCTCATCAATGGCTTGTCGGTAGGTTTTCTCAATTCAAATCAAGGGGTAAGGAAAGGTTGTCCATTGTCACCTTTTATATTTATCATCTTAGTAGAGGCATTGAGTCAAATTGTGTAAAAGGAACACATTCAAAATATCTGGAAAGGAATCAAGATCTGTTCGAAAAAGATATAACTATTACTCATTCTTTGTTTCTTGACGATACTTTTCTATTTGGTAGTTCAATAGTGGCAGAGGCTACGCAGATCAAATATATTTTTTAAAAATATACTTCTGCATTAGGCCAATAGATAAATGTAACCAAGTCAAAGCTTTATATCTTCAATACAAGGTTGGTGGTAAAGAATCAAATTGTGAAGATCCTCGTTTCCAAATTATAGAACTTCCTTGTAAGTACTTAGGAATTCCTTTATTTTAAGGTGCTAATAGAATTTCTTACTAGGATAAGGTTATTTAGAGCATAGAGTCTAGAATCACGAGCTAGAAAGGAGGGTGGTTGTGGGTAAACCCATAATAGTGGTTTACAATTTTGATGAGGAAGGAAATTTGTAAAAATGCTCACACATTCAAAATTTCAAGTTTTTAGGGGTTCGAGTGAACTAGGGGGTTCACACGAACCCAAAAGAAGGGTTTCTCGAACCCCTAGTTCAAGAAAAACCCCTTTTGCATGGTGGGTTCACTCGAACCCTATGATATTACATTTATTCAACAAAATGAATGGAAAATTCAAAAAAAGGGGGGTTCGCTCGAACCCCCCTTTTTCGCCCTTCCCCCCCTTTCCACCAAATTTTGGCATATTTTTGCCCATCGAATCTCGAATTGAGGATGAAAATGGAGGAGACTTCACAAACACAACTAGAATAAAGTAATTCTCAGAATGAGCTATCCAATGAATATCATTTTAATATGTTTTGGTTTTATTATGTAATTTTTTTTTAGTTTTATTAAGCATAGGTTTTCCATCTAAAATGAAGGTCTATGTTCTGCACATGTGGAAAAATAGCAGATTATTAAAAAAAAATTGAAGAATATGAGTGCACCAGATATTGAAGTCCTTGATCCAACAAACATTTTTTTAATTTCGATATATACAAAAAAGTAATGTGTTATACAGTCGTGCTATGTCTGAATTGTAATTGGTTTAACTTCGAAACTTGATTAACAAAATAATATTCAATAAAAAACTATCTAAATAAGTGGAAGCACTAGATATCAGAGTTACAAATCTAAATTTGAAAGAATTAAAATTTTATCCTTCATGGAAAAAAAGTTGTGTTATACGGTGTGCATCACTTTTTAAAAATGTTGTTTTCTGAAAAAAACTAGTTTTCATGGGAGATGGAAAAAGAAGTGCAATTTGATTCCAATTTATTTGAAAAAACTATTTTTAGAATCTACAAACAAAATGTGACAAGACTCTGGTTTGCATCATCTTCAAATTCCTCATGGTTTAGTTGCTATAGGTGCCTGAATGTGAATATTTAGTTAAAAATAATAATTTCAGTGTCCAGTTTGGCCAAAAATTATAAATCATTATTGTGGGATCACCCTTGTCTTTAGCATGTAGAATATTAATGGTCAGAATTTCCTATCTACAATTCCAAATTACTAAAAGGCTATTTTGAAGGCTCCTAAAGTGGTCATCATTGTAATTAAAAAGTTGATTAGGAACTTTCTATGGAAGGGGACTTTGAATAACAAAAATAAAATTCCCCTTATTTTTCTCAAAAACATTTGCATGGAGAAGTTGAGTGGGGCCTAGCATTCATAACATGCCAGCTACAAGTGCCTCCCTTGGAGCAAAAATGGTGTGGCAGGTGTATTCAAAACCGCAGGCTAAATGGTGTAAGATCTTGTAGGTGAAATACCTGGATATTGTTGATTCAACAAGAATATTCACAATCTCAAAAATGCCAAAAGATCTTCAATGTGGGAATTTTTGTGAAGTTGTAGGAAAGTAATTGTTCCTCATTTGACATTGGAAATCCATGATGGTCAAAATGAATTTTTTTGGGAGAATTCTTTGAATGGATATCCTCTATTAACTATGGATCAGAACCTTCAAGAAACAAAAAAAAAATTACTTCGAGTTGAGGCTCTAGAGTGAAGGATTACTTTCATAAAGTTGATGAGCATATAGGTATTATAGACTAGAAGAATATTGTGGGACCTTCGATTCCAACTATTCAGTAGGAGTTGTTAAATAACCTTCTAAGGGCGAGAGTGGTCCTCTACCAAAACTTCAATGATAAGACTACATGGCTGCCATCTAAATCAGAGAGTTACTCGGATAAGTTGTGGTACAAGGTAGCTATGAATGTAGGTGTGTCCTATAATTGACATAGAGAATTGATCTTTTGTTTGAATCCTATGGTATTCCCAAAGGTAGGGTGTTTTTCTTGGTTGGCATTGAAGCGTAGGATCTTGACAGGTGAAAGACTTGCCAAGCTTGGAATACTAGATAATCTCAATTGTGTCTTGTGTGGGAATGCCCATGAGGATTTCAATCATCAATTTTTGCACTGCACCTTTGCATGTTTTTGTTGGCCTTTTGTTAATTCAAATTTGAGTTGGTTCTCTCCACCAATTTATGATATATGGGACCTATTTACAAGTTGGCCAATCTTATACAAAGCTTCTTTATTTCCAATCATATAGAGGATTATTCCTTTAGTTTTTTTATGGTTGATATGGTGGGAGAGGAATAGGAGGATTTTTCCTAAGCAAGCATCAAGTGTGGAGCATGTCTTGTTGAAAATACATAAGTTAGCTTTTGAGTAAACAAATGCTTATGTTTATGCATCAAAGCATGTTTTTTCTATTTTTATAGACTGGGATTCCAAGCAACTGTAGATTTTTCCAAATCTTGTAGTTCTATTTAAAGTAAATAGTAAGGTAAGTGGTGAGAAGAAGATTGATAGGAAAAAAGTGTCCTAGATACTACCTCCAGATGGGGTAGTGAAGTTAAATTTTTATGGTGCTTCCTAAGGTAACCTAGCAATATTGGGTGTAGGCATCATTTTAAGGGATCATGAAGGATCTCTTATTAGAGGTAAGTCAATTCACATTACCTTCGGGTACAAATAATCAAGTTAAATCAAAATCTCTTTTGTATTGTGTGTAGATGGCCATTCAATTGAAGGTGTCAAAGTTTTTGATATAAAGAGATTCTCTAGTTACTATAAATGCATGTAGGGAATGAAGGGCATGCAATTAGAATTTAAATTATATTCTTGTGTACATTTGGAATCTAGTTGATAAATTAGAGTCATTTAAGTGTAATCACACATTTAGAGAAGGCAATCATCTTGCATATATTTTACAAACATTTCTTGTGATCAAGTATAGTCAAAGATAGTTTATGATTCAAATTAAGATAATATTACAAGGGAAATAAAGGATTTATTAAATTAGGAAAAGGTGATTGTAGCATCATAGATATATGTAATCAAGAATAGTCTATGTCGGCTCCCTATTGAATTGGCTTGATTTTGTTGAGTATGAAGGTCTATAGAAGTTTTAGCTTTGGGATTAGAGATTATCTTTTATTGCATGCCAAAGAAGAAATGAAGAAAGAGAGTCATTTTTTTATTAGGTAGATCAAGTTTGAGACTTTAGGATTATTTCTTACTCATTTCTGAGGAGAGTGGGAATTGGGCTTTGGTGTTAATGCTTGTGCCTTAAATGCTAAGTGATGTATGAAGTATGGGTAAACTCTTTACCCCGACACTCGAAAAGAGGTCAATTTAACATTGAAGATACTTCAATTTTTGCAAGTTAGAGGGATTTTCTAATCCTTACCGGAAGGTAGGAAAGTAATATGAGGGAATGGCAAGTGTTTACATCTGATAAATTCAAGAATGTTATTGTCTTCACACTTTATTTTTTTACAGGTATGTGTGTTGGTTTGCGATGACTTGAGAAGGGTGGTAAAAATTATCAGGGAAGGTTGATCACTGACACTTGACAAGGTTTGGAGGAGCTTCAGACTTTTTGTTCAAGCTTTCCTCGTGAGCTCTTTAATGAAGATACTTTAGGTTTCACAAATAGGGTGAAGGGCGGTAAAAAGTATTGGGGAAGGTCGATCATTGACACCTGACAAGGTTTGGAGGAGATTCAGACTTCACTATTCGAGCTTTCCTTGTGAGCTCGTCAATGAAGATACTTTAGGTTTCGTGAGTTGGAGGGATGGTCTACTCCTTACCGAAAGGTAGGCAAGTAGAATAAGGGAATGGTAAATGCTGACATACAACAAGGTTTGGAGTGGCTTTGGACTTCACTATTTGAGCTTTCATCGTGAGCTCGTCAAGGAAGATAATTTAGGTTTCATGGATGGTGTGAAGGGTGGTAAAAAGTATCAAGGAAAGTCAATCGTCGACACCCAACAAGGTTTAGAGGAGCTTCATACTTCACTGTTTGAGCTTTCCACATGAGCTCATAAATGAAGATACTTCAGGTTTCGTGGATGGTATGAAGGGTGGTAAAATGTCTCATGGAAGGTTGATTGACGAGACATGACAAGGTTTGGAGGAGCTTCAGACTTTACTGTTCGAGCTTGGCTTGTGAGCTTTTCAAGGAAGATACTTTAGGTTTCGCGAGTCAGAGGGATGATCTAATCCTTACCAAAATTGAAGGAGGTATGTGATTCGTCACCAAGCCACAAAATTGGGGCATCGCTCCACACTTCCTCGGCATAAAACTGCTCTTCCTCTCATACCAGACATGAATGTCACGACAAGCTCCTAGGAATCTCCTAGTAATCCAAATATGCAACATGAAGGGTAAGGTGAAAATTCAATTGGAGATGGTAATGGTAGTTGGGAATGTGCAAGATCATGATGGGCCAAAAAGTGGTGATATCTAAGTGATATGATGCCCCATGTGGCTGACAATGTTTTTTTTACTCAAAATTGATGAAATGAAAAGGGTTTTTAAAAGAGATTCTAAGTTTTCCACCAATATAAATTATGCTTTACTTTGAATTTAATAAATTATTATTATTCATTTTCTATTTGAATTATGACTAAAGCCCTAATTGATAGGCTAACTGAAAGAATCTATAGCTTTCAAACGGTATTAGATTTTTTGAATCCGAAACATACGTCACATTCTACGCTTCACATACTATAGGATGAAAAAAAAAAAAGAGTTTCATGAAGTTTTGACCAAGTTAAAGTGGTCAGACATACGAGTTTTTATGTTTTTTAAAAGTTCTAATAAAAATTCATAATTAATTATTTACTTGGAAAAAAATTACAAAAAAATATGTATCACATCGGTACATGAGTCCTCTACTTATATCTAAAATCTTATAAAAAAAATTAACATTTATATTGTGGTTAGGGTGGTCAGACAGACACCTACTTCTTATTTTTTCCCTAAAATTTAAGTACTACTGCATTGAAATTTCAACTTTTCACCAAATAGATTAAAAAAAAAAAAAAAAACCTAGTAGTTTAGAAACTACATTCAATTTGCTACAGATTCTATTTTTACATATTTTTGAAATAATATATATAACTTATTCAAATTTTTACGCCAATTTTCCTAACTCTGATTTTCAAAACTTTCATCGCCACTTAAGTGCCTATTTTTTCTATGATGATCCTACACATACTCAGTGATGGATCAGGCAAAAACTCATCTGAAGGTGGTCATGGTGGTTGTGACGAATAGTATGCATGCACTTAGTATTTTGTTTAATTAATGCATATATATATATATATATATATATATATATATATATATATATATGTTAAATGTAAGGTGGAAGCGTATATGTGATCTATCAAATATAAGGTGGTAGCATAGATGTGGTTGTGAGTTTTTTCTAGAAAAACAGTGTATATATCTGAACTTGTAAATGTTTTGGTTATTTTGAGATGTTGGTGAAGGTTATCTGATCACATAGTAATTCCTTAAAAAATTTGATTAGCACTCATCATGTAATTACATTTAAATATAATAAAATAGATCGGCTATATGCCTTTTTCCTTTAAAAAATTATTGTAATTGTATAAGGGTAAATTTGTTACTATCAAAATAATAATTGAGTGATCCCACAATAGTGGTTTACACTTTTTGGGAAATCCTATTTTTCGCTAAAATCACATATTTTTAGAAAATATAATGATTTAAGAATTGAAAAGTTCCATTTAAATGACTCAATTGAAGAGGGTTTGATCAAACCACCTTAGATCAAACCCCCTTGATAGAACCCTGTTTGTTTTAAACCATAGGTCTATAGTAGAGTCTCCTTTACACCTATCAAAAAGTTGATAAAAACCACTTTTGATTTACCTTTGGGGGATCAAAAGAATTCATTTAAAATTTATCTTTTGCAAGTATGTAGTCCTTATTATAAGCTTCCCAAAAAGTATAATTTTAAATATATTTAATTTGATTATTATATTTATTTTTTATTTATTGTGAGTGTAAGTTTTTCACCGAAAATCAAGCTCTTTGTTTTGCACATGTGGAAAAATAGTAGGTTATCAAAATATATATATATATATCTGTGCTAGGTATGAATGTCCTTTCTCCAACAATTTTTTTTTTTTTTTGGTACAAATAAGAAAAAGTTATGTTGTAAATAGTCCACCTATGTCTAAATTGTAATCTATTTGACTTCAAAACTTAATGAAGAATTTTTTTTTGATAAAACACTATGAAACCAAATGAGCATGCTAGATATTGTAGTTTCAAATCTAAATTCCAAGAACATAGAATTTTATTCTTCATCGAAAAAAAGTTATGTTGTTTATGGTGAACATCACTCTTTAAAAATGGTGTTTACTATTAAAAGACTAGTTTGAGAAGGAGATGGAAAAATAAATGAAAGCTTATTCCATTTTAAAAAAAAAATATATATTTAGAATCTACATAAAAAGTTTCACAAACTACTAGTTTGCATCATCTTCAAATTCATCATGGTTTAGGAGCTATAGGTGCTCGAAAGTTAGGATTTAGTTTTAAAAAATTAGTTCAATGTCAAGTTTAGCTAAAAAGTGTAAACCACTATTGTGGGATCACATAATCAAGCATCTTCTTAAATATATCTCCTTATTTCTCTCCCTCTCCCCTCTCCCTCACTCTCTTCCTCCACTTTATTCTTCTCTATATCTCACATATCTCTCCATCCATATCCCTCCCTCATCTCTCTACATTTCATCTTTGTCTACCTCTACCCCACCTATCCTTTCCTCTCTACTCTCTATCTCACCTCTCTCTCTCTCTTTCTTTCTCCCTATCCCTCTAGATATCTCTCTTTATTTCTCTCTATATCAATTTTTTCTCTCTCCCTGTCCCTTTAAAGATATATCTGTATATCTCTTCACCTACCCCCCTCTCTCTCTCCCTCTATCCCTCTAGATCTATCTCTCGCCTCTCCCTCTCTACCTACCTCACCATCCTTCCCTCCATCCCTATCTCTCTCTAGCTACAACTCTTTCTCTCTAATTCTCCACTCTCATGTTTGTATTTATCTCCATTAGTGAGAGATGTTGGAGGGAAAATTTATCCCACATCCCCATCAAGAACTAAGACCCAAACATAGTTGAAATAAAAGCTCTAAATAAAAAAGATAATTAGGCTCCATTAAAAATAGGGAGAGAGATAGAGATTAAAATAGAGATATATATTGAGATGGATAGGGCGATATAAGGAGAGAGAGAGAGAGTTAGAGGAGAGAGGGATAGAGATATATGGAAGAGATAAATGCATAGAGAGGTAGATATAGAGATATTAAATGATAAATATAGAGATAGAGAGATATATATGAGTAAAGAGATATGGATTAAGGATATATAATGATATGGAGAGATAGAAGGAGAAATATTGAAAGATACAGATAGGGAGAGAGATATAAAGGAAAATAAAGATACAAATATAAAATATCAAGAGAAGAGAGATAAGGAGTGAAAGGGTGATAGGGGGAACAATGTGGATGAGCAGAAAGAGGGAGACATATCTAAAGATAGAAAGGAAGAGGGTAACCCCACAATAATGAGTTCCACTTTTTGGTCAAGATGGACATTTATATCAACATTTTTAATTGAATCTTCACCTCGTGAGACCTATAGCATCTAAACCATTAATAATTTGAAGATGATGTGAACTAGTGATTTGTGGTGATTTATGTGTAGATTCCATATATATTTATATAATTATGAATCTTTCAAAATATCCTTTAATAACTAGTTTCTAATAGTCAATAAAATTTTCAGAAAGTAACATTTATGTCGTCCAGGATAACTTTTTTTAGACATGATAAAATTCTAATATTTAAAATATAGAATTTGAACATCAATATCTAGTGCAAGGATATTTTTTCATAATTTTTTTAGATTATTAATTTTAACTAATTTTTGAAGTCACTATAACTATAATTTAGACATAGATTTATGTTGTCAAGCATAACTTGTTGTGTATATGTTTAAATTATTTTTTCTTGGTGAAACAAGGACATCAATACCTAGTGCAAAGGTATTTTCTGATTTTTTTCTGTAATGGTTTACTATTTTTCCACCTTTGTAGAATGAAGAACTTGATGTTTGGTGAAAATCCTATGTTCAATAAAAATTGAAAATAATTTTTTTAAAGAAATTTTGAAGAAGAAACGAAAAATTTCTTGCTAAGCATCTTCATTCGAAGGCCCTTTGATTGAACATGCCTTTGTTCATCAGTTTTACCTTCGAGAATATCTTCACTTGAAGGTTAACCTTCAAACGAAGGTATTTGTGTGAAGACCTTCAAGAGAAGGTCCTTTGTTTGAAGATATTTCTTTGAATGAAGATGTTCTACTAAATCACCCCTCATCCCTCCAAAAAATTCATTTTCCAAAAAGTGGGACTCAGTATAGTGAGATTACCCGAAAGAAGAAGATAGTGATGGAGATAAAGATAGAGAGAGAGGTAAAGGTGAAAATAATATATATTAATAAAGAGACCTAGGAATAGAGAGAGAGATATGGAGGAGATAGACATATAGAGGAAGAGGGAGAGGGAGAGATAGAGAGAGATATTGGGATGACGAGAGAGTTATAGAGAGGGATATATATATAGGAAGATAAAGAGAGAGAGTGATAGAGATAGAGAATAGATGAGGGAGGGTGAGATATAGGTAGAGAAGGAGAGAGATAAGAGGGGGGGAGAGGGATAGATAAATATATATTGAGAGAGAGGGAGAGGAATAGGAAGAGAGGGAGATAAATAGAAAGAGGGAGTAATAAAGAGAAAGAGAGAGAAGGAGAGATAGGGATAAAAGAGGGAGATATATCTAGAGATGGATATAACTTGTAAAATATAGAGTGGGGAAGAGATAGGCAATAATATAGGTTGAGAGAGATGGAGGGATAGAGAGAAAGCAAGGGAGAGATAGTGAATTAGATAAGTTGAAAAAGATGGAGGGATAGAGAACAAGAAATGGAGAGAGACAAAGATAAATATGGAGAGGTAGAGATATGGGAGATAGATATACAGAGGAAAATAGAGATATACAGGTCTAGGAAAAGGGAGGAGAGAGGGAGAGGTATCAATAAATAGAGAAAAAGAGTGGAAGATAAAGGTAGACATGAAGATAGAGGAAAAAGTAGATAAAGAGATAGAGAGATAGAGGGAGGGAGAGGGAGAGATCAAATCTTCTCTTAGAGTGTTCTCAAATAATGTCTCTTTAGAAAACCCCACTTTAGACACAAGTATATTATAGTGAGGAGAATTTTCTATTCAAATTTCTACTAGTTCACTTGTATGGGTTAGATTTAATCTTATGCACCGAGATCAATTCTACACATGTAAATTATTCATCTTAGTTAACAGATCCAAAATCATTCATCTTAACAAAGTCTTATTTTTCTACATATTAGTGAATCACTTCTCAAGATTTACGACAATAAATTTCTCCATCCAAATTTCAAGACAAATATTTAAATTATGTAATTTTATAATTATAATTATTTACTTGGAAAAAATTACAAAAAAATATGCATCACATCAATACATGAGTCCTCTACTTATATCTAAAATATTATTAAAAAATATTAACATTTATTGTGGTTAGAATGGTCAGACAAAAACCTACTTCTTATTTTTTCCCTAAAATTTAAGTACTACTACATTGAAATTTCAAATTTTCACCAAATAGATTTAAAAAAGAAAAAACCTAGTAGTTTAGAATCTACATTCAATTTTCTACAGATTCTATTTTTACATATTTTTGAAATAATATATATAACTTATTCAAATTTTTACGTCAAGTTTCCTAACTCTAATTTTCTAAATTTTCATTGCCACTTAAGTGCCTATTTTTTCCATGATGATCCTACACATACTCAGCGATGGATAGGGCAAAAACTAATCTGAAGGTGGTCATGGTGGTTGCGACGAATAGTATGCATGTACTTAGTATTTTGTTTAATTAGTGCATATATATATATATATATATATATATATATATATATGTTAAATGTAAGGTGGAAGCGTATATGTGATCTATCAAATATAAGGTGGTAGCGTAGATGTGGTTGTGAGTTTTTTCTAGAAAAATAGTGTATATATTTGAACTTGTAAATGTGTTGGTTATTTTGAGATGTTGGTGAAGGTTATTGGATCACATTGTAATTCCCTAAAATAATTGATTAGCACTCATCATGTAATTACATTTAAATATAATATAATAGATCGGCTATATGCCTTTTTCCTTTAAAAAAATATTGTAATTGTATAAGGGTAACTTTTTTACTATCAAAAATAATAATTGGGTGATCCCGCAATAGTGGTTTACACTTTTTGGGACATCCTGATTTTTGCTAAAATCACATATTTTTAGAAAATATAATGATTTAAGCCTTGAAAAGTTCCATTTATATGATTCAATTGAAGAGGGTTTGATCAAACCACCTTAGATCAAACCCCCTTGATAGAACACTACTTGTTTTAAACCATAGGTCTATAGTAGAGTCTCCTATGCACCTATCAAAATGTTGATAAAAACCACTTTTGATTTACCTTTTGGGGGATCAAAAGAATTCATTTAAAATTTATCTTTTGCAAGTATGTAGTCTTTATTATAAGCTTCCCAAAAAGTATAATTTTAAATATATTTAATTTGATTATTATATGTATTTTTTATTTATTGTGAGTGTAGGTTTTTCACCAAAAATCAAGCTCTTTTTTTTGCGCATGTGGAAAAATAGTAGGTTATCAAAAAAAATATAAAAAATGTTTCTATGCTAGGTATGAATGTCCTTTCTCCAACAAAAAAAATCAATTTTCGTATAAATAAAAATAAGTTATGTTGTATACAGTCTGCCTATGTCTAAATTGTAATTCGATTGACTTCAAAACTTAATGAAGAAAAAGTATTTGATAAAACACTATTAAACCAAATGAGCATGCTATATATTGTAGTTTCAAATATAAACTCAAAAAACTTAGAATTTTATCCTTCATAGAAAAAAAGTTATGTTGTTTACAGTAAACATCACTCTTTAAAAATGGTGTTTACTATTAAAAAACTAGTTTTAGAAGGAGATGGAAAAAGAAATGCAATTTGAATCATATTTAAAAATATATATATATAATTAGAATCTACATAAAAAGTTTCACAAATTACTAGTTTGCATCATCTTCAAATTCATCATGGTTTAGGAGCTATAGGTGCCCGAAAGTTAAGATTTAGTTTAAAAAAATAAGTTCAATGTCAAGTTTGGCCAAAAAGTGTAAACCACTATTGTGGGATCACCTAATCAAGCATCTTCTTAAATATATCTCTTTATTTCTCTCCCTCTCCCCTCTCCCTCTCTCTCTTCCTCCTTAACTTTATTCTTCTCTCCATCTCACATATCTCTCCATCCATATCCCTCCCTCTCATCTCTCTACCTTTCATCTTTGTCTACCTCTACCCCATCTATCCTTTCCTCTCTACTCTCTATCTCACCTCTCTCTCTCTCTCTCTCTCTCCCTATCCCTCTAGATATCTCTCTTTATTTCTCTCTATATCAATTCTTTCTCTCGCTCCCCTCCCCCTCTCTACCTACCTCACCATCCTTCCCTCCATCCCTATCTCTCTCTAGCTACCACTCGTTCCCTCTAATTCCCCTCTTTCATGTTTCTATTTATCTCCATTAGTGATAGATGTTGGAGGGAAAATTTATCCCACATCACCATCAAGAACTAAGACCCAAACATAGTTGAAATAAAAGCTCTAAATGAAAAATATAATTAGGCTCCATTAACACTAGGGAGAGAGATAGAGATGAAAACAGAGATATATATTGAGATGAATAGGGAGAGATAAGGAGATTGAGAGTTAGAGGAGAGAGGGATAGAGATATATGGAAGAGATAAATATATAGAGAGGTAGATATGAAGATATTAAATGATAAATATAGAGATAGAGAGATATATACGAGTAAAGAGATATGTATTAAGGATATATAATGGATGGAGAGATAGAAGGAGAAATATGGAAAGATACAGATAGGTAGAGAGATATAAAGGAAAATAAAGATACAAATATAAAATATCAAGAGAAGAGAGATAGGGAGTGAAAGGGTGAGAGAGGTAACAATATGGATGAGCAGAAGGAGGAAGACATATCTGGAGATGGAAAGGAAGAGGGTAATCCCACAATAATGAGTCCCACTTTTTGGTCAAGATGGACATTTATATCAACATTTTTAATTGAATCTTCACCTTGTGAGAACTATAGCATCTAAACCATTAATAATTTGAAGATTATGTGAACTAGTGATTTGTAGTGATTTATGTGTAGACTCTCTCTCTCTATATATATAATTGTGAATCTTTCAAAATATCATTTAATAACTATTTTTTAATAGTAAACAACATTTTCAGAAAGTAACATTTATGTCGTCCAGGATAACTTTTTTTAGAAATGATTAAATTCTAATTTTTAAAATATAGATTTTTAACATCAATATCTAGTGCAAGGATATTTTTTCATAATTTTTTTCCATTATTATTTTTAATTAATTTTTGAGGTAACTATAACTATAATTTAGACATAGGTGTATGTTGTCAAGCATAACTTGTTGTGTATATATTGAAATTAGTTTTTCTTGGTGAAACAAGGACATCAATACCTACTGCAAAGGTATTTTCTGATTTTTTTTATAATGGTTTACTATTTTTCCACCTTTGTAGAATGAAGAACTTGATGTTTGGTGAAAATCCTATGTTCAATAAAAATTGAAAATAATTTTTTTAAAGAAATTTTGAAGAAGAAACAAAAAAATTCTTGCTAAGCATTTTCATTTGAAGGTCCTTTGATTGAACGTACCTTTGTTCAACGGTTTTACCTTCAAGTATATCTTCACTTGAAGGTTAACCTTCAAACAAAGGTATTTGTGTGAAGACCTTCAAGCGAAGGTCCTTTGTTTGAAGATATTTCTTCGAATGAAGGTGTTCTACTAAATCATCCCTCATCCCTCCAAAAACTTCATTTTCTGAAAAGTGGGACTCAGTATAGTGAGATTACCCAAAAGAAGAAGATAGAGATGGAGATAAATATAGATTAATAAAGAGACATGGGAATAGAGAGAGAGATATAGAGGAGATAGACATATAGAGGAAGAGGGAGAGGGAGAGATAGAGAGAGATATAGAGATGACGAGAGAGTTATAGAGAGGGATATATATATATATATATATATATATATATATATATATATATATATATATATATATATATATATATATATATAGGAAGATAAAGAGAGAGAGTGATAGAGATAGAGATGGGTGAGATAGAGAAGAGATGAGGGAGGGAGAGATATAGGTAGAGAAGGAGAGAGATAAGAGGGGGGAGAGGGATAGATAAATATATATTGAGAGAGAGGGAGAGGGATAGGAAGAGAGGGAGATATATAGAAAGAGGGAGTAATAAAGAGAAAGAGAGAGAAGGAGAGATAGGGATAAAAAGGGATATATATCTAGAGATGGATATAACTTGTAAAATATAGAGGGGGGAAGAGATAGGGAATAATATATGTTGAGAGAGATGGAGGGATAGACAGAAAGCAAGGGAGAGATAGTGAATAAGATAAGTTGAAAAAGATGGAGGGATAGAGAGAAAGCAAGGGAGAGATACAAAGATAAATATGGAGAGGTAGAGATATTGGATTTAGATATATAGAGAAAAATAGAGATATACAGGTCTCGTAAAAGGGAGGAGAGAGGGAGAGGTATCAATAGATAGAGACAAAGAGCGGAAGATAAAGGTAGACATGAAGATAGAGGAAAAAGTAGATAAAGAGAGAGAGATAGAGGGAGGGAGAGGGAGAGATCAAATATTCTCTTAGAGTGTTCCCAAATAATCTCTTTACACAACCCCACTTTAGACACAAGTATATTATAGTGAGGAGAATTTTCTATTCAAATTTATACTAGTTCACTTGTATGGGTTAGGTTTAATCTTATGCACCAAGATCAATTGTACACATGTAAATTATTCATCTTAGTTAACAAATCCAAAATCATTCATCTTAACAAAGTCTTATTTTTCTACACATTAGTGAATCACTTCTCAAAATTTACGACAACAAATTTCTCCATCCAAATTTCAAGACAAATATTTAAATTATGTAATTTTATAATTATAATTCTCAATTTATTTTCAAATCTAAACATTAAATCCTCGGACTATTATTATTTAATTATTTACAACTATTAAATTATAATAAAAACATGCATTTTCATTATAAATATAAATCACCTATATTTAATTTACTCAATATTTAAGTTATAAATCTGACATCTTCTTTTTTAAATATATTAAATATATAACATTACATATAATGTATACTTTATATTAATTTATAATATGCAACTCTTTTTAAAATTAAAAAAATATTAACAAATAAAAATAATTAAAAAAAATATTAAAATATTATTTATATGTGTCAATACAATCTAACAAACATCATTGTATCTTAATGTTTTAGTAATCCTTTTGTTTATTTGTTTTAAATTAAATTTTTATTATAATTTGTATCATTAATTTCATTTTAATAGTTTTTAAAATATTGTTGACAAAATAAGTTTCTCAAACTTACTTATATGTACCATTTAACACTTTTATTATATAGTTATCACATTTTTTAGTATTAATTAAATATTTTGTTAGACGATAATGACAAGTAAAATCATGAAGTTTCTACAATCCAAGACAATATTGAAATAAATTTCTAGATTAAAATTGTGTTGCAATTTTTACATTAACGTTTCAGATCATATTCCATGATTCATCGTGAGGATGCAATGCACATAGAGAAAAAGTGAAAAATGTAGTAGACATAGATAAATAAAAGGATGAGAGGAAGGGATTGATAAAAGGTACGAAATTTAAAAAATGACAATTCTAAAGACAAAAAAGAAAAGTTAAAAAGAGAAAAAGACATTGAAAATAAAAAAAACAATTAGCTAAATTTGAAAAAAAAATATTATAATAAACTAATGCATAAAAATAATAGATAATTAGAAGACTTGGCCAACGAGTTCGTTACGACCGACAAAGTTAATTACTCTTTTCACACCAACAATTGAAGTAACTAGCTTTTTATATATAGGAGGTCGCACTGTGTAGGTTGAACATCTGGATTTGTATGTGGTATCTGGCGGGGCAAAGGTTTCGCGAATTACAATGAAAACGCGGAGGTTAGTATGCCTGATTATCCATCTGACGGTCGCTGCAGTTGCACTGGGGTCGCATCTTATCGGCGCACTGAACAGTGATGGCATTGTTCTGCTTTCTCTTCGCAAAGATTTGAATGCGCCTCCTAATGTCTTCAGTAGTTGGAGATCCTCCGATGAAAATCCCTGCAAATGGGAAGGAGTGCTCTGTCATGCGGATCATACGGTCCTTGTGCTCAATCTCACAGACCGCCACATCTCTGGAACACTGTCACCTGCTATCGGTGGTCTACACAATTTGAAAGAGCTGTATTTAGGTATAAACAATCTGTCTGGCACCATTCCTCCAGAGCTTGGAAATTGCACAAAGATGGAGTTTTTGTATCTCTCGCACAATCATCTCCACGGCCAAATCCCGGCGCAATTGAGTGCCCTCAAAAGCCTCAGATCGTTGTCGCTCTATAACAACTTCCTCAGTGGAAGCATTCCTCTTTCCATTTTTGAGCTTCCCCTGTTGGAGGTGATTTATTTGGTTACCAATAATTTGACTGGAGCGATCCCTTCAAATGTTGGAAATCTCAGAGCCCTTTCCAAGTTATGGCTCGGACAAAATTCTTTAACTGGAGTGATACCTCCATCCATTGCCAATTGTTCAAATCTCACAGAGCTTTATCTGCACCAGAATCAGTTAGCTGGAGATCTGCCCGAAGGCCTTGGCCGACTTTCGAAATTAGAGTACCTGTATGTCACTTCCAACAATCTTGGGGGCAATATTCCCAAATCACTTGGTAGCTGCACAAATCTCATTGAAGTTGAATTCTCCGAGAATCAATTAAGTGGCGAATTTCCAGAGGAGTTTGGCAAGTGCAGCAATCTCACCATGATTTCTGCCACCCAGAATCAGTTTACAGGGCCCATACCAACCTCTATTGGATCACTGAACCGCTTGACCCGGCTTTATTTGAACCAAAATCTCCTGTCCGGTGGCATCCCCGCAGAGCTCGGAAATTGCAGCCGGCTGAAGGACCTGAGGTTACATATAAATAAGTTAGAGGGTTTCATCCCTCCCGTATTGAGTAGATTGCAGAATTTAAAGGTTTTATTCTTGTCCAATAATTCACTGGAAGGCCAGATTCCTCCACAGCTTTTCGAGGCCAAAAGCCTGCAAGAAGTGTATCTGTACAGAAATCTTCTCACAGGCACAATACCATCGAGCCTTGGGCTTTGCAGAAACCTGAGCTTCATAGATCTCTCCATGAATGAGCTCAGTGGTGCTCTTCCTCCACAATTGGGGCAACTGTCTAAGCTAAAGCTGTTGAATCTTGGCAGCAATAGATTGAGTGGTGCAATCCCAGATTCAATGGGGAATCTGAGTCAACTAGAGAGCATGGATTTGTCGTCCAACAATTTAAGTGGCAACATTCCCTCTGCACTTGATGGAATGTCGTCGCTTGTTCGAGTAAACATCTCGAATAACCAGCTAACAGGATGCGTACCCAAGTCATGGTCTAAGTTCTGGACTTCGTCGCCGAGCTCATTCAATGGCAACCCAGGTCTCTGCTTAGCAGAAAATGACGGGAACATTCCCTGTAAATGCAACAGCAAATAACATGGAATGGGATGGAATTTAGTAGGAATGTAAGGTCCATCGGAAGCATGACTATGGCTTAGATAGTTGCTCTTCACGAATTTTAATTGAATAAGTGGCTTTTACAGTGAAAAAAAGTTTCATTTTGTTGTTACACGAATTTGTTGGTATGTTTCTGTCGTGACAAGTTTGCCGATAGTTTCATTACTTAAATGCACTGTTGATATAATATCAATATATTAATATCAACTAAAATGTGATTAGATGAATGGGCTTGCAATAGATTCAAGAAACGGTAGAGGTAATTTTTTTAGGGCAGGTCTTTATGCAGCTGTTTAATTTATTTTGGTTAGCAGTCATTTCTCAATTTATTTATGAATTATTTGTAGAACTGATGGTCCTATAAATATTAATTTTTTTCTTCTTATTTTTAAGCATTCAACTTAAATTTATTTTTATAGTATTAATAATGATTTGCGAGTAGAAAAATAGAAAAAAAAAAATTGAAAGAAAATATTAAAAAAGAGGGAAAGAAATTTATGGAGCCACGTGGATTTTTGGCAATATGGTTGCTTATTTCTAATCCCCCGTTTCTTTCATGGCTTATTTTCAATTCTTAAATAGTAGTTGCTCCATTAAAATAGGGAAAGATTCCAAACTATTCTTTCCTATAGTAAAATTTATGGATGGGAACACTCCAATTGCTTAAATTTAAGCAGAAAACACATTTAAACAATGACATGGGGACATAAGATTAGACAATTTAATAAAATCATACATGACGAACCATTTTTTTATGGGAGTATGGAAGTTGCACGACTATTCTTCATACAAAATAATGTGTTTAAATATTAACATAGTATTCTAAAGGTGGGGTTCCATCGAGGAGGCTATAAAAAATAATTATTGGTTGTTCTTAAGATTTTCTAAGATTATTTTAAAGTGGGTTATTTCATTGATTTTGTAGTATAGTTTAAGATTAAAATTTTAAGCGTTTTGAAATTTATGAAAGTTGATCGTTTCATGAAATTTTTGCATATTCAATTTAGTAGAGTAAATAAATATAAAATAAAATAAAAAATTACCAGTGAGAATTTTAAAACTTCATATGATTGACAAGTTGTCGAAAAGAAACCTAAGTTGGTGGGGCAATTTCTAGCCCAACTCAATTGCACTAAAAAGTAGGGGTTGTTATTGTTGAGGAAAAGTTTATAATTAATCTTATAACATTTGTTGTTTGCTTCATGGGACCCCCTACTCCAAAATAGATTTTGAAGCCCTCTCATAGGACCCAAGCCCAATATACAATACTATATCATGATGAACTATTAATTATAGAGATGAAACACATAATAGATGTTAATGTGACATGTTATCCCATACCACTTTCTATAATGATGAATTGTATGCAGAGCTTTCAAGCATTATTGTCATTCAATGTAATTAGAGAAATAAAAGCCAAGCTGAGATATGTTTCTTGCTAGTTTTGAGGCTCAAATTGTAAATGAAAAAGATCCAAAAATTATTTGCAACCAAAAACAAGTTTTCTAGACAAGTTTATCTGCTCTATGTGAATGTGCATTGTCTAGATAAATTTTTATAATTATAAATAATTAGAGTTGAATTCGCTTAAAAAACAAAACATTAGCAATAATGTGGGCCTTGATTTTTGTAAATTCCCATGATAGAAACTTCATGAGGGATGGGTTGCAAACAACCAACAACTAAAATTGAGTTGCATAAAATATTTTGGGTACATTTATCTACAATCTATATGTTTCCGTTGATATATTTTCCTTAAATTTTGATGAAGTGGAATTCAATTCATGTCAAGAAAATATAAATTTTACCATGTTGTCTCTATTTCATATTCACCTTAACCTTGTGTCATATTTTAATTTATGATACAATATTTTCATTGAATATCGAAAACACCAAGGTTTAATCATGGGATCCATGAAATTGTTCAAGTGGCATTTTCAATGGCTCTCATAGACCCTCTAGGTATTAAAAATATCATCTTCTAGATTTCCTAGTGTTATGTTGCTTAAAGGAGAGATAATGGCTAAATTCCCTAAGCTAAATCAATCCTTTAACCTTAAACATTCATGGACACAAAATTAATCAAAAGATGTTATTTGAGTGTTGTTCTCAAGGGACAACCTAATAGGTTGTTTATAGTTTTGGTCCCTTTTTTTTCAAGTATAATACTTGATGTGGAGATTTAGTGAACTAGGTGAGTTATTATCAAATTGATGAAACCCAAATATTAAGAATATAAGCAAAATACAAATCTAGGTAGGAGACACATAGAAGAACATGTCACAAAAATTTGGAGTAGAATTGATAGGATAGGGGTGTTGGATGCCCTAGTCCAAAAGTGAAGAAATATAGGGTTCAAAACCTAAATATATCTAATAGGGTTTGAAATCCTCTAATAGAAAAAATCAGGCTCCAAAGTCCAATAGTGCTTGGATAATCAGCATACCATAGTTTGTTGATGATAAGTCCATGGGAATATGAATTAAGGTTTAGGTGTCATGAACGGAGCTGAGATGTCTATAGCATTGTAAAATGTCACCCTTGACAATTTCACACTAAATTTTTCTCCTTCCTAAGTAATTAGTCCTAATTGCACATCTAATATCCCAAATTATGCATTTCATGGACCATTTGGACATTTACCAAGAAAACCCATATATAAAAAACAAAATAAAAATTTAATATTTTTGAATCAACACTTTACACCCTACAAAATAGGGCTAGGACAAAGTCACCCTAGGCAACTTGGTCCCCATATTTTTCCTCAAAATTTTAATATGTTTGATTTGGCATTTTATTATTTGAATTTCAACTTTCAAATGTCGGTTGTCAAGATTTAATTTTTAAGAAATTAGATTAATTGCATTTAATATCTAGTCATTTCACCATTTGAAAACTAAATGAGATGTAATCTATGATCAATAAATTATGAAGGGCATTATCAAAAAATTATTATCAAGTCAAGAGTAGTCAAGAGAAAATTTATTTAAGCATTTAAACATTGAAGTATCATGTAAAGTTTAATGTGATTTTATTTATGTTTATGATATCATTTTGCATAGACTAGTCCTTGTAGGTCTTCCAAGAATTCAATCGAGTTAAGACTTGAGGTGATGCGCATGACTTCAGTCCTTCAACGGAATTAGATTTGAGTGGTGAGTTGTAGTCTATTGTTGATTCATCATTCATTTGTCCTTTAGCCTTTATCCCTCAAAAGGATAAGCTCTGTTTTATCAATTTGTCATTGTGGAGGTGGAAACACCAACACGGGGTTTGACTGAGGCAAGCCCCTATATGACACAACCCTTCCTCTCTCAAATTGAATGTGTAGGTTTCATATCTCAGGAATATTGGAGGAAGATTCAAGATCATTTATTCATTGTTGCATTTAACCTCTACAACTTGGCAAGATACAGAAACTCAAACCTATTAGCATTCAATAAAGATTTGACAATGAGGCCCAAAAAGAAGAAGGATTTGATTAGACTCCCAAGGACTTTGAAAAAAGATTTCAAATTTATTTATTAGAACACTGGCACCCTAGGTGACTTAGTCCTACAAATTTAGCTCTAGATTTATATGTCAGGTAGACACAAGTTTACTCAATCTATTTTTGATAATCAAATTGGTTTGCAAGTTTCCATATTTTTTATTTTTGCATTAGAGTAGTGCATTTTCATCATTCATTAGTTGCTCAATTGCATTTCATACAAATTAATCCCAAAGTCCCTAAATTTCAATCATAGGATTGGTTGGCTCACCTTTTAGGTTGCAAGTCAATCTCATATCTTAGCCAATCTTTAATTTAATGATAAGAACCCACAATTGTGCAAAAGCCTTGAAATCCTAAGGTAAAATCTTAGGGGTTCACTTTCCCACTTTATCATTTAATGAACCTGACACATTAATGTTATAAACCTTTTAAAATATGAAGTTGTAGCATTTAAAATTGTCATCCTTGACAATTTCAGATTATGTATTACTCCCCCTTTTATTATTGGACCTAATTAAACCCCTAATTTCCTAAAATATGCATTAAATGACCTAATTTTAAAAATTACCAATAAATTGCAAGCGGAAAAAAATGCATCGATCTTATACTTTTCTCTCAACACCTTAATTTCCAAAAAATAGGGCTAGGACAAAGATGCCCTAAGGTAGCTTTGTCCCATTTTTTGAATGGCCCCAAATTCAAATATGTCAATGTCAACACTTTATCATTTTCAATTGAAGTTTTCAAAGTTGTCTATCAAGATTTAATTTGTGGGAAATTAGAAAAATTGTATATAAATACCTAGTTACAGCATCATTTCAAATATATCTGGCAAGAAGTGGAAATTAACAAGCAAGAGGTGAAAATTAAGAGGAAATTTTAGAGATCAAAAGCATTATCAAGCAAGTTAAGGGTAGATTTGTGAGCATTATTATAGCAATTCAAAATCCAAACGTCATTTGTCAAATCCTATGGGAGTTTATGTATGTTCATGTTATCATTGTTTGTGAAGGCTAACCCTTTTGTAGGTCTCCAAGAAATTCAAGCAAGAAAGATCCAATACCTTGAGGTGATGTGCATGACTTCAATCCTTCAAGGAAGTCATTGAAGGGTGGTGAGTTTTAGTGCTTTGTTGATTCATCATTGATTCTTATCATTTATCCTTAAATTACCATTGACATTTCCATTGTGGAATTTGAAACACTAACATGGGGTTTGACTAAGAAAAGCCCCTAAATGGCACAACCGTTCCTCTCTCTTTGAATGTGTAGGTTCAATTTTGGAGAATTTTGAAGAAATTTTAAAGATACATCACTCATTTTTGCATTCAAATCCCTAGACTTTGAAAACTCTCATAAACTCACTTATAGAAATATCCAACAGTGATCTGATAGATTTGTAAGTGGAAATTAAAAGATTTGATCTAGCACCAGAGGATTGCAAAAATAGAACTAAAATATCTCTACAAAGACATAGACGCCCTATGGAAAATTGGTCCTCTTATTGTGGTTGACTCCAAATTTATAGGCAAGTGCACAAAACTCTACCTTTCTCATATTTGCTTACAATTTTTTCATTACAATTTCTCAATTATTAGAATCTTACATTTTCATATTAGGGCACATAGATTAATTAGGTTAATCAAGGAAAATTGAATCCAATCAAATCCCAAGGCCCAAAAGGGGACATAGATCTAGTTTTGATTGAATCACCTTCATTGTTGAAAGCCAATCTAGCCAGCTTGTTGGTTTGCATTTGATTCCCTAAAAAAAGGAAATTGATCCTAGGTTCTATGGAATTTATACCTAGACCCCCCATTTCCACATTTCATAGATTGCAATAGGGTTAATTTAAGTCATTCGGGTTAGATATAAATTCAAAATTGCATGCACAATTAGCATTTATTGTTCAAGCATTGTTACACTTTTGCATTTGAGATACATTGTCTTAAATTGAGCAAAGTTTGGAAAAATACTTAGTGTTAAAACCATTTTCTCATAGATATAAAACCCTTAAATAGTCTAATAAATATTCAAGTTTCTAGTTTTTTGAAAGCTTGTCTAGGACACAGACACCCTTTGGCAGATTTTTCCTATTATTCTTAGCTCCACAAAAAAATTCTCAGATTCATGTATCTATGTCCTCAGTTTGTTTCTACTTGTTGATTATTGATTTGGAATTCTTAACTACATCCATTTAGGAATCTTTCATATAGCTCAAAATGTGAAAAATTGCATTGTTTTAGTTTAAAATTGTATTTAAATCATAATTTTTAGATTTCGACATCCTAGAATTAGTCAATTGTTGCATTTTTAGATCAGAAAAATTTATTAGAAATTTTCAACATTGTTATACACTTGCATTGGGATAAATTAAGTAAATTTTGGAAAATAATTTGCTTTCAAACCTATTTCCAAATAGACCCAAAAACCTTAAACAATACCGTAAATAGTCAAACTTTAAATTTTTTGAAATCTTATCCATGACATAGATTCCCTTGCGTGGATTTGTCCTAATATTTTTGGACATATGTGTGCGACACTCTTGTTCGAGAAAAAATGGACTCAAAAAACTAGGATAATTAAAAATTTACTATCTCAGAGATATTATAAAATTATCATTTTAAATGTATTTAAACCATTTTATATCACAAGCTAAAGGGGAGGACATTACAGTGTGAAATTACAAGGGTTTGTAATTACCTACACTACAAAAATTTAGCTACATCGATGGTGAGGCCCAAGCATAGTTTTAGGAGGGGTATCACTCTACCCTAATTGTAATTTTTCTTCACTTCTAAAATATGAGGAAGTACAATGCCGATAGGTTGAGGGTGAGATATTTGGAGTGCATGTGACATATCCAATGTCCTGGGTACATTTCCTCTTTCCATCACGGAGGAAAATATAGGAACAAGAGGATCCATTGAAGGATGAGGCATAGGAAATTCATAAGAGTATTTATATCAAATGTGCTAATTTTCTGTTGCTACTAGAGGAGTACACCGAGGAATTGGATAATTCCAAATGAGGATATAAAATATATGGGGATAATTTTCCCAACATGGGGGTATGTGTAGGAAATGGAGGACTAAAGGGGATCATAAGTGGTTCCTTTTTTTTTATTAGGAAAAACTGATCTTGGATGTGAAATTGAAGATAGTTATGCTTAAAAATTTAAAGTTGCAACAACAAGAATCAGTTCTTTGAATCTACTTTCTAAACTACTAATATTTTTTAAAAATGGTGGAGATTAAGGGGTTCAAATAGGGGGCCAGAAAAAGGGCTCCTATTTTTTCAAAAGAGCACTTGATATACCATCTAGTGTGCCCCCCTAGAATATTTACTTTTCTTTAGTATTTTGAAAATTACTTTAGTGAAAACTTAGCTAACACAATGTAGTTTATAGCTTTTTTTTTTGTTAATTTTAATGAATATATTTACTTTTACTAATTTTCAAAGTGGACATATCCAAAAAAAAAAAATTGAGCATGCACCCTCGTAAATATTTAGAAACTAATCAAAAATCAATATTTTTGTTGTGTACAAAATAGAGTCTAGTTTTTTAAATTTTGTTTTCAAATTTTAATAAATGTACAAAAACTGAAGCCAAAAATACTATGCATAGGTTTTTTTATAAAAAATGGAGATACTAGCAAAATAAATTAAAGCTAAAAATCTTAACATAAGTGAAACGTATAAAAAAATACATGATTACAAGACTAAGAGAGATCTTAAGGTTTTTACATTTTTTTTTTAGCTTGACATTGAAATACATCCAAACTTGATGGAGAGAATGCTCAAAATCATGTCATTTTTTAGAGTCTAAAGAAAAATTTCTACGAGTATTGACATGTAAGTCCAACCCTAAGAGTGGGAAATAACCAAAGAAAATAAAAATGCGAGTGTGTCATTGCATGCTTGCATAATATCACACACACATATGTTATAATGCAAACATATTATAATATGATCACTCTATAATATGCCATTTCCAAGAAGAAGGAAAAATATATTTTTTTCTCTCTCCACCTCCTTATATAGCTCACATTCTCCCTTTTCTTCATACTATATAGATGAAATAAACATTTACATATGGATATTTCCATCTTGAAAGTATAAGTAACATTTACATATGAAAATTTAATTTCTTATACTTTATGTTATATTTCATCTATATAGTTTCAAGATGTTTGAGAATGGTTTCGGATCTCTAGGAGTTGTAATATATATTTTATGTTTTGGAAGATCTTATAAATGTTTAGATAGTCAAATTTTAGTAATCAACAGGCTCCTATAATATTACAATTATCTAAGGGTAACTTTGTTAGTATCAAAAACATAATCAACGCTGTCTTTATATATATCTCTATATCTTTCCCTCTCCCTCTCCCTCTCCCTCTCTCTTTGTCCCACTCCCTCTCTTCCTCCTTCACTCTATAATTATCTCTATCTCAAATATATATCTCGCTCTCTCCCTATCCTTATAGATATCTCTCCCTCTCCTCTATCTCTACCTTTCATCTCTCTTTACCTCTCCATCCATCCATCCTTACCTTTATCTTCTCTATCTCACCTCTCTCTCTCTATATCCCTCTAGATATTCCTCTCTTTTTTTTTCTCTATCTCACCTCTTCATCTCTCCCTTTCCCTCTACAAATATCTCTATATCTCTTCATCTTATCTCTCTCCCTATCGCTCTATATTTATCTCTCCCATCTGCCTCTCTATACCTACCTATCCCCCATTCTCTCCATCAATATCTCTCTCTAGATACCTCTCTTTCTCTCCACTTATCTCTCATGTCTCTATTTATGTTCTCTAGTGATACAAGTGGGAGGGGAAAAATCCCCCACACAAGCCCCATTGAGAACTATGATCAAAACATAGCTAAAATAAAGAAATCTAAATCAAAAAGATAATTTGGCTCCATTAACAATAAGGAGAGAGATAGAGATTGAAATACATAGGGAGAGTGAGAGAGATAGAGAGAGTTAGAGGAGAGAGATAGAGATAGATGGAAGAGATAAATATATATAGAGGTAGAGATGGAGATATAAAAAAATAAAGATAGAGATAGGGATATATATAGGGGTAAAGAGAGATGGAGAGATAAGGAGATACAAATAAAGAGAAGGAGAGATAGGAGAAATATGGAAAGATGCAGATAAGGAGAGAGATAGAAAGGAAAATAGAGATACATATATATAAAAATATTAGAGAATAGAGATAGGGAGTGAGAGGGAAAGAGAGGGATGAATAGAAAGTGGAAAAAACATTTAGACATAGAAAGGGAGAGGAAGATAGAGATGGAGATGGAGATAGAGGGAGAGATAAAGGGAGAGATAAAGATAGATTGATAGGGAGGTGGGAATAGAGAGGGAGAGATATGGATGAGATAGAGATATAGAGAAAGAGGGAGAGGGAGAGATATGGATGGAGATACAGAGTTATATAGAGGGATATAAGGATATACATACAAATATATGTATGTATGCTTGTATGCTTTTATGTATGTATTCTTGTATGTATGTATGTATGTATGTATTCATGTATGCATGCATGCATGTATGTATATATGAATGCATGTATGCATGCATGTATTTATATCCTTACATCCATCTATATAACTATATCTATCCATATATATATATAGGAATTTAAAGAGAGAGGGGTAGAGATAGAGATAAAGAAGGAAGGAGGGAGGGAGAGAGATAAGAGGGGTGAGATAGGGAGAGAGGGAGAGGGATAGGGAGAGATGGAGATATAGGGATAAAAGAGGGAGATATATCTAGAGATAGATATAACTTGGGAAATATAGAGGGGGAAAGGGAAATGTAGTAAGATATGTTGAGAGAGATGGAGGGATAGAGAGATGGAGAGATAAGGAGATAGAGATAAAGAGAGGGAGAGATAAAATGAAAATATGAAGAGATGGAGAAATGGGTGAGAGATAGAGAGAGGAAAATATAGATTTATATAGATATAAAGGTCTAGGAAAAGGGAGAAGGAGAGATGAAGAGGTATCAATATATAGAGATGAAGAGTGGAAGATAAAGTTAAAGATGAAGATGTATTGAAACATAGATAAATAGATATAGAGATAGAGAGAGGGAGGGAGATAAATATAGAGATGGGTAGGGTTGTAGTGTTCTTCCTAATTGAGAGTTTTTCTTATGTATTTGGATTTTAGTTCTTCATAGCCTGGGGTGTGTCAGGGCTTTCCCCTCCCACTTTTTGATCTCTTGCATAAGAATATATCCTCCCATTTCTAACGAGAGCCTTGATGATACTTTTGAATAGTTACAAAGTTACCCTTAGATAGTTGCAAGATGAAAATAGCTTGTTGATTACTAAAATTTGACTAAGTTTGAAAAATTATAAGATCTTCTAAAAACTAGAATCTACATATTATAACTCCTAGATATCTAAAACCATTCTCAAACATCTTGAAACTATATACATGAAAATTAACATAAAATGTAAGAAATTAAATGTCCATATTCAAATGTCACTTAAATGTTTATTTAATGTATATAGCCTAAGGAAGAGGGAGAATGTGAGATATTTAAGGAGGTAGAGGGAGATGTAAAGATACAGGGAGAGAGTTATGTTTATTCTTGGAGACATGAATGTGTTATAGTGTTCTCACATTATGAAAAGATTGTTATATTGTGATTTCATTATAATTAGAATGCAAGAATGTTACAAAACACTCACATTATGTCTTGTATGGGACTGAAAAGTGGTTTAGACCCCCCATATTTCTACAATTACCTATAGATTCCTTTCCTTAATTTTTCTTATTAACATATGAGGGAATGTGAGGCGCCACCAAAGGATGGGAAACCTTAGGAGGAATGAGAGTTTAATCCAATGAAGTCTTTATATCCTTAGATACCATAAGGATAAGCATAGGGTAAGAAGAAAGTCACTATAGTTGGGTAATCTGAATGGGGTGTGAATTTAGGAGAAAAATAAATAGGGTTTGAAGAAAATGGCCAAAAAATGATCAAGACATAAAAATCCATGAATGATAAGTGGTGTATACCTTATTTGTTGGATTGTATGTACTTCTCCTTCGTGAGATAATATCTAGTATTTTTGAATAACTAAAGTAATTTCTCTCTTGGAAGCTAGCAATGGGATCCCTAGCTTCACATGAATTAAGTCATTTTTGGGGATGATAAAAAATTAAATGTTCACACATTTAAGTCCCACCGCTACCAACAAAGTAATGAAACCCAATTCAATAAAGAAAGACTATCATGTGTGTGTATGGTGATGTCAAATTCATTATACTTATCACTATATATTGATTAATTAACAAGATTTTATCAATAATTATATTTACTATCTTAGTAGGATAAAAAAGAACCCCATTAATAGTTTTATCATCAAACTGAGCAGGAATATAAAGAGGACCATCCTATACCCCAATATGCATATTGTTATGGAAAAATGAAATAGTGGGGGTAACAATGTAATGAACATATGCTGAGTAGGGGTAACCATGTATTTTATATTATCCAAATAAACTAAAGATGAAATATGTAATCTATTTGGATAATAGAAAATATCTAGTTAGCAACATAATAACCATCTCAGTATTACATCATTATTATTTTTAAATATCATAATTAAATAAATAATGTTGATAAAGGAAGAAAATATTATATTTATTTTTGCTAAATTTTTGCCCCTATCTCCATGCACATACTCATGTTTGTCTAATGTATTTGACATATTTCATCACTTGTATATTATTCCACTTAGGGGCTTCAATAAAGGAGATCAAATTTCCACTTAGAAAGTTCTAAAATAATGTCTCTTTACACAACCCCGCTTAAGAAGGAGTGCTATGTCCTGCAGATCATATGATCTGTGTGCTCGATCTCACAAACCACCATACCTATGGAACATTGTCTCCTACATTTAAAGGTCTACACAATTTGAAGAGCTCCATTTAGGTATAAACATTTTGTCTAGCACCATTCCTCCAAAGCTTGGGAATCATGCAAAGATGGAGTTTTTATATCTCTCACATAATAATCTCCACGAGAGAATCCCAATGCAATTGAGTGCCCTAGAAAGCCTCAATTTTTTGTCACTCTATAACACCTTCCTCAATGGAAGCATTCCTCGTTCCATTATTGAGCATCCCCTATTCAAGGTGATTTATTTGGGTACTAATAATTTAAATGGAGCGATCCCTTAAAATGTTCGAAATCTCAGAGACCTTTCCAAGTTATGGCTTGGAAAAAATATTTAACTAGAGTGATACCTCCATCCATTGCCAATTTCTCACATCTCATAGAGCTTTATCTACACCAAAATTAGTTATCTATTGGTCTACCTGAAATCCATGGTCGACTTTTAAATTAGAATACATGTATCTCACTTCCAATAATCTTGAGGTAAATATTCCTAAATAACTTGGTAACTGCACAAATCTCAATGAAGTTGAATTCTCTGACAATTAATTTAGAGGAAAATTTCTAGAGGATTTTGGCAAGTGCAACAATCTCACAATGATTTCTTCCACCTAGAATAATTTTATAGGGATCGTACCAACCTCTATTGGATCACTGCATCACTTGACCCAACTTTATTTGAACCAAAACCTCTTGTCTGGTGGCATCCCCACAAACCTTGGAAATTATAGCTGGCTAAAGGACCCAAGGTTACATATAAACAAGTTAGAGGTATTCATCTCTCCCATATTGGGTAGCTTGCAGAGTTTAAAGGTTTTGTTCCTATCCAATAATTCACTAGAAGGCCATATATATCCTCAAATTTTCTAGGTTGAAAGCATGCAACAAGTGTATCTATACAAAAATCATCTCACATGAACCATATGACCAAAGATTACCAATATCAAGCCTCTTAGATATGTATTTATATTTGATAACTAGCTTTTTGGCTGAATACCTCCCATGTTAGGTGCCTAGAGCAATCTCACCAAAATTTATTTTAGAGGGAACTAGATTACTAGATAAATACCTTTGACACTTTTTTCCTTGGTGAAAGGAACACTGGTACGCAAAAAAGCTTCCAACACTAATCTATAAGAGGAGAGAATGTGCAAATTTTGATACTTTCAAACTCTTATTAAATTACAATAAAGAAGATGCACATAACAAGAAAAGATAAACAACATCATAAATACAATAAAATACAACACAAAATATACTTGGGGAAAACCCTTTCAAGAAAAAAACCCAAGTCTATCTTCCCCCTAATTAATTTAAGATCCTTTCTTAATCATCCATGATGTTCCCTAAAGAATATCTTACATTTCAACAAAACTCTTTCCACCTCATTTTGACTCCATAGACTAGTATTTATTTTGACATAAATATCTATCTATATAGGTGTGAATTTTCACCCCTTATGCAAATTTCCCTTTTAAACTTCCTCACCTTAGAAGACCAAATTTGAAGGTGAAATTCCACATCAACAAGCTTCTTTTAATCCACTTGGCGTTCATATTTTGCATCAGTAGAAGAATAATTATCGGGGATGCCTACACAGTGCACAAACATCCATGTGGTGTGATTACATCCCTAACGAATTCCTGCATCTAAAGCTAGTAGAGGCATTGCACTTCCTATTGGGAACGAGTTGTAATGTCCCTCTTTGACTAACTGAGCCAAAAATGCCTTATTCTCCTCACCTCACCTTCAAAAAGATTCATTCTTCATGTAACTCATCTCTTTCGAATTGTGGACATCAAAAATTTGCAAATGGTTGATCCTAACACACACCATTAGTAGCATGATTAGTATTTCAAACAAAACAAATATTAAACATCCATATGAGATAATACATCATCCTTCAAAAAATGAAAATAAATGACAAAGATGAACAAAGCATGTAAAACATGAAATATATCTATCCCATATTGGATTGGTGCTCTTTGAATATGTGAAAGAGCCCTTTCCCAATCCTTGATAAACTTAGTGAGATGATAGACAATGAGATGCTTGGTGAACTCAAGTTGCCTATAATGATAGTGCTCACATTGTAGATTGTAGATTGTACATGATCAAAATGAGAGAAAATGCATTGCATTCATAGGAAAATTTGAGAGAGGAGAAGCCAAGATTAGGCAATGTGGGACTATTCACAAGCCAATGACAAGATGCCACTTGTCAAGGTGTGAGAGGGTGAAGAATGTGCAAGTCTTTGCCAATGTGCCAATTCAAATTTGAAAAAAGGCAATAAATGCATGTGGTTGAGGGATTTTGGGGGGAATTGTGTTTGTCCAAAAAAGTCAAACATGAGAGTTAATGAGGGCATATTCCTTGGGAATATTCCCTTATTCCTTGGGAATATGCCTTTGTGAGGGAAAATGGGTGTTTTAATAAATCAAATAAAGTGATTTATTGTGCAAGTGGATGAATCTAGAGGATTCATGTAATTAGGATTAAATTAATCATGATTTGATTAATCTAACAGGAGTTTAGGTGATATGACATTTGATTTCAATTTTTGTATTTATTTTAAATCAAATTAGAGGAAATGTATATTGATCATTTATTTAAATATTGGTGATTTAATTAAATTAATAGACCTTAGGAGATTATTCAGGTAACCTGATTTATTTAATTGTTGGGTGAAATATGACTAATCAATTATGTTAATTGATAGTGTTAAATTTGCATGTCTACATTTTGCCCCTCTTTGAAGCAATGTACTTGTTGTATTGGTTCAAAGAATGATGCCACTAACATCGAAATTAAAAAATTATGATTTTTTTAGATGTTCCAACGAAAAGAAGTACGTTAGTACATTGCCCCCTCGAGAGATCGAGCAAAAAGATTGAGGTGGATCTCGTGACAAAGAGGTTCAAAATGAATGTATGGATGGTTAGACTATATGATCTATATGATAATGATGATGAAAATGAGATGTTTGGAAGATGCTTAGAATAATAAAGTTATATTATCTTAAACAACTTAAATGATTATGAAAATGAAATGTTTCGAAGATGCTTAAAATAACAAATCTATATTATCTTAAACATCTTAAATGATGATGCAATGTATGTGAAATGAATGTGATGGATGATGTTGTGCTATGATGATATGAAATGATTATGAAAGATGCAAGATGGATGCAGGATGGATGCATTGTTAGCACGAAAGAGGATAGAAGAATGAGAGGGATCAACCCTTAAATTCAAGAAGATGAAGAAGTCCAACAAGTCCCCTAGTCATCGAGACTTTATTGGATATGATGATGAATGATGATGATTTATTGCTTATCCAAGGATGGGAAAAGAGCATACCTTTCTTTATGTTTGATAACACACGCAGGTGCGATGCATCAAGGTATTAAGAACTAGGATGGCGTGGCACCTAGTGTGATGGACTTTGACTCGTCAAACAAATAGGAGTACTCTTGTTCACACTTGACAAACATAACCTTATTCAGAATGTAGTTCAGATATTCTAGACATCTCAGGCCAAAACATAAAAAGGCAAGCTTTCTTATGTGGTCAACAAGATACCTAAAACATCCTTCCTACAAACAAAACAAAGTATGCATGATGAAGTTATTTTACAAGAATATCCAACAACCACAGTAGATAAAAAGATAATGATAATTACCCCATTCCTTTCTCTCTAAACCTGATTTGTTTAGGCATCATGGAGAGGTCCTTGGAATGAGCGCAAATTAAGATAAGTCAAAAAGACCAAATAAAGTAAACAAACAAGCTAATGTTCTTCGTATCGCTAGCCAAGACTAACTACTATGGGGTACCTGATGCTTATGTCCATCACAGGAAAGCTTCATCCTAGGACATGTAGTGATCAGGGTTTTGATGGGACTGATTTGGGTGATAAGCTATTGATACTCCGAGTTGATCAACTTGCTTTCTTACTGACTTAAACTTTCAAGACTTTGATGATTAGGGTGTTCACTTTTAGACCTGCTAGAATTGCTTCTAACTGACTCACCAAAGGGTGAAAGTGACGATTGATTTATTAGGAATGGTTATTATTGTGGGTGAAAGCGAGATGAGACAGGTGCACCATTTTGGATTTTTCTGATATTTTGAGGCTGTTTTTTTGTATTTTTGAGATGTTTTACAAATTTTTTTGGTATTTTGTGTCTCGGGGGCTGATCAAGGATGGTCTTGCCTATGTTTAAGCTCAGAGATGATGTAGTTCGAGAAGGTGAAGGACTGACAAGACTCAATGATGAATTTTTGAAGATTTTCTAATATTTTGACATGTTTTTGGATTTTTGAATGATTTGGTGGTTTTTGGTTTTTTGATTTTTCAAATGTTCTTGAGTTTTTTGATTTTCTAATGTTTTTGAATTTTTGATGATTTTTTTTAATGTTTTTTAAATTTTCACATGATTTTGACAATTTGGAGGTGGATATGTATGACGATAACAATGCTTTGTTTTGGGATTTTGTTGAAAACCAAGCTTAATGTTGATCGATTGGATTGATGGATTGATAATTTGACTAAGTGTATTAAGTCAAACAAAAGTGATAATACACTCGTAAGTTCTAGGAAGTTGTGTTATCCCAGAGTAAACTCGTACAAAAAGGATAATTTGGCTAGGTGTGTTAAGCCAAATGAGGTGATTATGGATTTGATAATTTGGCTAAGTATGTTAAGACAAACAAAGTGATGATAATTAACTTGTAAACCCAAGGAAGTTGTGTTATCCTAGAGTAAACTCGTGCACAAGATGATAGTTTGACTAAGTGTGTTAAGTCAAACAAGGTGATAAATGATTGGATTTGATTGATCAAGATTGATGAAGCTTGTTTTGGAACAAAATTATCTTCATGATTTGATGTGATGTTGACGTGCACATTAGATGCGACTGATACAAATTCTTTGATTGATGTTCAACGAAAGATAAAACTTGAGAAGGAACATCTTCCTATCAAAATATGCTATGGGCTAGTGATTTGGATTTCGGATCACAAATGCTTTATCCAATTTGATTTCACATTTTCCAATGTTTGGATCACCACATAAGCTGATGGTTGATCCTAACACACACCATTAGTAGCATGATTAGTATTTCAAACAAAACAAATATTCAACATCCATATGAGATAATACATCATGCTTCAAAAAATGCAAATAAAAGACACAGATGAACAAAGCATGTAAAACATGAAATATATCTATCCCATATTGGATTGGTGCTCTTTGAATATGTGAAAGAGCCCTTTCCCAATCCTTGATGAGCTTAGTGAGATGATAGACAATGAGATGCTTGGTGAACTCAAGTTGCCTATAATGATAGTGCTCAAATTGTAGATTGTAGATTGTACATGATCAAATGAGAGAAAATGCATTGCATTTATAGGAAAATTTGAGAGAGGAGAAGCCAAGATTAGGCAACGTGGGACTATTCACAAGCCAATGACAAGATTCCACTTGTCAAGGTGTGAGAGGGTGAGGAATGTGCAAGTCTTGTCCAATGTGCCAATTCAAATTTGAAGAAAGGCAATAAATGCATGTGGTTGAGGGTTTTTGGAAGGAATTGTGTTTGTCTAAAAAAGTCAAACATGAGAGCTAATGAGGGCATATTCCTTGGGAATATGCCCTTGTGAGGGAAAATGGGTGTTTTAATAAATCAAATAAAGTGATTTATTGTGCAAGTGGATGAATCTAGAGGATTCATGTAATTAGGATTAAACTAATCATGATTTGATTAATCTAACATGAGTTTAGGTGATATGACATTTGATTTAAATTTTTGTATTTATTTTAAATCAAATTAGAGGAAATGTATATTGATCATTTAATTAAATATTGGTGATTTAATTAAATTAATAGACCTTAGGAGATTATTCAAGTAACCTAATTTATTTAATTGCTGGGTGAAATATGACTAATCAATTATGTTAATTGATAGTGTTAAATTTGCATGTCTACCAGAATCTCTTTGGGAATATTCAATCATTCACTTCACTTCCATCGCTTCGAGCAACACTTTGGCACTCCATAGCAGCAACAACAAAATTCCATCAACTCTGTAGGGAAAGTATGGAACAAGCCATTGCAATAGTGGATTGAGGTTTTGCAGCACCTCCCTTCACCATAGTTGACGTTGTGGTGATTGTTCAAGCTCTCTTTCTCAATCATTGGATAGTGAGATCTTGGTGGAGGTGGTAAATTTTTCACTCCTCTCCTTTACGATTCGGTTGAGTAGCACTTCATTGTTTTGTAGTGTTTAGTGTCTTCTCTACTTTCTTTACTCCTTTCTCATATATCTCTCTATCGTGGCTATCTTGTCTATTTGTGGAGGTGGAAACACTGAAATGAGGGTATGACTTAGATAGAACCCTATACAACCCCCAACAATTTTCCTTCTTTCTTGTGTGTAGGTGAGAGAACGTGTGGAGCTAACTAGAAAACAAACATCTTTGTGAGATCATCTTTGTCACCCTAGTCTTAGTCTACATGCTTTATCATGTTAGCATCTCCTTTGATTACTTTCTCATTTTGTTTTACCATCTAGATTGAGCTATCTAGGCTGTTAGTAGGTGTTTTTGGTAGTTTTAGTGTGTCCACTATTGTCTAGTTGTATGGATGCTAGCGCACTTGAGAGATGTCAGTGCACCGAGCTCATGTCCTAGAACTGTGCTGCCATCCTTAGACAAAGAGTTGTTTGAGGCACAAAACTAACTCCAAAAAGCTAGCTTGCCTAGCCCAAATTATAGTTCAGGGTTGGAGAGTGATTGAAGGACCTTATAATAATCATCATTTGCATCCCTCATTTGAAACATTCCTTTAGAGTGAGGTAAGTTAGGGAAGCCTTCCACTCTTGGCTCTCCATGACCTGGGGACTTGAATGTGGTTGGTCCCCCTCTCTTACATTTCTGGTGAACTTGACATGAACCATTTTGGTTCTATTTTATGATACTAAAAGCTCCTTTCCTCATATTCTAGGAGTGTTGTGAGTCCTTCATCTTACAAGCCACCCTACAACCCCTAGTACATGTAGTTGGAAGGTTCCAAAAGTGTTGCATAATGAAACCTTAATTTGGTCATCGTCTTGTCCTATAACCTTTGGGGGGCTCTAAGAAATGGTCATCTAGTGTGCATAATGGCCTCATTTCTACACCAACCTATTTCCTCTAAGTAACCTATGTGCAGTTGTACTAGTATAACCCTCACCTCATAGGATCTACCGATGGGCTTTAACAAAGAACCATCTCCTCTTTACATTCCTATGTGAATCAATGAAAACACTGTAGTAGGTGTTCTTGTTGATCTGATATCTCAAGTGAATATCATAATTGAGGAGATCATGCTAATCAATTTTTTTTATAAAGATGGATACGATGTACCTGTGAGCACCATCCACACACACAACAGACTTTTTGTACCTCATCTAGGTAGTATTGTCCTATCGGTTCTCATTGGACCTAAATTTGTGAATATTTTGTTTGACATTATCCTGAGGTTTGAACTCTTTAGAGTGAAGATACGTATCCCCTAGCTAGTAGCTACAAATGTAGTTCCCTTGATTGTGTATAAATGTTTGAAACTCATTCATGAGGGTTTCGTAGATGTGATCCATGAAACTGGCTATTGACTGTCGATTATACATGGTAGTTACTCCTTAGATTACTTTTTGCTTGCACCCATTGGTCCTCACCTGCCTAGGAAGGACCTCTTGTACTAGACATATCAAAATTATAAGATAGGTTGCCTAAGGCTGAAAGTGAGATAACCTCCATCACCTTATGTTGTTTCACATAGGACATGTTTAAAAGTTGATAGTGATGCCACCAAGGCACATAGAAGAGAAGAAGAGAAGTGATCCAAAGGCCCTCCTTCTTCCTCTTCCATTGATCAAAATGACGCTTCTTCTTGTCCTGCTATGGCATCATCAGGTTTCGCCTTGCATCTGCATGAGAACCCTATGGTGTTCACTTGGTGAAAGCCTGATCGTCCCATGTTTGAGCTTCCTGTCCTTCCCACAGAACCTAGGCCCATTCACTATGGTAGGAGGAAGAGTCCCCATGGGGAGTCCTCTATGTCTTAGCCTCCATGACCTCCCACTGCTTCTTCTCCCAAAGCAGTAAATGGGAAGAGGCCCCCTACTGAAGCACTAGAGAAGACTCCCCTTGCTGCTTCTCAAACTATCCCTTTGATTCCCATTCAGGAGTCTATTCCTCTACCATAAATGGTTGTAGTGGACACTCCCATGGTTGAGCAGGAGCCTTCTATTCCTTCGCAGCCTCCAGCCTCTAGCGTGAAGAGTCAAAGAAACCACCTTGCACGTGAGCGTAAGTGTTGGCGAAAGGCTGTCGTGACTAAGCAAGCCATTTTATAGAAGAAGGAAAAGGAGATGACCACCCCTTTCTCAAGGCCTCTTTTTGTGTCTTCCCCTCTCCTTTCTCCTACTTCCATTCAACCTAGTTTTGTCTCATCTACGACTCCCACTATGAGTGGACTTGACCCCAAAAAGTTGCAGGTGTTTATCACTCCTTTATCAGAGCCACCCTTGTTGATGTCTCTTCCGGACATCCCACCATTTCTAAAACTCATAGAAATTTCGAGCACCTCAGTGATATTTGCTGCAATTTTCTCCTCATCTTCCTTTGCACCTCTCACCTCGTTTGTAGGGGGTTCACACTCCCCAATGGAGTAGAAGGTAGAGGTTGGTCCTTCTAGCAATGGAGGACTCAAGAGGTACCCACCCTCTCCAAAGGGTCATCCTATGTTGACTTGTTCAATCCAAGTAATGAAACCATTCTTGGCTTTCCCTGAGTTTGTCAATGTCCTTCCTTGTCCATTGAGGTAAAACATGACACTCTAGTAAACTGCATGTTTAACTCTTTGGATGAATTTCTTACCTTGTCAGTGATCTTCGCAAATTCATTGACCCTAGATCCATAAGAGCTCAGTGAAGAGGACCTTATGGGGCCCTCTTCTTCATCCCTTGTTTTCGGATGGTCGGAAGCTCCTCCCCTTAACATTTCACCACTGCAGGATCATCCTCCTTCACCCTACAATGTTCTAGAGTGGGAAGCAGATGACCTCTTGGTCAATCAATGTTAGGGGAAGGCCCCTTCTTCATCTTTATATTAGATATGTGTGTGTGTTGCGATGTCTTCCCCCATGATCATGCTATGTGTTCATGGATGACCCTCCTCACCCTTGTTGGTTCTTAGGTACAAGTGATTTTTTTTATCGTAAACCTTCTTCTATTTGTTTCATCATTCTTCCATGTTTGTGACTTGACTTTTGAAAAATTGGGGATGATGCAAAGTATTGGTGGCATTTAGGCTTCTCTTCCATGTTGAACCATTTTTTTATATTTACTTTGTTTTCGTGCATTCTTCTTGATCTGGTTGGGGATTGATGATCTTTTGCCTTTCACCACAGTTACCTATTATTTATATAAGCATGAGCAGATCTGACCCTAGGAAACTAGATCTCCCTATGCCCTTTGTTTGTGTTTGTCTCTATTTTTTTCTCTTTTTCCTTCCTTTTTCTCTTCTTTTCTTGAGTTGTCCCTCCTAGGTGTGACAATTCCATATCTATAGTGCTTTAATTTTTAGAAAACACATTCATTGGGCAAATGAATCTTTACTCGAAAGTCCTCACTGAGATTTTTTTTTTAAAATTGTTTTCATGACTTCAACCCCTTATGGAACATGTTTCCTTCATCATGGGTTCATAAATTTAGAAAGAACTTGAGTACCTTCCTCTAAGGTGCGAACCGCTTTGATCTTCCCCTTGGGAGGGGGAATTTTTCTTCCTTTTGAATTCCTTCATGAAGTGAATATCTTTCGAAAGGATTCCTTGATGATGAATTGATTTGATAAAGAATGTCCTTCCTGTACTTTCAAACAATGCATCCCTTGAGTTGACCTCCTCTTCATGTCCGGTTCCTAAGGCACCCCTTTGAAGGTTTTCCAAATTTTCGACGATCTGCGTGACTATCTACTTACTTGCCTATGTGGCCACTTTTTGACATGTTCTATCTGTAGGTAAAAGTGTTAGTTTGTAGGTGTGCCTATGAAGTCAGTTATTGACTTTGTGGAGTCCCCTTCCTTTGGTTTCCTCCATGTGAGAGATATTGGGGGATACCTCCCTACAAGTCTATGGGCCTGTGGGGAACTTCCTTTGAGCTTCCTCCATGTGAGAGATCTTGGGGGTCACTCCCCTGTAGGTCTATTAGTTTGTAGGGGAATTTTCTCAGTTTCCTTCATGTGAGAGATTTTCAAGAATACCTTCTTTGTAGTTCTACGGGTCTATAAGGCACTTTTCTTGGTTTCCTTCATGTGAGAGAACTTGGAGGATACCTTCCTTGCAGGTTTGCGGGTCTGTAAGGCACTTACTTCTCAAGGTTTTCTTTATGTGAGAGATCTTGGAGGACACATTCCTTGTAGGTCTACGGGTCTATAAGATGCTTTCATTCTATAAATTCATTGTTTTGTGGGACTATGGAGTCTTTTGTTTTGGCCTGTGCTTTGGAGCTTGCCAGATCATAGTCTTCTTCCTAAATGGTTTAGGTATACATTTCTAACCCTACTACCTTTTTGATCTACTTTATTGAAGCACTCATCAATACTCATGCTCACTGAAGTGGGAAAAAATGTATAGGCACAAATTGGCACCTGTTATGCAAATTCCCCCTCTACACTTCCTCACCTTAGAAAACCAAATCCAAAGGAGAAACTCCACATCAGCAAGCTACTTTCATTCCACTTGAATTTCATCTTTTTTGTCAGTAGAAGAATAACTATCGAGGACGCCCATGTGGCATGCTTATTTCCCTAATGGATTCCCATGTTTGAAGTTGGTAGAGGTGTTACACTTCCTATTGGGAATGAATTGTAATGTTCCTCTTCAAGAAACCCACCCGAAAATGCCTTATACTCCTCACCTTAGCTTCAAAAAGATTTGTTCTTCATGCAACTCATCTCTTTGGCATCTCTGTGGGAAATATTCAAGCATTCACTTGACTTCCATCACTTCAAGCATCACTTTGGTACACCATAGCAACAACAACAACACTATATGAAATCCGTAGAGCAAGTGTGGAATAGTCCATTGTAGTAGGGGCTTGAGGTTTTGTAATACCTCCCTTCACTACTGTTGAGGTTGTGGTGATTGTTCAAGCTCTCTTTCTCCATAATTGGCTAGTGAGATCTTGGTTGAGGTGGTAACGTTTGTGCTCCTCTCCTTTACAATTTGGTTGATTAGCACTTCATGGTTTTGTAGTATTTATTGTGCTCTCTACTTTATTTTCTCCTTTATCATATATTTCTCTGTCATGGATATCTTGGTTGTTCATGGAGGTGGAAACACCGAAAGAGGGTTTGAGTGAGGTAGACCCCTATACAGCCCCCAAATTTTTTCCCTCTTTCTTGTGTGCAGGTGAGATAACGTGCAAAGCTAACTGGAAAACAAACATCTTTGTGAGATTATCTTTGTCACCCTAGTCCTAGTCTACTTGCTTGATCATTTTAGCATCTCCTTTGTATACTTTATCATTTGTTTTTACCATATAGATTGAGCTAGCTAGGCTGTTAGTAGGTCTTTTGGTAGTTTTACTATGTCTAGTGTTGTTTGGCCATATGGACGCCAGTGCACCTAAGAGACACCAACGCATCACGCTGATGTCCCAGAACTACGCTGCCATCCTTTGACAAAGAGTTGTCTGAGGCACATAACCGACTCCAAAAATCTAGCTCACCTAGCCCAGATTATAGTTCAAGTCTGAAGAGTGATTGAAGGACCTTATAGTCCTCATCATTCTTGTCCCTAATTTGAAACATTCCTTTAGAGTGAGGTAAGTTAGGGAAGTCTTCTACTCTTAGCTCTTTGTGACCTGGGGCCTTGAATTCGGTTGGTCCCCCTCTCTTACACTATCAAAGGACCCTTTAGATCTAAATAGAAGAAAATTCTAGCATACATATTCACACCACCATCCTTTGTTCTTTCATCATCCTTGATGAAGGAACCCAATCAATTTCCAATCTTTGTTAAGCTTCACAAATCCCAATATTTTGATGATAAGTTGTACAATTGGATTGAGATTACAGTTTCCAAGGAGGGGTGTATGGGTTGAAGTTTTATTCCTAATTATATTTATAAATATCACACCATCCACTTAAAACACCACCATTAAGGATCTATTCTCTTTTATCTAGTGAATTATAGATGGCTAGAAGAAATCCTATTCACAATTATTTAATTTTGGTTTTTTTTCCCTACTGTTCCTTACACCAATTTTGGGCCTTTTCCCTTTAATTCCAAAAGCATGACCATTTAATGAAGAATTTTTTTCTCTTAATGTGTACACTGAGCCCTCAAGGACAAAACCATCTAGCTCAATGGTTTTTTTATTTATGTTATTTTTGAATGATGGGAATTTTGTTTTTGCAAATTGCTAGATTCAAGCCCTTAGGAATCCAAATCTTTTGAGATCTCTTCTCTAATTTTGATCAAACTCAAACTATACTCTTTTCTCCCTTAAGTTCCTCCTTCCCACATTTTCACATAAAATTTCCCTCTTGAAATAAGCCTCTAAATTTCTTCAATGCTCCTTCCTACTTTCATTTTCTTTCAATGATCTTTTATTCTACTCTCCTTTTTCTACCACAACTAGATTTTCCTCTTATTAAACTTGAGACATAAATTAATATTCTTTATAGCATTTATCTTTATTTATAATATATTTTTTTTCCCCTTGCTATATATAATTAATTATGCCGAAGATGTGTCCCTATTCGACTTTTGAAGCTCATTTTGCCTATCAATGGTTCACAAGCCCCGAGAGGCCCTGCAAGGGGGTTAAACCAATCTCAATCATCCATTAATTTTTGTCACTTTTTCAACTATTTTTTTCCACTCTTAACTTTTTCCCCGCTGCTATTGGTTTCCACTCCAGTTCTTCTTGTTCATGCTTTTCACATTCACGTTTTTTTCGGGAGTGCGCTGATTTTTTTTAGGCTCACATTTTTTTGTTTAATGTGAATAGATTGAAGAAACAACTGTGAGGGGATTGGTTCATCTCTTTTCAAAAAAAATTCTTCTTTGGTATGGTTTCCTCAACTTTACCCATTTTTTTCTCATCGCCATTGCTAACACCACGACACATTTCATAGAATATTTATTATAGGTAAGTCACTTGCCATGGTACATATTTTTATTTAAAAGGTGGTTGTTTTTTATTAATATTTTATTATTAGTATATAAAAAATTACTATTGTATTATTGTTATAATTATATTATATTTATTATAATTTACTTATTAAATTATTATTATATTATTATATTTTCATTATTTTTATATTATGATTTGTATTATTTTATTAATATATAACATTAATATTTTTGTTTATGTAGCAAAAAGTTATCTAATATTAATATTATATTATTTTTATAATTATTATATTATTATAATATATTTTTATTTATTTTGAGTCCAATTCAAAAATATATATGGTTATTATTTATAGAATATTTTTTCCCCATAATTTTAGTAATTTATTTTAAAGATTTCAATGATGAACTTGTATATTTATGTTATTTTTATTTTATATTTGTGTATACCTTATATTAAAAATAATTTGATGTAATATTAGGTGTATAAATGGTGTGTTTTCAACAAAGAGTGGATGGATAATTTGGACTTTCTATATAGAAAACCATTTAATCGTTGATCGTATATAGATATGTCAAGTATATTAAAATGGATCAAGTGAGATCAATCAATATATCTTGCAATAGATCATGAACCAAGGTCATGGTTCAAAGTCCTTAGTGAGTTTGTTTGATTGACTTGGAGTCAACTTAACTAAAAATCTCCTCCCTAATTCTTAGATATCCTCTTTGCTTCCCCCTACCTTCATAGCCAAAGTCTAGAGTCCTTCCTCTTTGCTAGGGATCGATATTGATCCTCAATTTTATCCCTTTCATATCCCAAGTTGGATTTGTAGTTGTAGAAGTGATCTCAATCATTTCCACACTAGCTAAAATAACTCTACTTTTAAAAACCAGGTTCAAATTTGAGATTTTGTTGTCCTATCATTATAATTGTTGTGTGTCAATTCAAGACATGAAAACATTTTCTTAGTGACTCTTGGTGTTGTATTTAAAGATGTAACCTAGTTCATTTTAGATCATCAAGACATATATAGATACCTTGCATCCTACAACTATCATTTACAATTTTCATCCATTACCAAGAGCACCTTATCATAATATATGCATTGCACAAGTGTCTAGGTCATTTTTGCATTTTTAGTTTTTTTTTCTTGATCTTGTATCTTGTTATTGAGTCAATATCCTTACATGGTTCTATATAGGACAAACATTATTCCTCCCATGCACAAACCAAAAGGCACAAGAATTATAGATTTTATATAGGAATAAATTGAAAAAATCAATGTGAACTAAACTTACATTCTAAAAATTAGTTCATACCAATTTTTATGTAGAAAAAGACCAAGAACATCAATGTGAGGTAAAATTAGCATTCTAAATATTAGTAGAGATCAAGTTTTCATGTCAAATTAAATCCATGGTCATGAAAATGATCCAAAGTGATAGAAAAATAATTCATTAAATCAAAGACATTCATCAAAGAATCAATGGTATTCAAATCTTGATGCCACAAATATAGACTTTATGCAAACAAATGTTACAAAGGTTGACACATTGCAAGAGAACATGTAGACCACAACTTCATTTGTCACAATAGAGAAAGATGGATAGAAGGAGAGATATGGATATAAAGAGGGAGAGATAGAGGAGGGAAGAGCTAGAGAGAGAGGTAAAGAGATAGAGATAAGGGATGTAGATAGACAGCAAGATATAGATAGAGATGGAGATGGATAAGGAAATGGATATGGATAGCAGAGAGTGAGAGGTAAAGAGAGAGGAGAGAGGGATATATATAAATGGAAGAGATCAATATATAGAGAGGGAGAGAGTGGGAGAGATAAAAATATAAAGATAGATAAGTAGAGAGAGGGAGAGATATAGAGGTAGAGAAAGGTGGAAAAGGTGTGGTCTTTACTACAACCGAGGAAAGGGAAACCAACTCCTATTGTAGAATGGCCACCCATTTCTCCATCTTAGATAAATGAATACTCCATTGAAGGATTATTTGTAATGGTGTCTCCCACTTTGGTTCCAAATGACACAATCACATTTAGACAACATCATATGAAAGAAGTTAATATGATAATAAGTTTAGCCAACCCTCGTTATTTAGGTACTTGTACTTATTATACTTATACATCACTGAAGCCAAGAAAAAAAAATTGTATTTGTCCATAGACAACTAGATGATTGTCTACCAACAATATTTTTTAAACTTTTCCAAAGATCAAAGCACTTGCTTGGTGACAATCTTGCTAATCAACTCATGTAGTATAGCTCATCAATTTGTGGTACACATTCTAAAACCAAAATAGAGGGGAGATTTTTGACATGGTCATTCAAATTGGTTGTCAAACATTATTCATCACCCTCAATGCATAAGATAAAAAATGACCAAACTTGCATACCATTAAACTATACATCACACCTATAGACCCTTCCAAGGATTTTAGGTTGAGGTTACAAAATATGGTTTAGATCCACACCTTACCGCACTCTACATGCACCATAAATTTATTGCATTTAGTGAAGAGGTCTTGGGAAAATTTCTTGGTGCAATTGATTACTAGTACAAGTAGAAACCTTTTGACCTCCTAATATTACATTAATCTCTTGCTTTTACTACTTAGTAACAATATCTTTTCCTAGTTATGAGTGGAAACACAAAGGCTCTAAACATATCAATGGTTTCCTCTAGCTCAAGTAAACACATAATATTGAAAAATTACAATGGAATAACCTTCAATAAATAGAGAATACACTTGAATATATTGATAGCTATGCCTCTACATGAAACCAAAAAACCCTTCAATTGGGAAACCAAATATTTCATAAAGTTTTTCTTGATGATCCTTGCTTGAGAGAAACAAGAATGATTATGATAATGCTCATCAACTATAATAGAAACACCACGTAGTAATATATGTTCCTATTTCTCTCTTTATCTCTCTCCCTCTCTCTATATCTCCTTATATCTCCATTCTCTATAACTCTATCCCACTATCTATATCTCTCTCTACCTCTCCCACTCCCTCAAATATCTCTATCTCTTCCTCAATCTCTCTCTATCTTTATCTCTACATCTCCCTCTATCTATTTCTTTCTCTCCCTCTCCCTCTCTCCCTCTATCTTCATCTCTAGCTCTATCTTTCTCTCCCCCTATATCTCTAGACATGCTTGCCTCTTTCTATCCATCTATCTCTCTCCCTTTCTCTCTATTTTCCTAGACCTCTATATCAATATCTCTTTTCCTCTCTACCTATATCTTTGCATATTTATTCTTCCATCTCTCCCTCTATCGCTATATCATTTTCTCTCCATCTCTCTCTACCCCTATATTTGTCCCTCTCTCTACCTCTCTCTAGGTATAACTTCCCATCTCTATCATTATATTTCTATCTCTCCCTCTCTATATATTTATCTCTTCTATTTTTATATTCCCCCTCTCCTCTCTCTCTCTTTACCCCTCCATCTCTTTCTATCCATATCGCTTTCCTTCTCCATCTCCATCTATATCTATATCCCTTATCTCTATCTCCTTACCTCTCTCTCTCTAACTCTTCCCTCATTTGTCTCTCCCTCTTTCTATCTATATTTCTCTCTCTCTCTCCCTCCTTCTCTATTGCAAACATGGCATGAGCCTATTGGTAATGGAACTTGGTTATCTTCTTGATTAAGAGGTTTTTTTTCAATTGTATTTGAACCCCTGTAAGTGGATGCACAGTTGATTTGAAGCTATCAATTCTCTATAGAGACCATTTTGCAAAAAGAATACATATTTTGTTAAATGGCCTACCAATTGACCTCATATACTACATAAATTTATGCAAAACAAATATACCAAATTTTTCCTTATTTAACATTCCACACCTCTTCGACGTACCCATTGAACACCAAGATGCAAATGCTAGTTTTAAATAGTATCTTCTTTTATATAAAAATTATGTAATTTACTTCAAGACCTGCCCATACAAGTCATTCAACTCTTTTATTATATAATTGTGACGTTCTTTTTGTGCCCATTAAATATTGTGTTGGGGACGCTTTCATACTTAAGGTTGATGATTTTAGCAGTGACTCCTCAAATTTCATATCAATTAAGATATGAAGTTGTGACAAACAAAATGGGTTGTTGGAGCTCACAAGCTTTGATTTAGAGATTGTTGGTGAGTTCCATGTATATATATTAATATATGAAACTTCAAATAACTTATCGATTTTTAGATTAAAAATAAACCTATCAGCTAATTTGTTGAAATTTATTTTTCTCCTGAGCCTCTGCTCATCAGTTAGACCCCCTACAACCCTTCACCTAGACCTGTCAGGAGCCTTTCTATTTTGGGGATCCTCCCTGTAGCTCCTAACAACTCCAGAATTGAATGAGGTAGCTGATTTTGAATTTGGAATTTACTATGGTAGGTAATTTCGAATTTTGAGAGAGAATGTTTGTTTAGACAAAAAGGAATGAAGGCAGTTTATTCTGTTAGTTGGAAGAAGTCAGAAAGCTGAAGAAGTTTTTTGCAGCAACAAAAAGGTTTAGTAGAAAGAAGTAAAGTTGTAGCAGCAACAAAAAACATTTTGTGCAAGGAGTTTCTAATAGCTCTAGATTGCTCAGAGTTGTTGCAGAGTGTTTGTAGTGAGCAGTTGATCGCTCCTGATCACTCTAAGTTTTCTAGGAACAACAAATAGTTCCATTTGTATTGTAACAAAGAGCTAATGATACCTCCTAATCATTACTAGTCTGGTTGAGTAGCATTTGATTGCTCCCAGAAAGTTCGTAATAGGTAGTTTAGAGTTTGTTTGAAGTTTCATGTTTTTATGTACTATCATTTCCAGCTTAGTTAATGAAAGAAGGAAAATATTGCATGCCTAGTTTTTTGTTTGTCTCCATTAAGATTTATTTTATTATTCTGCATTTGGGTATTTCCTGTTTTGTTGGAAATCAGAGTAGCAGCTCTGTGTTTTGTTTTTGGTTTTAAAATCTTGACATGGTATCAAAGCCATAGGCCCCATTTCCTTGTGAGTTTGGGCATTTATTTTTTCTAGGTGTTGAGTTTTTGTTGTAGGAGACATAGCTAGAGGTGAAGCAAAGAGTTGGCAGCAACCACCATCCTTTAATGTACAAAACTATGATGTTTGGGCCAAGAAGATGAAGACCATCATGGTGGCCAATGATTTGTGGGATTTTCTCATAAATGAGTTCATAGATGTCACTAACTCAGCTACATTTACAGCTCTCACAAAGAACCAGAAGACCCAGCTGAAGGAGTAGAGAAAGAAGGATGCAAAAGCTTTGATTTTGATGGAAGTAGCCTTGACAGAGGCCATTTTTTTGAAAATAGCAGCAACTGAGTATGCAAAAGAAGCTTGGGAAATCCTTCAAACCAGATACCAAGGGACTGATAAAGTTAGATTTTTGAAGCTCCAGTTACTTCGAAGAGAGTTCAAGGTTATTGAGATGAAAGAAAGTGAGTCTGTTGCAGACTTTCAAACAAGGTTCTCGGGTTTGTTAAACTAGTTGACAATGAATGGAGATGTGATAGAGGAGCAAAATATTGTTGAAAAACTCCTTAGATGTCTACCCACGAGGTATGATCCATTCGTGATTTCTATTGAAGTGGCGAAGGACCTTTCTACTTTGATAGTGGATAAATTAATGGGTTCTCTCCATATGCATGAGTAGTGCCTAAAAAGGTTTGCTACTTCTTCCCAAGAGCAATCTTTCAAAGCTCAGTCGAATGCAAGAGTCAGGGGGAGAGGTAGAAATGGCTCCTGAAGAGGTAGAGATAGATCTAGACAAGGAAATGCTAGAGGAGAAAGCAACCAAGAGGGAGCGACCAACTCTCAGAACAACTCTCAAAGAGGCATCAAGAACAACAGTTTGAGTGGGAGAAGTGACAAGAGAAACATTGAGTGCTACTACTTGTCATAATTTTGGGTACTATGCTAGTGAGTGCTGGAAAAAGCATGGAAATCAGTCAAGACAGAATGTAAATGTAGCTGATTCAAATGTGGCTGAAGGCAATTAGTCCACAGCCTTCATCATGTGCAATGTTGGTGAAGAAGGCAGCCCTGAAGTCTTATATTTGGATAGTGATTGGAGCAACCACATGAGTGGTAATGAAAGTCTTTTTCCTTTCATTAATAAAAATGTTAAATCAGAAATTAGAATGGGGAACAATGGAGTAGTTCTTGTGAAGGGAAAATGATCTCTTATGATCCGCACCAAGCAAGGTGAGAAGAAGGAGGTCCAGAATGTAGTATTTTCACCTAGGTTAAAGCATAACCTAATGAGTGTAGGATAGTTGATCCAGAATGGATACAAAGTACTGATGGAGAAGGGAAAATGTGTCATTTATGACAAGAATGAGAGGACAAAGGTGTTTGTAGCAATACAAGTTACAAAAACCCTTATGTTTCCATTGAAGATTGAGACATGCTTCTCATCTCAGTTCATTGCTGCACCTCTCGTGGATGGAAAATATACATTAGTACAACATGCATCCCTCAAGAGCACCATTGAAGACCCCTCGAATCTATGGTATCTTAGGTATGGACATTTAGGCTATGTTGTCTTAAGTCTTTTGTCCAAAAGCAAGATGGTTGATGGTTTGCCAAGGATAGTAGAGCCTAATGTTAGATGTGAGGCTTGCATTTTGGGAAAGCAACGTAGGCAGCCCTTTCAATTGGGCAACTCTACAAGGGCAAGAGCACCATTGGAGCTGGTGCACATGGATTTGGTAGGCCCTATGCAAATCACATCCATTGGTAATAGCAGATTTTTTATGACCTTTATTGATGATTTCAGTCGTAAGACATGGGTCTATTTTTTGTAGCATAAGTCTGATGCATTTTATAAGTTTTTATTGTTTAAGGCCTAGGCTAAAAAGGAGTGTGGAAATTTTAGAAAAGTCCTAAGGTCAAATAGAGGAGGATAGTATACCTGCAATTGTTTTGTGAGTTTTTATAGGCAAAATGGCATAAAAAAGGAGCTTACAGCCAGTTATAGTCCGCAGCGAAATGGAGTGGCTGAAAGGAAAAATAGGACCATCGTTGAGAATCTGGAAAGAAGCATGTTTAAAGAAAAATGACTCCCTATAAAATATTGGGGAGAGGCTCTAGCAACAGTTGTACATTTGATTAATAGAAGTTCAACAAAGGCGGTCTGTAAAAAAATACCTCAAGAGGCATGGACAAAATGAAGATGGATAGTTGACCACTTAAGAATGTTTGGTTGTGTGGCTTATGCACATGTTCCTACAAAGAAAAGGAAAAAATTGGATGACAAGGGTGAAAAGTGCATTTTCACGGGCTACAGTGAAGAGTCCAAAGCCTATAGGATGTACAATCCAGTCACCAAAAAAATTATCATTAGTAGAGATGTGGAGTTTTTAGAAGATTATTCATGGGATGGCACGAAAGATCCTGACAACTCTCGATAGCTCCCGACAGTGCAGAGTGATGAAGAAGATGAAAATGAAGATCAACAAGATCCTGCAGCAGCAGATTCTGATGGCTCTTGATGGCTCTTGATAGCTCTTGATCAAAACAGACAAAAAGGGAAGTAGCCATAAATAGCAAGAGGATTGGCTCTTGATTGCTTCCAATGAGCTCCTGATAGCTCCCGATGAGCTCCTAATAGCTTCGGATGAGCTCCTGATAGCTCTTGATGAGCTACTGACAGCTCTTGACAGCTCCAGAATCAACCTATTCAGTAGAGTAGAAACAACACTAAAATTTCAGACCCCACTCACGCCTCCCTAATGCCAAGTAAGACCAAGATTCTAAGGGAGATCTACCAAAATGAAAGGTATGATGAGGAATTTGATGAGAGAGTGAATTTTGCACTATTTTCTCACAATGATCCAATTTATTTTGAAGAAGTTGTAAAAGAGGAAAAATTGTGTGAAGCCATGGATGAGGAAATAGATGCACTAGAAAGAAAAAATACATGGGAGTTGATTGACTTGCCTCCAAACAAGCAAGCTATTGGATTAAAATGGGTCTATAAGACCGAAAGCAATGTTGAAGGAAGAATAGATCAAAACAAGGCAAGATTAGTTGTCAAGGGGTACAAACAACAATTTGGAAGAGACTATGATGAGACATTTGCCCTTGTTGCTAGAATGGATATTGTGTGGACAGTCATAACTATTGCAGCACATCACAAATGGAAGGTATTTCAAATGCACATGAAGTTCGTCTTCGTTAATGGATTATTGATAGAAGAGGTTTATGTGGAGCAACCTTTTGGATATGAAATTGCAGGCCAAGAACACAAGGTGTACAGGCTGAAGAAGGCCCTTTATGGGTTGAAGCAAGCTCCACTGGCATGGTATAGCAAGATTGACTCATATTTCATGAGCAATGGCTTTAGAAAAAGCGATGGTGAGCCAACTCTCTACATCAAGGCAAAAAATGGTAATATTTTAATTGTTGTCTTGTATGTAGATGATTTAGTTTTTACTAGGGATGATGATTTTCTCATTGCTGATTTTAAAGAGGCCATGAAAAGAGAATTTGAAATAACAGATTTAGGTCTCTTAAAGTATTTTCTAGGAATGGAAGTAAAACAAATGCATGATTGTATTTTTATCTCTCAATTAAAATATGCAAATGAGATCTTGAAGAGATTTAGGATGCTTGAGAGAAATTCTGCCCCAATACCAACAGCCATAGGTCTAAATTTGAGCAAAGAATATTGCAACAACAATGTGGATCCAACCATGTATAAAATTTGGTTGGAAGCTTGATGTATTTGACAACAACTAGGCCAGATATAATGCATTGAGTGAGTCTGATTTTCAGATTCATGGAGACTCCAAGGGACACCAATTGGCAAGCAAGTAAGAGAATACTAAGGTATGTGAATGGTACCAAAGGATATGGTGTGTTATACATAGTAGAAAAAGAGTATGGGCTGGTTGGTTACACTAATAGTGATTGGGAAGGAAGTATGGATGATAGGAAGAGCACTTTGGGCTATGTATTACATTTTAGTTTAGTTGCTATCTCTTCGGCTTCCAAGAAGAAACCTATTGTTTCCCTATCAACAGTTGAAGCTGAGTATATAGCAGCAAATGCACCAGCATGTTAGGCTATTTGGCTAAGAAGAATCTTGGCAGATTTGAGAGAAGAACAAAAGGATGGAATAGTGATCTTTTGTGACAATGTTTCATCGATAGCCTTGATGAAAAATATTTTATTTCATTAAAGAAGCAAGCACATTGAGATTAGGTATTATTTCATTCATGGATTGGTTGAAAATGGTAAAATTAGAATGGAGTTTCATAGGTCTGAGTAGCAACTAGTAGACATATTCATGAAGCCTTTGAGCAAGGATAATTTTGAGCACCTAAGAGGAAAACTAGGCATTGTTGATTTGGATCAGGATTGATCTTGTAGTATTTTTGGCTTTGGACAAAGGGGGAGTGTTGGAATTTATTGTTCTCTTGAGCCTCTGCTCATCCGTTAGACCCACGGCAGCCCTTCACCTACCCATCAGGAGCCTTTATGTTTTTAGGATCCTTCCTACAGCTCCTGATAGCTCAAGAAATGAATGAGATAGCTGATTTTGAATTTGGCATTTAATGTGGTAGGTAATTTCGAATTTTGAGAGGGAATGTTTGTTTAGAAAAAATCGAATGAAGGCAGTTTATTCTGTTAGTTGAAAGAAGTCAAAAAGTTGAAGAAGTTTTTGCAGCAGCAAAAATGATTAGCAAAAAGAAGTGAAGTTGCAGTAGTAACATAAAACATTATGTGCAAGGAGTTTCTGATAGCTCCGGATTTCTCAGAGTTGTTGCAAAGTGTTTGCAGTGAGCATTTGATTGCTCTTGGTCACTCTGAGTTTTCTAGGAACAACAAATAGTTCCATTCATATTGTAAAATAGAGTTGTTGATAGCTCCTGATCATTACCAATCTGGTTGAGCAGCTTCTCATCACTCCCAAAAATTTTGTAATAGGTAGTTTACCATTTTTTTGAAGTTTCATGTTTTTATGTATTGTCATTTCCAGCTCAGTTAATGAAAGAAGGAAAATATTGCATGCCCAATTTTTGTTTGTCTCCATTGAGATTTAGTTTATTATTTCGCATTTGGGTATTTCCTATTTTGCTAGAAATCAGAGCAGCAACTCTGTGTTTTGTTTTTGGTTTTAAAATCTTGGCATAATTAGTGTTTTCACACCCAACACAAAATATGGTAAGGTCACAACGTGTAAGTTGCACAGATAGGGCTAGAGTCTGAATTTGTTTCTGGCTCTGTATTTGCCCTCAATTTACATGAACTAAATATGGAGGTTATTGTGCACAATTATCCAATTCGTGAAATAAAAGGGTCTTTGTTCCATAGATCATTTTGGTCTCATAGAGATTAAAATTCCATGTTCCATAAATCATCTTGGTTTTATAGAGATTAAAAGTCTATTGTTCCATAGATCATCTTGATTCAATAGAGATTAAATGTTCTCTATTCTATAGATCATCTTGGTTAAGTAGAGATTAAAAGTCCATTCTTCCATAGATCGTCTTGGTTTGGTAGAGATTAAAACTTTGTTGTTCCATAAATCATCTTGGTTTCATAGAGATTAAAAGTTAATTGTTCCATAGATCGTCTTGATCTTTTAGATATTGCAAGTTTCTTGTTCGATAGATCATCTTAATATTTTAGATATTGCAAGTCTCTTGTTCCATAGATCATCTTCATCTCGTAAAGATTACAAGTCTACTATTCCATTTATCATCTTGATCTCCTATAAATTAAACGTCCAATGTTCCATAGATCATCTTGGTCTCATAAAGATTAAAATTTTGTTATTCCATAAAACATCTTGCTCACATTGAGATTAAAAGTTTGTTATTCCATAAAACATCTTGCTCACGTTGAGATTAAAAGTATGTTTTTCCATAGATCATCTTGATGTCATAGAGATAAAAATTTCTCTATTTTATTCTCATTGGAGCACTTAACAATTATAGCTTGGTTCTACTTTCCCTCAAAGAATTGAATGTGCCACACAATGGTTTTAGTAATTGGCAATCCTTAGATGAAAGCGGGAAGGAGTGCTTTGTCATGTAGATCATATGGTGTGTATGCTCAATCTCATTGACCACAACATCTCTAGAATTTTATCTCCTATTGTTGGTGGCAAACACAGTTTAAAAGAGGTGTATTTGGATATAAACACACTATTTGGCACTATTCCTCCTGAACATGGAAATTTCTCAAAGTAAGAGTCTTTTAAACTCTTAAGTTGTAAAATAATCTCCAAGGACAAATTCCCATGCAATTGAAAGCAATCAAAAGCCTCAGATTATTGTCTCTTTAGAATGACTTCCTCAGTGAAAACATTGCTCATTCCATTTTTGAGCTTCCTTTGTTAGCAGACATTTTATTTGAGCACTAATAATTTGATAGGAGCGATCCCTTCAAATGTTGGTGTAGGCACTTAAAATTGACTAACAATTTTTTTCTAAACCATCATCACCTTCTCATCATTAACATCTTCATTACTATCATCCATTTTTAAATATTTAATTAAGCTAACACATTTTCCTCTTTAATTGAATAATCTTTATTCTTTAATTAAATTATCATTTTCTCTTATCAACACTAATCAAATATTTTCTTAACTATTTAATTAGTTAATATTTTTTCTCCAACCACCTTAATTAAATAATTTTTAATTATTTAATCATTTCTTCAAATTTTCTCATTCAAAGAAATTAAATAATAAATAATGCATTTTTTTTTATCTAATATAATTAAATAATAATTTATTTATTTAATTAACTAATATTTCCTCTAAAATTAATCTATTTAATTTGACTTTTCTATTCCTCTAGAAATAAATATAATCATTTATTTATTTATTTCCTAAATATACAATCACCTCATGCACCTGAATTAAATAAATTTATTTATTTAATTCTATTTATATTATTCCATTTCTAAATTTAGTGAGTTGATCGAAAATAACCTCAGTACACTCTCACTCAATTCTACTTCATCCACCCATGCAACCAAATATATGATCCATGTAGCCACTTAACTCCACGTCTTAACCCTTCATCTTGACACATGTTACTTTCATGTTCCTCATGATTTCTCAATGACTCTCATCCATTGATCTATCCAATCATTCTACATTGTTGATCAGATATTTGTAAAAGATATAGCACACTCATCATTTAGCCATTCAATCTCTCCACAAATTATGATAGATCAATCCATATTTGCATCCATTTTTCTATGAAGGTTATGCTAAGGTTGATGAGAAATCTACATATATTTATCACAAAATCATCACACACAGTAGAGTAATACTAGGCACTTTGGTGGAGGTAAAACTGATAAATTTCATTTACTTTGTTTGTGTAAATACTTATGTTGATGTGGATGATACACATGCACGCCAAGAGGTAGATAAATTCCCGCTCTAGGAATGCATGAGAACCTACCTTTCTTAAAATATCCACCAAGAATTCCTAAATTAGAAGATAATATTGGTTAATCCCATGGTTCAAGAATGTTAGGCCTTGATAAACTAGATTTACTTAGGGTTCATTACATAAACTTACTATTTCTCACAAGAGGTCTATGGTTTCTTAACACACTGGTGTCCAATAGAACATAGATAAACTTAACCAAATTAAACATCCATCACTCCATAACATCATGAACACAAACCATTTGCAAGAAATATTTTATGACTTCAAATTATTCACCCTGAATTAGTAAATTTAACATATATTTCTCAGCGATTTCCTGAATGCGAAAGATTTATAATAATACTCAGTGAATTCACCATTTTTTAAAACATTTTCAAGAAATATCTAACATTTACTCTAAAGAAAAGCATTAAAGATCCTAATATTTAAATTTCTCCTAGTTATTATCCACGCATACACCATGAAATAAACTAAATGAAATTAATCCACTCTATACACCAATAGATTGCTTCACAACTAAGCATAGAATGATGCGAGAATTTAAAGAAACAAGATATCATTTGCCAATGAAAAGTGTCAATGTGCACCCAAATATGGCATAACACATCAACTTCTCTGATAGGAACAAATAATTAGCTGTCTAGTATTTCATATTAGGAAATAGCTTTAAAATTGGATTTGATATTAGTAAACTTCAATAAAGCATACAAGTTTTTATATTGAAATATTACAAAAAATAGGAAAAAGAAATAAAATTGGAAATAGTCCAATTTTAAGTCTCTATAATCCACAAGTTTTGAACCTACTAGAAAAAAAAACTCTCAACCTATTTATAATACTAATTCCACCCAAAGAGTTCTAAAAGAAACATGAAAGAGAATCCAACATAATGAATAAGAAAGTAGCACATGGCAAGTGACAGTTGGCACTTGAATATTTTGGAACAAGTCAAAGACACTTTGACTTTCTTCACAGAGTCAACAATTCTTGAAAACTCAAACCTTTGTGATGTGGACATCCTAAGATATCTTGCAATAATATCAAAATTTTCCCTCAAAATCCTTGCGTTTACTCAACACACATCGAGTCCAAAAATGATTCCGCAAAATTCACTCCATGAAACTTATCACCACCACTGCATTAAAACATATCGACCTTACCTTACCCAATCATAAGCACTTCCATGGTGGGTACTTCATCTATGGATTCATCTTCTCCTCTCCTCTACTTTTATTCCTAGAATGCAATCAACACTCGATTCATACTTTCCCTAGGAATATTTTGTGTCAACCTCCAACTACATTTATGCCTTGTATATCCTTCAGTTATCCTATATATGATTTCATTCCTTTGCAACATTTCTACCTCATACTTATTCATGTGATTTCTACATTTAATCACCTCATCAAGGATCACCTGAATTAAGGATTTGACATGTTCCCTATTCATTTTCTCAATCCAACCTCTGAAATATTTAACTTCCGCATCATCCTGCCCCACTCCCTTAGGATCACAGTGCTATTGTGCCAACACCTCTACGAAAGCTAATTCCCTATTCACCATCTTTTCGCTTTTCATGGTGATTTATTCCAACTCAATTATATGTTTTAGCAAAGCATATCTTTCCCAATTGAGCTTAAATTTCCACTTCTTTAACATTAGAACATTTTGTTTCATGACCACTTTCTCCTCCATCAGCACCTAGACATCCATTTGAAGAACTGCATCTAATTGCCTTACCTCTACATCATTATGGTCCATGTAGTCCTTGTTCTCAGCTAAAATCCTTTTGGACTTGTCTAGCGAGTGATATGCTTCCTTTCATTTACCAACTAATTCTCTCATCATCCCTACACCTTGCTACACCAAATTTCTTAAAACACATTTATCGTATGCTTCATTCCTTCAATTGTGTCAACTTTCTCTTTAGAAATTAATACTAGATTTGGTTGCAATTCATTCAATGAATAACTTGGTGGAGCTATTGCTTTGATGAAATTCTCCAACCAAGCAATTCATTATTTCATTTCTTTCTTCTATTTTTATGTTCTCATATGGGCAATAGTTTCTTCCAAGTTCATTCTCATTTCCTCTAACTCTTGCTCCCATGAGGAATGTCCTAAGTTAATCATGGTAACTTGATAGTCCCTAGTTGTCACTTCATGCTTCTCCTTCTCTCCTACTGGAGTTGCTATCTAAAGAGTTTTCCCTCCATCTCCATTCCACTTAACAACATGCCTAACCCTTGCTTTGGTGTTAGGATTAGGGGTGTCCATCTCTTGCATTATACTCATAAATTATAGAGGCACCAACTCCACCTCCAATGGTGGACCTAATTGCCTAACTAACTACTCAATTATTTCCTCATTTGGCCACGCCTCTTCCTATCTCTGTTCTTGTTGATCATGTCACTCGGGAATTGCTTCCTTGAGAATTTCAATTTCATTTGTTGTGGATTTTGAATCTTTTTTCCCATTTCCTCCCCTTGAAAAGGAGTCTCGATTTCCCTTGTCTTTTTCTTTCATCCTTCCTTCTTTGATTCTTGCATCCTCTCGCCCTTTCCTTTCCTTTTCAATGTCACCTTCTAGAGCTAATTCATGCCTAACCCTTGCTTTGGTGTTAGGATTAGGGGTTTCCATCTCTTGCATTATACTCATAAAATATAGAGGTTTCAGTTCCACCTCAAATGGTGGAGCTAATTGAACAAATAACTAGTCAAGTATTTCCTCGTTTGGCCCCACCTCTTCCCATATTTTTTCTTTTTGATCAAGTCATTCAATAATTTCTTCCCTTAGAATTTCAATTTCATTTATTGTGGCTTCTGAATCTTTTGTCCCATTTCTTCCCCTTGACAAGGAGTCTGGATTTCCCCAGTCTTGTTCTTTTCTCCTTCCTTCTTTGAGTCCTGCATCCTCTCCCCCTTTCCTTTCCTTTTCAGTGTCACCTTATAGAGTTAATTCATGCCTAACCCTTACTTTTTTTGTAGAATTAGTGGTGTCCATCTATTGCATTATACTCATAAAATATAGAGGCACCAATTTCACCTCCAATGGTGGAGCTGATTTCCTAACTAACTAGTCAAGTATTTCCTCATTTGGCCCTGCATCTTCCTATCTTTATTCTTATTGATCAATAAACTCACGAATTCCCTCCCTTAGAATTTCAATTTCAGTTGTTGTGGCTTCTGAATCTTTTGTCCCATTTCCTCCCCTTGACAAGGAGTCTAGATTTCCCTAGTCTTGTTCTTTCATCCTTCCTTCTTCAAGTCTTGCATCCTCTCCCCCTTTCCTTCCCATTTTAGTGTCACCTTCTAGAGCTAATTTCTCCTATTGCTTAGAAGCATCGAGGTTTCCATAGTTTTTTGACTCTTCATTTGGGGTTTGAGAGAACTCCATTTCTTTACCTTCATTCAGATATATTCCTTGAGACTAGGGTTTTTCAACAAAAATCTCATTTTCTATTTTTTGAGGATGCTATCAAGCCTTAATAGTATCAAGTGCATATTCATGCACTTCTTCTTCATCCATTATTGAAATGGAAATTTTAGAATTAGTGCTCACCTACTCTCTTTGTGGTGACATTGTCCCTTCCTCAACGGTTTCTTCTTCCAAATATCATACTTCTTGAGTAGGTTATCCTATTATGAACTCATCTTCTTCTTCCACATTTGGACATACCTCTCTGTCATGAAGTTCTTCTATGATAGGTTGCATCACTAGGGTTTCCTTAGTCTATTGCTTCACTTTTAACTATTGTATTATAGTAGAAAAAATTTCTACTTTCCTTACAACTTATTCTATGGTTATTGCCAGTTCTCCTTTCGATACTAGATGTACTTCCCCTAGGGTTTGATTCATCATTATTATACTCATAGATGGTGGGAAAGCGAACATAGTAGCTACTTGTTGTGATGTTGACCTTATTCTGGCATGTAATTGTGCCTTCATGATTACTTCTTCCAAAGTTAAGGGTTGTGCCCTTAGCTATTCCATAGAAGAAGACACTACATTAGGTGTTCTTAACATATTAGTTGGAACAAGCAAGGTTTTCCTATTTGGATCATCTTTCTTAGAAGCCATTGAAACTCCTTGGCTTGAAATATTAGGGACTCCTTTACCTTATTCAATAGTCTTATCCTCAATAAACTTTCTTTTCTTGTCTAGAAAATCATCACATCCTAGCTCACTGACCATCTTCTATTTTCTCTTCCTTCCATTTGGGTATATGGGTGCAATTCTAGCCTCTTTTATCAAATTAATCTAATCATATATCCATGATTGGGTGTAGTTGAGCACTTGTCTAGAAAAATCATCGATGTTGGTTATTTCTTCCCTTCCCCAATCTGGATCTGGGATAGGCTCATCATAAACCTTATTTGACCCAGACTAGGTTGTTTACCCCAACGTTATCAAAATCCATTTGTTTAGAGACATCATGTGTCCCAAAAGTCTTTATCTAAGCTAGTGACAACCTTTGTTAGTACCATTTCCTAGCATCATGATCATCCTCACAATGGGACCATAAATCCTCTAAATGGGCTACATGAGCATATTTATTGTTGATCTACTTGGTAAACCTTTCAGTTGGATTGAAATAATTTCTCTTCAATGAGAACAATTCTAGACCATAAGATTTCAACTCATCTTCACACAACTTATCACTCTTAACTTAGATGCACCTATAAATTCCTATGGTAATAGGAAACTTTACCAATCCCTTCTTATGTATCTGCAAGAAAGTCTCATGAGATGATTTTACCCGCCTAGCAAATTCTAGCAACCCTATTTTATTTGTAGGATACTTGGGAATCATATAGGGGCGACTTATAAATCCTTCCACTCTAATGTAAGTAAATGTTGGCAATTGAATGAACCAACACCCAATAGCACATATAGTAGATCTTCTACCTCAAGAGATATCCATTTTTATTTAACTCCCTCTAGTAGCCTCACTAACTTCATGGAGAACACGCCATTTACCCAAGTTGGTATTTTTACTGATACTAACCAATAGTAATTTGTGGTAAATGTTGATAGATTAACACTTCCCCATTTCTTTGCCTAGAAATCTTGCTTTTTTTAGCCCCTAGATATTAGCCTTTAGGGCATATGAATAAAAAACATATGATGAAATAGTAAACCATTGGGAAGTAGAGAAAATTTGAATCTATTCATGTAATATATCATTGATGAACCTTTCCTAATGAATTCAGGCAAGGTCTTCCCTCATTCATCTAATAATTTTGAACATCCATGGTTTGAACCTACTATCATCTTTGTACCTAGCCATTTTTCTTAGGAGGGTTATCATATCCTATATTTATTGGATTAACGACATTAAAATATTCTTCAATATCCTCACAACATTTTTTTGGAACCAAGTCAACAACATAACACTTATATTATGTTCTTCCATGCTCATGTATGCATTCATTAAATCATTCATTTGCAAAAAAACTCATTCTTGTAAACACTAGGAGTCCAAATGTATACACCACACCATCTATAGATAAGTTTACATAGACTCTCCCTTCTTTTATAATTTCCCTTCTATCCACATTGTATCTTTTCATACATTACAAAACCAATTCTAGGGATTCCATAGCTAACAAGAACCCTACCATCAAATTTATTCCATTGGTAACCATGTTCTTGGTGCACTAGTTTCCTTTCGATTGTTGAGTCCTTTGCATGAAATCATAGTAATTAAAATCTCCTAGATGAGTACATCTATTATCATCCCATAAGTGGATGTGTCGCTTGCAACATAGGGAATTCAAATTATTTCCCTGGTTGTTTCTACTTCGACAATCTCTTTGTTGATTTCCTACATGATTAGTGTATGGGTATTCTACATATGAATTAGGGAAAACTCTAACCATACATTTCAGCAATTAAATTTATCAAAACCCTTAACCCATTGCATTTAATCATATCATTTAGGTTAAATTCTATCAAATTGCACACCAATTTCATCGATAATTAACTAGTTGAATGCCAATTTACCAAAACCAAGAACATATGAAATAATTTATATAGCTTAATCAAAATAGAAGTACCTAGTTTTTTTGATAGCAAGGTTGCATCGACCCAAAATTAAACTCTTGCAATTATGCTTTTTTGTTGTTGTGTTATTTTACCTTTTGTGTGATCTTTGAATTTTGATTTAACTCTTTAATGAAATTATATATGGCTTACTCCTCACATGGTAATGTATTATAGAAGTAACTACATGCTCAAGGTGGTGACAAGTCCATTTTTTTTCCACCTTACTTAATACCTTAATTATTTTGCATTAATTACTCTAAAAATGGAGTACCATCATGATAGATTAGGGTTCACAATATCAAACCCTTATTTTGGTGCCCTGGCTTAAATTTTGAAAGATGATACAGGAATCTAACATGGAATACTTGTGAGGCCCTCTTGTCCATGTTGGACATAGGTAGCTGAGTGAGCACTTAGCTCAAGCACTAAAAGATTAACTAAAAACTAAATTTAGAAGAGAGACCAAGTTGAGAAATTGTCTTAATGGGTTCCAAAGGACCGGGTGTAAAGGGTACTTAGATATGGATACAAAGTTGAACTGGCATGGTTCAAGCAAGCTTCTATACTAAAAATTTTTAGTTTCTACTCCTTGGGGAGAAGAAAACCCACCAAAAAATTAACCACTTACATGCCAATGCACGCAAACCCGAGAACAATATTCCCCATATAAAGATCAAATAGATGAAACACTCACCAAGTAGAATCACACCGAATGCACGTATGAGTTTTATATAACTTCTATTGCATTCTTCTTAGGAACACCCGACACAAAAAAACATAGGAACCTAGAATTCGTAAATTCTAGGTTAGGGAAACTACCAACCCACTAGGATTAAAGCATTTCAAAGAATGAACCTCCATTTTACCATTTCTGCCAAAACACACCAATCAAGCCAAAGAAAGGGGGAAAAAAGGAGAAAGAAGGGGTTCACATTTTTCCAAGGGAAAAATGGGGTGTGTTGTGAGACCACAAAACAACTAGCAACCAAAAAAAAAATCAAAATATTAGAAAGTGAATTCTAGAAATGATTTTTGCACTCGAGCATTCCATGATTCTCTCAGTTATAAATAATCAAGAGTTCACTCCAATAGCACTTTCACTTTAACTAGTGTAATACAATTAGATATTTTTAGGATCACGTGTGTGCACATGATTCATTTCATCACAGAAAATTCAAAGCCTAACAACTAGTTGCATTGACCTACATAGCCTGGTAATCCTTCTTATCCAACCTAGACATTTTCTTTCTTCTAGTCAAGCATCCATAGATCTAGAAATTGTATCTCTGTAATTTTCCCAAACATAACTCTACTACCAACCAGGCATCTATAGCCCTGATAGAGATATTTGGATAGCTTAAAGAGTTGAATTCTCTTTCAATATTTATTTTGGTACATTTTTCTCTTTTATTTTGATATTTCAATATAAGATCTTTTGTTTCAACTTGCAAGCAATGAAGCTTGCTATTAGGTTGGGAATTACAATGGTAGAAAAGGTCACCTTTTGATTTTTCACTCAATGTAATCAACTACTATTCCTTGAGTTTCAGTAAGATTCTTTAAATGAGGATGTCCATACCCCAATATTATCTTGATGAATTATGTGGATTAAAGTGAATGAATTCCAAGAAGTTCTTGGATTATTCATAATTGAAAAAAAATAAAATTTCAAAACACAATCAACATTTACAAAATTCATGTTCTATAGATTTGAATACTTCAGTCAATTGCTAACTATTTAGCCATTTCCCAACAAGAAAATCCTCAAAATAAATTAGAAAACAAAAAAATAAGAGTCGAAAACTCTTTACATATTTACACAAAATGGGAGACCCACCCTAAGCTTGGAAATAATGCTTGAGGAATTAAACATTGATGGGAAATGAAACATCCTCCCCAATAAGGGTTTTATGCCTATAGGTGCTATCACCTAGGATCTTAGATACCTGGTATGAACCAATCCATAGTTTTTCAAACATAATTTGTTCATCTTTCTATTCATTGGCTTTGTCCCAAAATAGGACTAGGTCAGATATTCTAAATGATTTTACTCTAGCCCTTTTGTTGAACCAACATTAAACCATGGATTGATCCTTGGAAAAATGATATATTCCTTTAGTATGTTTCTCATCTAAATGTATCATTTGTAATAATTGAGACTCCATATGGTCATCTAATATTCCTGGGAAAACTTCCAGGTAGGAATTTTTAGGTTTACAGGCAATATAAGATCTATCCCATAAACCAAATGATAAGAAGAATTCCCTAGTGCAGATTTCATCCTAGTTTTATCAACCCAAAGAGCAAACTTCAATAGGGAGTTTCATTCTCTAGGATTCTTCTCAATTAGCTTTCTAATTATGTCCAATAGATTCTTATTTGAAGATTCTTCTAATAAGTTTCCCTATGGGTAATATTTAGATGAAAAAATTAATGTTATATCTATCCAAATGCCTAATTGGAAAAATTTTAAGAGTTAAAAGTAGGGCCACTATCACATACCAATGCATATGATACTCCAAACCTAGCAATGATTCTTTCTTCTAAAAAAATTATTAATACCTTTGTAGTAAATTCTTTATTGTGGAAAGATTCCATACATTTGGTACAATAATTAGTATCTTTTAATACATACATGTGACCGGCAGATGACAATGGATTTATTATGCCTATAAAATCTAATCCAGACTATACAAAGGAGCACATATCCATCATGGGTTGTAATGTTTGTGCATTGAATCTTCCTTTGCTTGCAATGACTTGGCATGTGTAGAAATGCCTCAAGTGCTCAAATTTTTCTTTAAATATGGTTGGCCAATAGTGTCTAGCTCTTAGGATGAGATGAGTAGTGGCCAATGGAGCTCTGTAAGCCATGCAACTCTTTTAGAACCTCATTAGCTTCCTTCCCTTCATGAATTATCTTGAAAATAATCCCTCCTTTGATAGTATAACTCTAGCCTTTGATCTTTAAGGCTCTTCTTTGATGTCTTTGTATATAATTTGGATAATTTTTACCAACCATATAATCCCAGATGTATGAATACCACTCATCTTGCATTTCTACATCTAGTGTATATTGTTAGTTGATGATTTGAGGATCCACCTCAGAAATAGATCTAACCAATGCTAGCCCATGAATGAGATTCATAAGTATAATCTCTACATAAAATTATGGGAGGATAGTAACCAACTTTGATCACCTTTCCCCAAGCTCACTTTGTGTTAACATCGTAACTATTACATCAAGCACAATTGCCTTGAACAAGCTCCTGAGGATGTAACATAAAAATTTCCTCATGGCCTTAACCAATGCAAAGGCCTACCTTTCAATGTACAAATATTTCAATACAACATCCTTAATGGGACCACTCATGAATGTGATTGGTCTCTCTTTCTTATTCTCACCTCTCTGTATCAATGCTACAACACATGTGTGACTGAAAGCAAAAGAAGAAATGTAGAATGACTTAGTATAATCAAGAATTATTAACACTGACACCTTGATGATTCTAGTTTTAATAGTGTCACAACCAACCTTGTCTTTATTATTCCATTTGATCTTGGCATCCTTTTTTAGCATATTGTTAAGTGGCCTATCTATCTTAGTGAATCCAGTAATAAAATTTTGAATGCAATTTATATTACCAAAGTAAGAATTTAGTTCCTTCTTAATTCTTGAAGGTTGTAGATTCATCAAGGAACTCACATGATCTAGACCTATAGAGATACCTCTCTTGGAAATAATTTTCCCAAGAATTTTTCCTTTGGTTACCCAAAAATACACTTCTTTACATTCAAAGATATCCCATAGGTCTCACATTTTCATTACACTAACGTAGTCCACTCTATTCTTAGAAACTATGAAAAGGTCATACATGTATATTATGATACACTTACCAACCAAATGCTTAAAATAATAATCCATTGCCCTCTAAAACATAGCTCCAACATTTATTAATCAAAATGGCATCCTAATGTAAGTGAAGGTTACCCATTTCATAGTGAAGGAAGTCTTCATCTTGTCTCCCCTATCAATCATCACCTAGTAGTATCCTGAGCATCCATCTAAGAATTACATCATATGTGAACCATTGAAAATTTACAAAACCTCATCCAATGATGGTAGTGGATAATATTCCTTTTGAGATGCTTTATTAGGATTTTAAAAATCTATGCATAAGTAAATATCTCCATTTTTCTTTCTAGTAGGTACTAGATTAGCCACCCATGTAGAGTGCCTAGTAGAAAAATAAATACTAGCTAATAGAAGTTTCTACACCCCCTTCTAGATCAAAGGCTCCAATAGTGCATTCACTAGTCGTTGCTTGTGGCAAAAAGGGTTAGCACCAGGTCTCAGTGGAATAGTATGTGTTATGATGGAGGCATCATATGTCTTCAAGTACTCATAGGTCCATGCTATGACTTGCCAAAAATTTATGAGAACTTGTGTCATTTTCCTACATTCTTAATCCATGCATACTTTACCTATGAGCACATTGTTAGGATCCTCCTTGATGTTCAAGTTATATGGCTTAGAGTGTCCTCCATTAGTCTTAGGTAGATCATTTTGCTGAGTTATTTGATCTAGGTAAAACAACATTTCTAGCTTGATGATTTCTTTAGGAATATTATTATCCTTCAATATGAGTATATCATCCTCTTAGAGCTCACAATTAGGCTGATCTACTTCTTCAATTATTTGATCTTCAAAAATACTTGAGTTAGGGATGGACTCTTGAATGTGCCTATCATCATCAAATATTTGTAAAATTAGTGTCATGTTTTGGAATTGAGGGCAATTACACCAATTCAATAGTAAACCTATTTAGTTCTGAAACATATAATGGTTCTAGAGTGTTAGCAATGGTGGCTAGTGCATCTTCCTTCTAGTTGAACCCTCATAGAATGTGTGTATTATTAAAAGAATTAAAGCTTTCAATCAAATCCAACACATGATGTTTGTAATTTGATAATCATTTTTAGTGACATATATACTACTTCCTAACCTACTTAACAGCCAACTCTGAATCTCCATACACTTGAAGGATCTTAACCGTTTTCTTGATGGTGAGCTAAAACTCATGGATAAGAGCTTCATACTCAATTGTATTATTAGTACATTGAAATTATAATCTATATACTACAAGGAATTACTTACCTTAAGTATTGATCAATTCAATACCCACTCCTATCCCTTTCTTAGATTTGATCAATCGAATCTAAGAATCCATGCTTTCTCTTTAGTCATCTTGACCTTAACACTCCTCGAATTCGGTGAATCCAACCCCTTTTCCAAATATCAGGGTCCTTTTATGTTCCTTTTATTTACCTCTTCAGTTGATTCTTTGCATATCTTATTATCTGGAATCTCCAACTTAAGCCTATTGATGCCCATATTTTTATGATGATATTGACCTTCAACTTTATTAATAACCTCCAAGAACATTTCACAACTTCTTTTGAATGCATTGAATTATGCATCTAACACCATCCTTGTGACAACAAATCTATCAATGATAGGTTGACCCTTCGATCTTGGTAAACCCTTTTAACAATGATCTTCTAGAATTTATCGAACTGAATATCCTCTACTTCAAAGGAATCTTAATAAGATTCAATGAGCATGTTGGTTCTCAAGGTCAACCAATTATTCATTTCTATATTACTCATAAAAACTTCTTTTATCTTGACTTTGGATGCTCTGATGTTGTAGACACCAAGTTCCACATTGATATAAATCACTTCATTTTTTTGGTTATAATTCATAATAATATGATTCATACATGGTTCTCTCTCTATCATAATATTGTTTAGAATTCCTTTCCAAGGTAATCACATGTGTGAAAAATTTGTAGCCATGTATCCATTGAGAGTCTTCGACCAGTCTCTACTCAACAACATTCAGTATGCATTTGGAATCTCAACTACTTGAATTTAAATATAGTGTTGGACTCTAGGATCTAATGCCAACTGCCTGTGAATATTTTTTATCTCTCCCACAACATTCACTTCAATTTTATCAAATTGATTGACTTTCTTCAAGGAGCTCACTAGGGTCAACCACAAAATTTGACATATGGAAAAAGGTATCACAATCATTGAAGCCCTAGAGTCTACCAAATATTTATGTAGATTATTTTTTAAAATCTTCAAGGTCAATAGGAGTGGAGGAGACTCCATCTTTCCTTTGTATAATGCTACAATATTTTTTGCTATGGGGATAGTGTTTGTTTCTTTTTCCTTTATAGAGGAATCCTTAGCAAGCCCTTCTTTACTAATTGAACTTTCTTTGGGAAATTCTTCTAATGTGTTCAAGAAATATTTCCTAATCATAGGTGTTTTATTTAATTTAGATAAAGATAAGCTAATCTTTACCTTTTTAATCCTCTCTTCCAAATAAGTAGTCAAATTACTTAGTTCCACTACGTCAGCCTTGTTACTCCTAAGAGGATTCAAAATAATACTGTACTATGACATAGCAATACGAGGTTGTTACTTGACTTCTCATCTAGTGCCATGTTGAAATTGTTAGGTAGGATGTATGTCATCAGTGGTCCTTTGAACCTACTCCCACTGGTAGTATTACTTCTCAAATTATAATTGTGTCCCTTTTGGTACTATTGAAAAGCTTGAATCTCATCCATTTCATCTTGAGGCTCATTCTTGTCCTGATAAGGGAAGGTATAAATTTCTAAGGTCATCAATGAACTATCTTCAGATCCATAACCATTATTTTTGATATAATAGGTAGGTTAGAACATATATAACTATCCAAAACCAGTGTTAAATCATATACAACTAGAACTATCTTGTTGGCTTGTGGTGAGTATGAATCACACTGATTATTGTGATAAGTTGCAGCTAACAAAATATCAAATGCAGTTTTGAATTGTGGATAGTCCACATTTGCACGCAAGATGGTATTGTGAATCTTGCACCAGTTACTCACTGCAAGCTCAACCAAATTAATTTTGGATGTTAGCTTGTTATCAAGGGAATTGGAATTATCGAAAGGTGTGGGGATTGCTCCATTATTCATCATATGTTCCAAGGCCTAGGTGGTCTAGAAGAATTGTACATCTAGCCTTGGGAACTGTGATTATTATTTTGTAATTAAAATTTTTGATTCCTTAGCTAATTGACTTTTGTTGTCAACCTCATGAGTTGAGCAGTTATCTCTTTAATTTATTATTTATCCTCTTGAGCCTTTGCACATTGACTATTCTAAGCCTACATAAAGAAGGAATTATCATTAGGATGGATCTCAATAATAGTAGGGCTTGTATATGGGAATATCACTTGATTATTTCCTTGTTGAAGAACACTATTATGAGCATAAATCCAATTTTGAGCTACTAAAGGCAACAAGGTAGGGATCAAGACATTGTTATGCACAATTCCACTCATAATTGGCATAGGGTAATTATTCAAGGTACTACCATATGTAAAATGTTTTGTGTTTCCAACATGTTTCATTTCTTAATTTACACATTGTTTTGGCATAAGCTTTAATCAAAATTTCAAAGGATTTACTTTCCTCTTTACGAACATCCTTATCAAAGGATTGACAACCATATAGTAAAAAACAAGTGTGTATAAATTATCCACATCATAATGATCTTATAATCAATACTACACCTTTTAGAACCTATAATTAAAGGTTACTATAAGTTCTCCCTCAAACCATTTAATTTGAGTGAATTGGTGGTACAACAAAGTAAGATCTATAGGAATCCTAAACCTGGTTAAAAATTGATCTTCCATGTCTTTCCATGATCTAACAAAGTTGCAGGGTAGGTTGGTGTACCATTGGTTAACTTCATCACTCAACATATAAGGAAACAACCTACACAAAAAATATTCATGTTGTATTCTTATTCTGAAACATGTGTCTTTAAATATGCTCAAATTCTCTTCCACATCTTTATAGAAAGAGTACGTAGGACACAACTTCTTTATATTTTTTGGGATATCATTATAAACATCTAATTGAATAGGGAATTATACATTAAATAAATCCATGGCTACTGGCAAAGGTAATGTTGTGGGTTTTTTATTTCTAGGAGCTACACCTATGAAATTTGACATTCTGGTTCTAACTATTCTACGATTACCAAGCTGTACGAATTCTACATGAGGATCACTAGATTGAGACCCAGTGACCCTATGGAACTCCAATGTGTTCTACTCTTCAAAAAGAGGTCATCCTTCTAGTGCTACTTCTATTGATGTGGATACTACACACACAAATGAACATGTAGATAAATTATCACTCTAGAAATGTGACAACCTATGTTTCTTGAAAGTTCAACCAAGAATTCCTAAATTGGAAGATAATCTTGGTTAATCCTAAGGATCAGGAGTGTTAGCTCTTGATGCAGTAGGTTTACTCAGGGTTTGTTGCATAAATTTACTATTTCTCATGAGGGGTCTACATTTTCTTAACACACTAGTGTCCAATAGAACATAGCAAAGCTGAACCAAATTAAATATCCATCACTTGATAACATCATGAACATAAATCATTTGAAAGAAATACTTCATGACTTCAAATTATTCACCATGACTTATTAGATTTAACATATATTTCTCTACAATTTCATGAATATGAAAGATTTATAATAATACTCTATGAATTCACCATTTTTTGAAAATTTTCAAGAAATATTTAATGTCTACTCTAAATAAAAGCATTAAAGATCCTAAGATTTAAAGTTCTTCTAGTTATTATCCACACATACACCATTAAATAAACTAAATCAAAGTAAACCACTCTATATGTCACTAGATTTCTTCATAGATAAGCATAGAATGATGTGAGAATTTAAAGAAAAAAGAGATCATTTGATATTGAATAGTGTCAATGTGCACCCAAATTTGATGCAACACATCAACTTCTCTAATAAGAACAAAACCTCAGCTATGTAAGATTTCATATCATGAAATAGCTTTAAAATTAGCTTTGATATTAGTAAACTTCAATGGATCATACAATTTTTTATATTAGAATAGTATAAAAAATAGGAAAAAGAAATAAAACTAGAAAAATCCCCATTTTAAGTCTCCATAATCCACAATTTTTGAACCTACTAAAAATAAACAACTATTAACCTTTTATATGAACGAGGCCATCCAAAGAGTTCCAAAAGACACATGAAAGAGAATAAAAAAGAATGAATTATAAAGTGGCATGTCGCAAGTGACAGTTGGCATAGGAATATTTTGGAATAGGTCAAAGAAAAATTGACTTTCTCCATGGAATGAATAATCCCTGAGAACTCAAACCTTCGGGATGGAGGCATCCTAAGACATCTTGCAATACTATCAACATTTAACCTCAAAATCCTTGGGTTTACACAACATGCACTGGAGGTTTGGAAATGATTCTAAAAAATGCACTACATGAAACTTATCACCACCCTTGCATTACAAAATCTTGAGCTTACCTTACCCGATCATAAGCACTTCCCTAGTGGGTACTTTCTCCATGGATTCATCTTCTCCTTTCCTCTTCTTGTATTCCCATAATGCAATTAACACCCGATTCATACTTTCCCTAAGAATATTCGGTGTTATCCTCCAACTGTATTATATCCTTTTGTTAATCTCTTTATGATTTCATTCCTTTGCAACATTTCTACCTCATACTTATTCATGTTACTTCTGCATTTAATCACCTCATCAAGGACCACCCGACTTAAGGATTGGATAGAATCCTTGTTTATTTTCACAATCCAACATCTAAAAGCTTTAACTTCCACATCATCTTGCCCCATTCCCTCGAGATCACAGTGTTGTTGTGCCAACACCTCTATAAAATCTAAGTCCTTATTCACCATATTTTTTCTTTTCATGGTGATTTTTTCCAACTCGGTTATATATTGCAACAAAGCATTGCTTTTTTAATTGAGCTGCAATTTCCACTTCTTTAACATTGAAACATCTTGTTTTTTGACCACTTTCTCCTTGATTTGCACCTAGATATCCATTTTTTGAACTGCATCTAACCATCTTACCTCTACATCATTTTGGTCCATGTAGTCCTTACAGTTAGCTATAATCCTTTTAGACTTGTCTAGCTAGCGATATGCTTCCTTGTATTTACCAACTACATTTCTCATGATTTCTTCACCTTGTTGCACCAAATTCCCAATCCATTCTTCAAAAAAAAATATCTTATGTTTTCGTCCTTCAATTGCATCAACTTGCTCTTTAGACATTAATACTAGATATAGTGGCAATTCAATCAATGGATGAGTTAGTTGAGCTATTTCTCTGATGAAATTCTCCAACCAAGCAAAGCATTCTTTTATTTCCTTATTATATTTATCCTTTCTCATATGGTAAACTATTTCTTCTAAGTTCACTCTTATTTCCTCAAACTCTTTCTCATATGAGGAATATCCTAAGTTAATAGTGGTAGCTTTATAATCCCTAGTTGTCACTTCATGCTTCTCCTTCTCTCCCATTGGAGTGGATATATGTATGGATTTCTCTCCATCTACATTCCACTTGACAACATGCTTAACCCTTGCTTTGTTCTTAGGTTCATGAGTTTCAATCTCTTGCATTATACTCTTAAAATCTATATGCACCAATTGCACCTCCAATGATGTGGCTAATTGCCTAACTAACTAGTCAGGTATTTCCTCATATGGACCTTCCTTTTCCTATCGTTGTTCTTGTCGATTAGGTTGCTCAAGAACCTCTTCCCTTAGAATTTCAATTTCATTTGTTGTGGCTTCTGAATATTTTTTCCCATTTCCTCCCCTTGACAAGGAGTCTCTGATTTTTTGGTCCTATTCTTTTATCCTTCCCTCTTTGAGTGCCACATACTCTTCTCTTTTCCTTTCCTTTTCAGTGTCACCTTATAGAGCTAATTTCTCTTGTTGATCTAAAGCATCAGGGTTTCCACTATTTCTTAACTCTTCATTCAGGGTTTGAGAGACCTCCATGTATTTACCTTCATCTAGATCTATTCCTTGACTCTATTATTTTTAACCAATAATCTTGGTTTGTATTTGTTGAGGACAATCTCTGGCCTTACTAGTATCAAGTGTATATTCATTCACTTCATGTTCATCCATTATTGAAATGTGACTTTGAGAAATAGTGCTCACCTTCTCTCTTTGTGGTGACATTGTGTTGCAAGTATGAAGGTGTTGTCATTGATTTCAACTAGTTGTTGTTATCATGTATTTCAAGGAAGTTGGTTATTGGTTGTATATGTCAAGGATATTGAGAAAATTGTAATAAAGAAGGTTTAAAATTTGTACATGAAAATTTGAGATGTTGTAGAAGTGCTATGATTATATGCAGTTATCCTTATGTTTCTATGTTTATAATGGTGTTAGAGTAAATAAATATGTTGAACTGGTGTCTCTAGTACTTGGTATCTAACTAATTTTGAGAAAATTTTACAAATAGTGAAAAAAATGTTATGAAGGTATTTAGTGTATGCTCTAGGATGTGCTATGTGTTTCTTCTGGGATGATGCTACATTTGTACAGATCTAAGTTATTTTTCATGGCTATTTATAGCTAGTATATCCATCATTTGGGATTCTAGATCATTGTAAAGTGTGAGATATTTTCACCACTATGTGAGCTGTGCATTTTAGTGTATCTGGATGTGGTCTCGGAGAAATTTATTTTCTCTACATTTCTCTACATCTTGGTTTTAGGACTTGCAGTTTTGGGAATAGGTTGATAAGGTTTCTCTCTTTCTTGCTTCAAAAGGATTTGAGATTTGGTCTTGTTGATGATGAGTTTTTGAGCTACAATATATTATAGTGGTTGATACGTTTATTCAAATATACAAAATGATCATTCTTTTCAAGTGATTTTTTTTCTAAAGCTTCTAGATGAATTTACATGTGTTCATTACATACTCTAGACCATGTTCAAGTGAATTTTGTTGTATGAAAATATTGGACCAAGTCAATGATGCATGTACTTGATTGTTTTATGTGTTTTGCATGGGTGTTGGTTGAGCTAGTATTAAGCAATACTTGTGAAGCTCATAGAAGAATCTTGAGGCACATTGGGACTCATTTAGGTCCTCATTAAGAATATGTATAGGTCACCCTCATTCTCTTCCACCGCAGGAATTCTTTGGCACCAACCTAATTTAAATTTGTAAATGTAAATTGTGTATGGCTAACCTTGGAAGGGTTTCAAGGTTGAAGATGGTATAAGTGTGAGTTGAGATGTTTTTGAAAGACATAGAGAGATGTGAGATATGTGTGTGTGATGTGAGTTTTAGTAGATCAGTGTAAATTTCAAAGTGTTGAGCTCCTAAAGGTAGTGACCTAAAGGTGTACTCTATCTTTCAAGCATGTATACAAAAGTGTGAGCAAAGTGTGTTGGAAACTTTGTTGCATTGAGATAGTTTTCTCTCTGTAATAACTCTCTTCTTTATTCTTTGTAATTCTATGGAAGTTAGCATAGGAAATGATTCCCCATTAGCTAGTGTGTTATGTCTTGGTAGTGAGCCTTTGTATTCGGTTTTAGAATTCTTTATATTTTGAGCTAAACCTCAAAGTGGTTTTTCCCTAATTGGGATTTCCATGTAAATCTCATGTTCTTGTGTGTATGGTTTGTTCGCTTCTAGTTTTTTATTTTTCTTTTAATGATTAATCACACTAGCAATCCAAAGTTTATAAGAATTCTTGTATATCTAACTTCTGTTGAGGGTTTTGATTGTTAAAATTGCTACAATTGATTCAACCCCCTCTTAGTTGTCTAGTTCAACAATTGGTATTAGAGTGAGGTTCCTTGGAGAAGACCTTAACCACTTAAGGAAGGTTCGAGAAGGAAATCAAGTTCACTATTGAGTGTCCTAGGTTTAATGGCACTGACTATGCATTTTGGAAAAAAAAGATGGAAGGATATATGTCATATTGTTGATATGAGATTGAAATTTATATTCAAAGCCAATATGTTGCTCTAGTAAATGGACCAAGTACTACTAATGTGATCAAAGAACATGAAATCAATAATAAGGAAAAGTTTATTATTGTAAATAGTCTTTGACATTCTGAATTAGTTAAAGATATGAATATGAATACTACTAAAGAGGTCTGGGATAAGTTTGAAAAGATGTATGAAGGAGATGAAAAGATTAAACAAGAAAAGTTGCAGAACTTGGAGGCACAATTTGAGATCTTTCAAATGGGTGAAGATGAGGACATCAAATCCTACATGTAGAGAGTAGATGAGATGGTAGGTGGAATGAGAGGACTTGGTGCACAAATAGATGAATCCAAGATAGTGAAGAAGGTAGTCACAACTCCCTTGCTATATACAGTCAAAAGATATCTACTTTATAGAAAATTGTAGATTATAATAGTTAAAGTAAATATCAATTGATTGGTACTCTAAATTCATTTAAAATGAGAAAGATTAGTTTTTAAAATGGAACAAATTTAGAAACTTCTTTCAAGGTTGAAAAATTGGAAGATCTAGATGAAGAAAATTTTGATGAAGTGGAAGAAAATTTTGTAAGATGAATGAAAAAGGGCTTTGGTAAGTATCGAGGTAAATTACCACTCAAATGTTTTAGCTATGGAGGAATAGTTCATTATGCTTCAAGATGTCCAAAAATAGATAAGAGAAATAAACATAAAGAAGGTAAATAAAATAAAGGAAATATGATTAAAAGAGCATATTATGTCAGTGAAGATGTTGGTATTTCTGATGATGAGTCTGATTATGGACATTTTGTTGATAATGAATGCTTATTCTTGACTTTCAAAGATGAATCTACTCCTGAAATATGTGTGAAGGAAAGTGTTTCAGAGAAAGTTGAAGATACTTTGGTCTCTTCTCTTTATGATAAACAAGAAGAGAACTATTGGGTTGTTGATAGTGGTTTCTCAAATCACATGATTGGTTACAAAACCGTGTTTTTAAAACTTAAAAAATATGATGGAGGCTTCATTAAGTTTGGAGATCATTTTAGTGCTAAGATTTGTGGGATAGGTTCAATTAGTTTAGATGAAAATCATAATATTGATGGTGTCTACTATGTTAAGGGTTTGAGACATAATCCCAGGAGTGTTGGATAGATGTGTAAAAAGGGATATAATCTTGTGTTCAAGGATGAAAAATGTGAAATCAAAAAAGGGTATAGAACTGTGATTGCTACTGGCAAGAGGATTGAAGGAAACATCTATCAACTTAAAAGTGTTGATGGACATTTCTTTATGTCTTAGATCAATAATAGTTGGATATGACATGAGAGGATATGTCATATGAATTTTGACAACATGGTCATAATCAGTGCAGTACAAGCTATGAGAGATTTACCAAGAATTACAAAGCCTGCTAATGCAGTCTGTAAGGAATGTCAGTTTGAAAAGCAAGCTAGAAACAACTTTAGGTCAAACGAAAAATCTACTATTGGACTACTCGAATTGATTCATATAGATCTTTATGGCCCTACAAGGGTGATAAGTCAACAAGGTGACAAGTATTTTATGCTCACTACTGAATTTGACTCCAATTTCCGATGACAGTTTGTTGAAATTTCGATGATCTTTTTTCGGTATATTGATGAATTGTAGAAATCATTGTCATCACTCAAATTTTGTTGATATTCAGATGATATTTAAAATGTCGAACTCATGATGCCCATTCATCGGAACAGTGATGGAAACTTTGTCGATCAAGCAACAAACAGTAGCTAGAACACAAGCGGTATAAATTTGCCAAAGCGTCGGATCAGCGACAGAAGTTCATCAGAACCACGATGACCATTTCTTCAATCTAGCAATGACAATAGCTAGAATAGAAGCAGAATAACTTTGCCAAAGCCTCGGATTAACAACAAAATTTCATCACCATTACAACAAAAGGTTCGACGTATTGCAAATATCGGTGAGAGATCAAGACTGTTACTGCAATCAAAATTCCCTGAGAAGATATATCGAGAGGAATGGCATGTGGTCTCAGCGATGAAGATAAATACCATCAGAGTAAGTTATGAATGTCTACCCGACCCACTATGTCACGCCAATAAGATTACATTGACATGAGTCTTGGTGTCATACTTCAGATCGAAATAACAACAACAATTTTTCAAACTCATGATGAAATAGGCAAGTCATTACGATGAAATTTCGTCGGATGTATTGCAAATTCATCACACTTTTGGAGGTTCGTCAAAAATTCGACGAAACAATGTAATTTTTTTATTAAAAAAAACTATTAGTTCAAATGTAGGCATATCGGTGAAAGATCAAGACTGTTATAGTGATCAGAATTGCCTAATAGGATATATCAGGAGGACTCACCTATGGTCTCAGCGATGAAGTTTCATCGGTGAGATACTCATCGTGTCTCATCAATGAAGCACGAGGGAAGCATATCGGTGAGACATATACCATCATAATAATTTCTAAATGTCTACCTGATCCACTATGTCATGGCGATAAGATTATATCGACATGAGTCTTGGTGATATACTTCAGATTGAAATAACGACATCAGTTCATCAAACTCACGATGAAATAGGAAAGTCATTATGATGAAATTTCATTAGATGTATTGTAAATTCATCAGACACTATTGAAGGTTCATTGAAAATTTGATGGAAAAATGCAATTTAAAAAAAAAACTATTCGTTCAAATGTAGGCATATCAGTAAGAGATCAAGAATGTTATGACAATTAGTATTTCCTGAGAATATATATTGGGAGGATGAACCTGTGGTCTCAATGATGAAGTTTCATTGATAAGATGCTCATCTTGTCTCATTGATGAAGCACGAGGGAAGCATATCAGCAAGACATATACCGTCGGAGTAAGTTATTAATGTCTACCTAACTCACTATGTGACGCTGATAAGATTACATCAGTAGGAATCTTGGCGATATACTTGAGATCGAAAGAATAATCATTAGGGAGACTCACTACATTGGGGAAACTACAGAATATCCTACTAATACATGATCTCTTGTTGATGAAGATACAAATGGATCGAAATAAATAACAAGGTGACTCTAGGTGATATTTAAAATTAGTAGGAGGCTCCAAAGTGCATCCATAGGGATAATGATAGGACATAAGGATAGGTCAATCAAAGAGAGAAAGTTGATGTGCAAAGACCATGAGCATTTAAAAGGGGTAGTAAAAGACAAGATGGATTGTCATCAGTGGTCAAATATAAAGGATAGATTGGAAGACTTCATTATGAAAATTTAGATCACAATATGATTAACCCTATTTTGACAAATGCAATGACATTAGTGTCAAGAGTTAAGAGGCCATTCAACTTTGCATTTGAATAAATTATTGTATGCATTGAGTAAGTTTTTACAAGGTACAAAAAGGACAGTCATATGACTCTTTAAAATATCAAACAACATGTTAGTTGTTGTGTTTAATTAGGCTTATAGAGGCAGGGATTTATCATTTTTTGGATACATCTGCAGTGCAAGCTCTAGGTCTACATTATTTGGTTACTATGTATGAGAAATGAGCAATGAATAATTGTAGAATATGGAGGCTATGGATGATATTATGATGACCACATTTGATGTTCAACAATTGGAGGAAAAAAAAAAACCTATGATGAGTCATTTGATCAAAGGGACTTTCATGGACAACAAGCACAACCTATGAACTGGATTCTAATTTTGCTAAAAAAGAAAAAATAAAACTAGTGAATATTAAACTACACACTAGAATCTAATTTTATGGAAAATGAGCAATTTGGTGAGAAAAAGAAACCAATAAACCCTATTAGAACAGAATAATCTTATGAATTGATCTAAGGAAAACATTATTGTAAACACAATATGTATAGAAGAATATGAATGTAAAGGAAAATGGATATTAGCAAAACATAAATGTAAATCAAAGTAGTGTGACTAGAAAATGAATCTAAATTGGTCTTGAACAAATAAAATCATACCCAATTAGCATTAGGTTATACTGACCTTGTACTCATTGCCATTGCCAATCTAGAAGGTTACTTTAATGCCTTTTGTAGAAACTCTCTGGCCACAAGGCAACAGAAGGCGAGAAAACCAAATGTATATTGACGAATTCCTAACAATCAAAAAGAAAAAGGAAACCAGTCAACCATATTAGAATAGAATAATCTTATGAATTGATCTAAGGAAAACATCATTGTAAATACAATATGTATAGAAGAATTCAATAATATAAATGTAAAGGAAAATGGATATTAGCAAAACATAAATGTAAATAAAAGTAGTATGAGTAGAAAATGAATCTAAATTGGTCTTAAACAAATAAAACCATACCCAATTAGCATTAAGTTATACTGGCCTTGTACTCATTGCCATTTCCAATATTGAAGCTTACTTTTATGCCTTCTCCAGAAATTCTCTAGCCACGAGGTAAGAGAAAGCAGGAAAACCTAGTGTATATTGACGACTTCCTGACAATCAAAAAGAAACAAGCAACCAGTCAACCCTATTAGAATAGAATAATCTTATGAATTGATCTAAGATAAACATTATTGTAAACACAATATGTATAGAATAATATGAATGTAAATGAAAATGGATATTAGAAAAACATAAATGTAAATAAAAGTAGTGTGAGCAGAAAATGAATATAAATTGGTCTTGAACAAATAAAATTATACCCAATTAGCATTAAGTTATATTGACCTCGTACTCATTGCCATTGCCAATCTTGAAGGTTACTTTGATGCCTTCTGCAGAAACTCTCTAGCCACGAGGCAAGAGAAGGTGGGAAAACCAAGTGTATATTGACAAATTCCTGACAATCAAAAAGAAAAAGGAAACTAGTCAACCCTATTAGAATAGAATAATCTTATGAATTGATCTAAGGAAAAAATTATTGTAAACACAATATGTATAAAAGAATTCAAGAATATGAATGTAAAGGAAAATGGATATTAGCAAAACATAAATGTAAATAAAAGTAGTGTGAGCAGAAAATGAATCTAAATTGGTCTTGAACAAATAAAATCATACCCAATTAGCATCAACTTATACTGACCTTGTACTCATTTCCATTGCCAATCTTGAAGGTTACTTTGATGCCTTCAGGAGAAACTCTTTGGCCACAAGGCAAGAGAAGGCGGGAAAACCAAGTGAATATTGATGACTTCATGACAATCAAAAAGAAACAAGAAACTTGTCAACCCTATTAGAAAAAAATAATCTTATGAATTGATCTAAGGAAAACATTATTGTAAACACAATATTTATAGAAGAATATGAATGTAAATGAAAATGGATATTAGCAAAACATAAATGTAAATAAAAGTAGTGTGAGCAGAAAATGAATCTAGATTGGTCTTGAACAAATAAAATCATACCCAATTAGCATTAAGTTATACTGACCTTGTACCCATTTCCATTTGCAATCTTGAAGGTTAGTTTTATTCCTTCTGCAGAAACTCTCTAGCCACGAGGCAAGAGAAGGCGGGAAAACCAAGTGTATATTGACGACTTCCTGACAATCAAAAAGAAACAAGCAACCAGTCAACCCTATTAGAACAGAATAATCTTATGAATTGATTTTATTTGTTTTACTGGCTAATGGATAGTGGACCTAGTTCTCTTGAATTGAGATACTACTAAGATGTGTTAACTGGTGCTTTTAGACTACCGATATTCTGCTTCAATCTCTATAAGTTACTTTTGTCTTAAATATATTAAAGATAACTCTGCAAAAATATTCCCTGATCTCTTAGAGATTATGTAGATTATTTTGTTAATACTTTTCCATTTTGATATTTTCTTTCAAAAATTCATAGAAAGATATGTAATGCCATATTTGAAACTTACATATTTTAATTTTACTAGTTCTGTAATTATAGGATATGATTCCAACAATTGTGAAACACGTTGGCAATATGCTGGATGAATGAAGTAAACTATGCAATTGGTAGGTGTAAAGCCAAATTCCTTAACCCTTTCCATCATCCTTCTTGCCTATTCTAAAACATGTGCTTTGGAACAAGGCATGAAAATCCATCTAAGTATAATGAAAAGAAGATTTTTGTCAAATATTATACTATAGTAAGTTGAATGAATGTAAGTAGAGAAATTTTTGCATACCTATAGATGGTACAAAATTTCATGGTCAAGTGGAAGCCTCCCATAAACAAAAATATCCAAATATCCATGTATCTATCTCAATCAAGCCTCTAAACCCTTCAGAGCTGTCAAATTTTCCACTAACCTGTTATGCACAAAAGTCAAATTTTAGAGACCACTAAAAAAAAAAAAACCAGAGCTTTGAAACCAAACCCACACACAACACAATGTTCATAGTGAAAATTTGGCACTTTCTTTCATCTTTGCATATTGGTTTGATGCTTCAAATGATCCATTTCTTATATTGAAAAGTGCATTACCTTATTGAACTTCTCTTTTTTTTGAGAATAGTTTAATATTCTCTACTTAACAGGGCCAACCACGAGAAGGTGGAAGCTCATTTCGCCCCTCCCCCCCTCCTCACATCACTCTCAATTCCCCATACCTGATAATATAACATTAATCATTCATTCATTCATTAATAACATATAACATTCATTCATTCATCCTACATTAATAACATATAACATTCATTCATCCATTAATAACATATAACATTCATTCATTCATCCATTAATAATATATACCATTCATTCATTAACATATAACATTCATTTTTTTAGTTTTTACATATTATAAAAAATATGGTTGTCATAATATGATTACAATCACTTCTTTTTTTGTTTCTTTTTTTCAGCTAAAAAAAGATGAAGTGGAGTATCGTTTTCAAAATCATCTGTCCCCCCTTCAGTTGTTCTGAGCTTTGCTCATGATCTTAATGTATACCTAGTCGTTTACTCACAACATGGATGCCGCTTCAAGGGGGGTCTACTACAATAGCAAAGAAATGTTAAATTGATATGTTTTATTACTATTGTTACAATTATTTCATTAATTAAAAGAACATTAGAGTGGTGCTCATTATGGGGCCACATCATGTTCCTAATATTGTCTTATAGCCTCATGCTCAACATGCTAAGCACCCTCTAAATCCTAATCTAGAGTTGAAACATGAAAGGTTACATTAATTAATACACCAATTGTAATTAAATATGTTTAAAAGGACATTAGAGTGGTCCTCTTTACCTGATGGAGCCACATCATGTTCCTGATCTTGTCTAGCCTGATCATGCTCTACATGCTCTAAAGTTGAAACACGAAAGGTTACATTGATTATTACACCAAATGCAATTAAAGATGTTTAATTGTATTAATTCATACTGTGTTTTGTATAGCACATGAATATATCCAGTACTGGGATACATACCATGGCCTTCATCTGTAGGTTGTGCTCCACCCTCACTAGGATGAATTCCAATGTCATGTGCAGTAATATCATTGCTTATCTGTTTAAAACAAATAGGAACATTATTTTGGTGGAAATTAATATTGAATAGATTGCACAAGTATTCAATCTTAAATAAAATTTATTGAGTTTATTTACCTGCGTGTTCAATGCAATGGAAGATTGTGTTTTGGGTGTGCAGGATCATCATGGAAAAAAGAGGCCCTTAAGTGGCAATAAAATTCAGAAAATCAGAGTTAGGAAAACTTGATGTAAAAATTTGAATAAGCTATCTATATTATTTAAAAAATATGTAAGAACAGAATCTGTAGAAAATTGAATGTAGTTTCTAAACTACTAGGTTTATTTGGGTAAGTGCACCAAGATGGTTCCCAAAAAGGGGACTTAAGTGGACAGCTTTTTCCTGAAATCGGGAAATACTGACCTTGGATGTGAAATTGAGGATACTTAGACTCAAAATTTTGAGATGGAACAAAAAGAAGGATTCAAGTGCTCCAAGTCTACTTTCTAAACTACTAATTTATTTTCAAAATGATTGAGATTAAGGGGTTCAAATGAGGGACGTATACAAATTGGTGTTGTTTTTGTCAGAAAAACATAACATAGCAGCTCTTGTATGACCCTCGTACGGTGAAGTTTTTTTTAGTATTTTTAAAATTGAAATGGTTAGAAGTCAGCTAACAATATTTAGTTGATGCAGAATTTTTCTGATAATTTTTTAATGAATATTTGATTTTTCACTAATTTGCGAAGTGGACATATCCTAAAAATAGAATTTTGGGCGTGCTACCCCTACAAATTTTGGAAACTAATTGATTTGATTTTTATTTTTATTTTTTAATTTTGTAGAATGGAGTCTAGTTTCTAAAAATGTAATTTATTTGAAAAATTGATGAATGGTTAATTTATAACGAAAAAAATACCAAACACTGCTTTTTGGCAAAAAAAAGACACAGATAAAATAAATTATGGATGAAAGACTTAACATTTTCAGAATGTGAAAAAAATAACATTGTTGGATAGCTAAGAGATAAACCAACATTACCCATGTGCTCAATTTTTTTGATATTGAACCACGTGCAATCCTAACGGTGAGCACGAACTCGATTATGAGAAATATGGTGGATTTCTTAAAAACACGTCTTTGGTCATTGGGAATGCCCTCCAAACCTTTGGGTTGGAATTCCAAGGCAATACCAAGCTTAAAGTTCGGTAATTCTCAAAGCAAGATATAACGCGAGTGAGTTATAACGCGCTCATGTTATTGCTCACTTTACATGGTTTTTGCTTCTGCGGGGAACATGTCTACTAACCCATAATGCGAGCGTGTTATAATGCGCTCGCGTTATTTCTTACTTTATGTTAAATGCTAATATATTTATGTATGCTGATATATTTTTATGTACATGTATGTATGTATGCTTGTATGGATGTAAGATTATATGTACAAATGTATTATTCTTGTATGTATGCATCAATGTATGTCTTTAGATGAAGGGAGAATTTAGAGAGAGTCTAGAGAGATGGAGAGGGGGTTGAAGTGAGAGTTTAAGAGAGAGGGAGTGGGAGAGAAGGGGTTGGATTGAGGGGGACTTAGCTAGGTAGGGTGGGAGGGATAGAGGGAGGGAGAGAGAGAGAGGGGGGGTCAGAGAGAGAGAATTGATGGAGAGGGAGAGAGAGAGAGGGGGGTGGGAGAGAGAGAATTGAGGGAGAGAGAGAGAGAGAGAGACAAAGAGAAAGAGAGGGTTATGTAGGTAGGGTGCAAAAGGGAGAGACTTGAGAGTGTGAGAGGGAGAGACTTGAGAGTGTGAGGGGGGTGAGAGGGAGAGACTTGAGAGATAGGTAGTGAGAGGGAGTGTGAGAGAGAGGGAGTGAGAGAGGGTGGTAGGGATTGATTGAACAAGAGGTACATAGAAAGAGGGAGACGGTAGATAGAGACAATTAGAGAGGGTGGGAGGGAGGGAAGGAGGGAGAGGTGAGATGTATAGATAGAGAGAAAGTGATAGGGGTTGAGGGATTAGGATGGAGGACCTATAGGGTTGATGGTTTCTAGGGTAGTAGGGTTTAAGGTTTGAGGGTTGATGGAATAGGTTTGATGGTAGAGGGTATTTGGTTGAGGGTATAGGGTAGAAGGTTTTAGGTTTAAGCATTTAGGGTTGAAGGGTTTGGGGTTAAGGGTTTAGGGTTAAGGGTTTACTTGGTTGAGGGTAGAGGGCTAGGGTATAGTTTTGAGGGTATATGGTTGAAGGATTAGGTTCAGGGTCCAATGTAAGGGGTAGAGGGTTTAGGGTTTAAGGATTGAGGGTTGAGGGTTGAGTGTTTAATGTATAGGGTAAAGGGTAGAGGGTTTAAGGGTTGAGGGTTGAATATTGAGGGTTTAAGGTATAAGGTTGAGGGATTAGGGTTGCGGGTCCAATATATAGGGTAGAGGTTATAGGGGTTGAGAGATTAAGGGTTGAGGGACTAGGGTTTAGGGTAGAGAGTATTGGGTTGATGATAGAGGTTAGAGGGTAGAGGGTAAAGGGTTTAACAGTTTAGGGTTGAGTGTTCAAGGGTTTAAGGAACAAGAGGGTTGAGGGATTAGGGTAAAGAGTTTACTAAGTGGGTTTGAGGGTTGGGGGATTAGGGTTGAGGGTAGAGGGTATAGGATTGGCGGTAGAGGGTAGAGGGTTTATGGGTTAGGGTTTAAGGGTTTAGGGTTTAGGGATGAGGGATTAATAGGTTATAGAGTAGACGTTATAGGAGTTGAGGGATTAGGGTTTAAGGGTTGAGGGTTGAGTGATTCAGAGGGTATAGGGGTTGAGGGATTAAAGTTTAAGCGTTGAGGGTTGAGGGTTGAAGGTTCAAGGATTAAGAGGGTATAGGGGTTGAGGAATTAGGGTTTAAGGGTTGAGGGTTGAGGGTTGAGGGATTAAGAAGGTATAGGGCTCGAGGTATTAGCATTTAAGGGTTGAGGGATTAGGGTTTAGGGGATGAGGGTTGAGGGATTAAGAGGGTATAGTGGTTGAGGGATTAGGGTTTAAGGGTTGAGAATTGAGGGTTCAAGGATTGAGAGGGTATAGGGATTGAGAGATTAGGGTTTAAGGGTTGAAGGAATAGGGTTTGAGGGTTGAGGGATTAAGAGGGTATAGGGGTTGAGGGATTATGGTTTAAGTATTGATAGTTGAGGGTTGAGGGTTGATGGATTATGAGGGTATAGGGGTTGAGGGATTAGGGTTTAAGGGTTTAGGGATTAATGTTTAAGGGTTGAGGGATTAAGAGCGTATAGGAGTTGAGGGATTAGGGTTTAAGGGTTGAGGGTTGAGGGATTAATAGGGTTGAGGGATTAAGAGGGTATAGGGATTGCAAGATTAGGGTTTAAGGGTTGAGGGATTAAGAGGGTATAGGGGTTGAGGGATTAGGGTTTAAGGGTTGAGGGTTGAGGGATTAGGGTTTAAGGGTTGAAGGTTGAGGGTTGACGAATTAAGAGGCT
>CM021106.1:281503291-281559301 GCA_007115665.2 Sequoiadendron giganteum
CTCCCTCTTTCCTCTATCTCCCACTCTCCACTTCTCCCCTTCTTCCACTCTCTCCCACTCTCTCCCTCTCTCCCTCCCTCTGTATCTCCCACTCTATCTCCCACTCTCTCCCTCTTTCTTTCTCCCACTCTCCCCTTCTCCATCCCTCTCTATCTTCCACTCTCACCCTCTTTCCCTCCCACTCTCTCAGAAACCCCTATACTATCAAAAATACACTAAGAAAACTTAATTTCACATAACGTGCTCGCATTATAATGCGTGCATGTTATAACGTGAGCATGTTTTGTAGTTTACTAAAACAATAAAAAAATCAATATACCCATGATTTGAAGGCCCACAGTTTGCATATTCCCCTGGTTTTACGTGTGCTCCGACAAAAAATATATTTTTGATGATGTTGTGAAGTGTGCAAGCATATTTTTCACTTTCCATCACCTTTTCCATGATCTTTTTACCACCTTTGCATGAAATAGCAGAGTTTCGACGTTGAAAGACATATAATATCAATTGAAGTGTGGAAGGGAACAAGCTTTTGAACAAGTCAAATTGTTGTGGAGTTTGAAGAAAGAAGAAGCTAAGGCTACATAATTGGGTTGAATTCCTCCATTTGAAAGTCTGGTTTTTAAGGTATCTGAAGTCTTTACGATTTTTCTTTCATTCTATTATGGCTTGCTTTTATTTTTGTTTGTCATTATAACCTTAGGTTGTCAATGCACATTTTAAATTACCAAATTATATACACAATTATTTACACTTTCCAATTACCATTTTACACTTTACAATTATAGAAATTTAGAACCATTCACCAAAATTCATCCTTTAAGACCATTCCCAGACCATTCCAAAGCATCAAACATCTTCAAAATACCCTGCACAAGGTCAAAAGTTCATTACATAGACCAGTCCTTCAACAATTGATGGGGAGTCTTATCTTTCAAGAGCAATCTTTCTCTTCCCAAGATCTATTCTTTGGTCTTCCTAGGGTATTCCTCTCTACCCTACTCAGGGATCCCTCCTAAACCCCTCTCACCTCATAAGACTCTCCACGAATTTCAAATTCTTCACCATTGCTCTCAATTCACCACTAAGCTTCCTTGGGCTCAACACTGACCCAAAGTATCCTAACCACTCGAGGGGCTACAAAAGGGTATTCTCACTATCCCCTTGTTGATTTGACTCCTCACTAATCCATCTCATAGGATTCTTTCACCTTCTACCCATCGCTTTCTTGAAAAACCCAATTTTAGGCCTTGTAGCCTTTTGCCCAATTAAACCTCCTAGAACCCGTTTTCTTGGCTTTTCTCAAAAACAGTCTTAACAACCCTCGAATATTTTTATAGATTATTTCTAGTGGTACCATAGGCTTCAATATTTACTAGGTGTTTAGTCCCTTTGGTGTCTGTACATAGGATTGTCCTCATAAAACCTATTTTCGAGGGTTTCTAGGGTTCTGGCTCCTTTTTCCAACTTTGAGGGCTTCAATAACCTCCTCAACTCTCCTCCTTGCACAAAAATGTCTGGAATACATGTTCCCACACTCTCTTGCTCTTGATTGGCACAAACCAGTCCATTTAGCAACTTTCTTTACTGTTGTCCTCTCCAAGCCACTAGCCAAAATGTACTTGCACTCGCTAGTTCTTGATGAATTCACCATCTCCCCTGCAAACCAAGACACCACACACCATATGTACACTATAAAAAAATTCCCCTACTTGATTCCAAGTTTCCATGGTAGCCTTGCCACGGGAATTCAAGTGGGGATCATTATTTCCAAAAACTGGCCTGAATCGGCTATGAGACCAAAAACTCTAAAAACTTGCAAAACAGAAAGCAATTGAACTAAATGGCTAATATAATGCTTCACACAGTAATTAAGTGACACAATTGAAAGACTCAGAGCATTAGATAGGTCCTTTCAATCCATTCTTGACTGGATGAAGGCACAAAAACAGAAATTCAATGAAATTTGCACTCTTCCAACTCACAAATTCCCCTTCCAAAACTTGAAATCATACAATAGCCTTACCACATGCTCAATTAGGGTTTTTATCAACTTATATACCTTTCTTCCATGTGCTAGGACTCTTGGGTCAGGCTTAGAGCATCATTAATGCCCTTTTCCCACTTTTAGGACAAATTGCCAAGTCTACATGGACTAATTTGCCTAATTTCATCATTCAGGCTTCTCCAAACTTCAAGGCTCTAGACTACCCTAAGTTTGCCTTAACTCACACATCAAAAACACTGTTGGGACTTTACATCATAGTCCGTATTCCCTTGGTGGTTGGCTAGAACCATCAACAATAAAAGACTACTTGTGTACAAGATGATTGTAAGTATTATTTAAATGAAGCCTTCAATGACATATTATTTTCAATTGTCTTGAATGGATACATTTTTTAGGAACTAATATTTGTCTCATTACCATGGTATAGATAAAATTATCCGCCATGCCAAAGAAAAAGACAAAGAGGAAACTAACAGACGAAGAGAATGAAACCTTGAAAGAAAAGGAGAGAGTTCGGGTGGTGGCATATCGTGAAAAGAAGAAATTGGAAACGATTGATGAAAACAACCTGATTGTAGAGGAACCTCAACTGTCAAAAAGAGAATGGGAATTGGCAGCACAAAAGGCATGAATGCGAAAGCATTGTTGTAAGACAGATTTAGATACTGTAGTTGGAGACACACCCTCTACGACAAGTGAATATGAAGGGACACCATTAAGCACAAGCGAATATGGAGGGACACCATCTAGCACAAGTGAATATGGATGGAAACCATCTACTGCAATTGAATATGGAGGGACACCATTTACCGCAAGTGAATATTGTTTGACACCATTCAACACATCTCAAGTTGAGAGTACATCATCACTCAAAATTGACGAAGAAGGTATGCCATCATTCCCATGTTAACCTCAAGGTATGTCTTCTTCTCCACCCTCGATTGAAGGTATGCAATCTAGCCCACCTAAATTAAATATTGATGAAATTCCTAATGTTGAGATGCATGTACCTAGGAGAACACCACCAAGAATTTTGCGTAGAAAACCAAAGTATTTGATGAATATTGATGATGAGATTTTGCAGCACATGGAAGGTAAGATTTCAACACGCACTTGTAGAAGATATGCTGATAAGATTTGGGAACGATTCTTTGAAAGGCTAAATGAGACTGCAAGATGTCAACTATTTGTTGAAATGATGCGGGGTGTAAAGTATAGGAACATCATGAAGACTCTTGGGTTGAGAACATCGAATGCATTGAGTGAAGACAATATTGTGAAGAATCTAATGGATGCTTATGAGAGTGTGGGTAAGACCTCACACTCAAAGGATAGTAATGTCACCTGATGTGTCATTACATTGAATTTCGTAAGTTTTCAAACAAAGAGAGCTCTCCTAATTATAAAGACTAGTGAAAAAATAGGAATTAGTAGAAAAACTTTATCAAGAGCCATTCAAAGGCAGCAAAGAATTGAGGGCAATGATACAAATGAATTATGGGCATTCTCGGGGAGACTGTCATGAAAAGATAAAGAAGTTGTCGAAGCCCTGAGAACACTAATTGAAGAGTATTGGAAGAATAACACAAGGCCATCTCCAAATCAAAGGGATGTGATAAGAAGGAGAATCAGTAGTCGAAATCGTGAGCCACATCCAAAGCATTTTTTGGATATGACTCAAACCCAATTTTTTCAAAAATTTGAAAATGATTATCCTCAAATTAGTATTTCTCAAAGATATTTTGAACTGCTTAAACCTTTTCATGTCAACATAAATCACACACGCACTACTTGTTGTTGTAGACTACATATTGAATTTTCTAACCATTACGATGTTTATCATTCTATATGTTTAGATTTACATACTAACAATGTTTTGCAGGATTGTGGCATAGAAGCCCCACCAAAATATTCAAGAGAGTTCTTATCAAAAAATTTATGTCAAATAGAGGATGGCCAGATATTCTATAGGACAACATGCTTGGATGGTTCATGCGAGCATTGCGGTGGCTTCCAGCGTATGCCAGTATGTCAACATATGGAAAGCACAGATGAGGTGGGACAAAAACTAGTAGAGTTTGGGAAGTATAAAACAATGGCATATGCTACAAAAGATGGGTCTCAAGCAAAAAGGTGTGATTTGGTTATTGAGAAGATTCCAGTGTACAAATTTATGACCACATTTCGTGACAGTATATTGTCTAAGTATGCAATGCATACCCATAGAGCCCAATGGTTGGACATGCAGTTCAAGCTATGCAAGGACACCTTTCCAGTTGGAAGCATAGTATCCATGGTTGACTTTACAAAGAACTACACTCTACAACCACAACATGAGGTGCAGTCACAATATTACAACTCTACACAAGTTTCGATATTTGTGCACATAGCATTCATTCATGCATCTGATAGTATAGATGAGCAAAGGAAGGTATTGAGGGAGTACCACTTTTACATTAGTGAGGATCACACACATTCTCTAGAGTTCGTGCAAGGTTGCTTCCAGATGTTCTATAGTGGTTTGGCTCAGAGGGGCATAGAATACGATCAACATATAATATGGTCTGATAACTGTGCAACATAGTTCAAGAACTCACGCATGTTCTACTGGTTGTGCAAGATTCATGTCATTACAGGTGTTCAACATATGTGGAACTTTTGTGAGGCCGGACATGGAAAGGGGAAGCATGATAGTGTAGGAGCATGTGTGAAAAGAGTATTAGCACGAGAAGAGTTAAAGTATAAAGACAGTGCAAAGTTGATAGATGCAAAATCAATCGTCGAGTGGTGTAATGCTTTGATGGGTCCAAGTAATGAAGGTACGTCTTCAGTTCATAGATTTTTTTGGTTGATGGATGATAGTAACATTGCACCATATGAAAACTGTTGTACACTAATAGGATCGAGTGAGGTACACGCTTTCCTTATCTCAAATACAGGTTCATGGAGTATCGATACACGAAAGATGGCATGCTTTTGTTCTTCATGTACAATGCAAGACTTGAATGATTGTGAGTCAGGGGAGTGGGTTGACAAATGGTTCACAAGTTATCTTAGCCCACTTCACATGTATCACCCTCCGATGACATTGGAACTGACACAGATAGAATCATTGGTCGATTTTGACCACATATCAGATCTAGTTCAACGAGGTCATATATCTACTTTCTTAGTTGTTGAAATTCCATATCGTTAGATCTTACTTTGTATTGTATTCGTAATGTTGAAAAATTTCAAGAGATTTTTTGCACATATTAATGCAGGGCATGTTTATGCAGTTATTGCAGATGAAGACAATGAAGAGGGAATAGACTATTACTTGTGTCATTGTGTTGAGACCAAAAAGAAATTGGAGGCCCCAGTTATAGATGGAGAAAACATCGAATACCCTATAGGCTCAGTTGTGGTTACTAGAACATGGCTTAGAAGGTACCCACATTCAAGTGTTAAACATTGGCTATTTCAGGACTTTGACATGCATCGTAAGATTCTTCATTACTCGAACCTTTTCATGGCATCCAATGTTCATTTGACAAAATATGGGGGTAGACCTTTGAACAAGATGTTATGGAAGGTCCATGAGTTTGACCATGAGGCAATACTTGACACAATAAAGAGTAGAGCAGACCCGGATGGTGCGTTGGATTAATTTGTAAGTATATGCACATTGGTTCTTATTAATTTATACTTGTATGCACATTAATTTGTTTGATGCCAATGCTATCATCTTCTTTTACAGTGATTGGTGTCCCCTTGTAAAAAATGCTAATATATGAGCCATCAAAGAGAATGTCAACCAGAAAAGCAATGCAACATCCTTATTTTGATGCCTGCATGCAACATCTGTAAGTGCCTTCCATCTATTTTTATTTCATTTCCATTTTGGATGGTCTTTCTTTTTCTCTTTTACTTTGTGTATTTGTAACTAAGCTACTAAGGGTTGATTGATCTTTCATTGCAGAAAATGCTGATTTAGGAGCCATTATCAAAAATCTCAGCCAAAAAAGCAATGCAACATACTTATTTTGATGATTTTGACAAATCTCAATTTTGATTTCAAGCCATTATAAGAGATCATGTGAAGCTTAGCGAGGGAATCTCAAGTTACTCATTTGAATTTAACCTCATGATGAGCACCTATGATGTAGACATTTAAAAAGAATCTTGAATGTATGAGTGACATTGTAAAAGATTTGAGAGAACGAAGTGCCAGAGGCATTGTAATAAGATTTAATTACATAATGAGATATAATCAAATATTGTAAGGTTGAAGTTCATGTTTGGTGTAGTAGCACCTTGTTCTGTAAATGCCTTGAGTAGGAAAATTTGCAAACTTTGAATTTTGAAATGTAAACAATGTGAAAAAGGTCGTATAAAGGTCATGTAAACAATTTGTACACATTTTTTTGCAACTCGTGCGAGCAAGCGCACTATTCCAACACGTCCTAATAGGTATGTTTATGGTAGGCATGGTCCTCTTTCGCACCGAAACATGTGGAATCGCTCTGAGCTATGTTCCACCAGATCAATCCCTTAAGGGTCCAAAGTGCAAAATAGCTGCAAACTTCAGCATGCTATTACTTGGATACCGTGACACTTAGAATCTTCTCATCTAATCCTACAAAAAGGTGTTGGACCCCTCTAGAAAAACCTATTTCAATTTTGGCTATCTTGGAGTGGTTTTCTTGTGGCAGTAGATTTTCACTTGATGGAAAACGTGTCAAATTCAGGCTGTGCAAAGTTGCAAAGTGGTGCAACTTTCGCTTTACAAATTGTGTGAGCAAGCAGACTATTCCAACACATCTAAATAGGTATTTTTATGGTAGGAATGGTCCTCTTTCACACCGAAACATGTGGAATCGCTCCGAGCTATGTTCCACTGGATCGATCCCTTAAGGGTCCAAAGTGCAAAATAGCTACAAACTTCAGCATGCTATTACTTGGCTACTGTGATGCTTAGAAACTTCTCGTCTAATCCTACAAAAAGGAATTGGACCCCTCTAGAAAAACCTCTCTCGATTTCGGCTATCTGGCAGTGGTTTTCTCGTGGCGGCGGATTTTCACTTGATGGAAAACGTGTCAAATTCAAGCTGTGCAAAGTTGCAAAGTGGTGCAACTTTCGCTCTACAACTCGTGTGAGTAAGCAGACTGTGCCAACACATCTGAATAGGTATTTTTATGGTAGGAATGGTCCTCTTTTGCACTGAAACATGTGGAATCGCTCCAAGCTATGTTCGACCAAATCGATCCCTGAAGGGTCCAAAGTGCAAAATAGCTGCAAACTTTAGCATGCTATTACTTGGATACCGTGATGCTTAGAAACTTCTCATCTGATCCTACAGAAAGGCATTGGACCCCTCTAGAAAAACCTCTCTTGATTTTGGCTATCTTGGAGTGGTTTTCTCGTGGTGGCGGATTTTCACTTGATGGAAAACGTGTCAAATTCAAGTTATGCAAAGTTGCAAAGTGGTGCAACTTTCGCTCTGCAACTCGTGTGAGCAAGCAGACTATTCCAACATGTCTAAATAGGTATGTTTATGGTAGGCATGGTCCTCTTTCACATCGAAACACATGGAATCGCTCTGAGCTATGTTCCACCAGATCGATCCCTTAAGGGTCTAAAGTGCAAAATAGCTGCAAATTTCAGCATGCTATTACTTGGATACCGTGATGGTTAGAAACTTCTCATCTGATCTTGTAGGATTCCATTGAGCCTGTCTTCAAAAACCTCTCTCTGTTTTGGCTATCTCGGAGTGGTTTTCCAGTGGTGGTGGATTTTCACTTGATGGAAAAAGCATCAAATGCAAGTAGTGCAAAGTTGCAGAGTGGTGCAACTTTCGTTCTGCAACTTGTGTGACCAAGCGGATTGTTCCAACACATCCAAATAGGTATTTTTACGCTAGGCATGGTTCTCTTTTGCACCAAAACATGTGGAATCACTCCGAGCTATGTTCCACCGGATCGATCCCTTAGGTTGGAGGAGTCTTAAGTTGCAAATTTGTAAGTTGTTTAAAGAAACAAATTTTAAATGATATTGAATGGCCCACTTAGGAATCATTGCATCTAAGTGATTCTCATAGAGGTGAGGCACTAGGCCTTCCTAGGAGGTCACCCATTCTAGTATACTCCAGCTCAAGTGCTTAACCATGAAGTTTTTTCCCCAAGAAGAATAGTGGAAAAGGCAGAATCTAGTGTACTTTTGATGAGTGGAAAGGAATTCCTAAGAGACATGAAGGAGGAAGGAGTTGTCTATGCAATCATGTTGAAGCCAAAGGAGGAGGAGTCACCTAGTCGGCTACCTATGACAGTAGAGGTGAAGCAACTATTTGATCAGTTCAAGGATATCATTTGTGAAGGCACACCAGCTACACTACCACCTAAGAGGGCAATCACTCATCAAATTGACTTTGTACCAAGAGCAACATTGCCTAACAAGGCTGCATACAAAATGACACTGGAGCAGAACAAGCAGATAGCAAGGCAAGTTCAAGAACTTTTGGACCAAGGGTTGATCAGGAAAAGCATAAGCCCATGTGTTGTTCCAATGGTGTTGGCACCTAAGAAGGGAGATAAGTGGAGAATGTGTACTGATTCTAGGGCCATAAATAGGATAACCATTAGATATAGGTTTCCTATTCCTAGGATAGAAGACTTAATGGACTGTTTAGGGGGGTGCTAGGTACTACTCCAAGATTGATTTGAAAAGTGGCTACTATCAGATTAGGATGAAAGAGGGAATAAGGACTATGATATAAAGTCCCAAGAGTGTTTTTGATGAGTGAATTGGAAATAGGTTTGTTAGGGGCTTGCGGTTTGGGTAAGTCTTTGACACTGTGAGCATTTTGAGCAATGTTGCCTTGGCTATTTGTCCTAAAAGTTGGAAAATGACATTATTGATGCTCTGAGCCCGACTGAAGGGTCCTAGAACATGGGAGAAAGGTATATAAGGTCAGAAAAACCCTAATACCTGGGTTGGAGGATTGTTTTCATGAATTGAGACTTGGAGAGTACATTTTTTCGATTGGAAGAGAGCAAGTTTTCATTGAATTTCTATGTTTGAGCCTTCATCCAGTCAATAATGGATTGAAAGGACTTATCTAATGCTTTGAGTCTTCCATTTGTGTCACTTACTTACCTTGTGTAGCATTATTTTAGTCATCTAGACCGACTGGTTATCTTTTTGCAAGTTTTTGGTTTTCTTGGTCTCATTGCCGGTTCAGGCCAGTTTTGTGAATAATGAGTTCCACTTGACTTCCCATGGCTTTCCTCTCATGGAAACTTGGAATCAAGTTGGGGACTATGTAAATAGTGTACATATAGGTTTTGGGGTCTTGTTTTGCAGGGAAGGTAATGAAATCATCAAGCACTAAGCGAGTGCAAGTGCATTCTAGCTAGTAGCTTGGAGAGGACATTAGCAAGGAGAGTTGCTAAATGGATTGGTTTGTGCCAATAAAGAGTATTGAAGTGTAGGAAAATGTATCTCAGTCATGTTTGTGCCAGGAGGAGAGCTGAGGAGGTCATTGAAGCCCTCAAAGAAGGAAAAAGAGCCAAAAACCATAGGAACCCTTGAAAATAGGGGGTTTGAGGATAATCATATGTATGAAAACTAGAAGGACCTAAGGCCTGGTAAATATTGGAGCCTTGATGATCAAAATAAAGAATTTACAAAAACATTTGGGGGTTGTTAAGACTGATTGTGAGAAAAGTCAAGAAAACGGGTTCTAGGAGGCCAAATTGGGGCAGAAGGCTACAAGGCCTAAAATTGAGTTTTTCAAGAAAGCGATGGGTAAAAGGTGAAAGAATCCAATAAGATGGATCAGTGAGGAGATAAATCAACAAAGGGACAACTAGGATACTGGTGCGGGGACACCTCGACTCTTGAAATTTATGACAAGCTTCATAATTTTGTAATGTTTTAGTCATTTAGAATTTCGTGGGACCATGTTAAGAAATGGTTAAGTGTTTAAAATTGCAATGATATATTCATCAAAAGGATTAAATGATAGTTGTAACTGAATGGGAATATCGGGTAGATGAACAATTTGTCTAACTACCCTAGAATCTCTATAAACAGACAACATGTAACCGAATACGGGGAGATAGAGGAAATAGAGAGTGCAACTACGGGAAAACAAAAAAGAGAGTAAAAAAGAGGGAGAAGAAATCGGACTCTCTGGCCTTCGGCCAAAGAGCCATTTAAAGCATGTATGTTTTTGATGTTTTAATATCTAGAATTTGTTAAAGAGGAGTTTCCATTTCCCATCGTGTCATTCTCTGTATCTTTCCTGGTTTATTGTTTTGCAAATTGTGAATGTAGATTAGTTTTGAAGGATTCGCTATTGTTTTGAATGTCATGGATGTCTTGTTTTCGGGTTTCTTTATGATAGTCTCGAATAGAATGGTAAAAATGGTTTTAGTTGACAGGGAATATACGTAATATAACCAAGTGTGAAATTCTTGTATGGTTTTAAATGTATAACGGTTTTCAAAGAAACCATTACATCGCTCGACCATTGTGTTTGAGCAATGTGTGACTCGGGCTTTGAACAATGGAAAGGTGGCAGATAGAGTTAGAGGCTTAAGAACATGTCTTGATCAGTAGTGATCAGTAGGTTAAGGAGTGAGAAGGGTGGATGAGCCACTGTCTTGTGTTGTTTCCTCTGCATCAGAATGGTATCAGAGGTAGAAGGTTCTGAGTGTGTAGAAGGCAATCTACACTAGGAAGTAGTGTGGGTTCTTGGTTGCAAGTTGATCCATCCAAGCTACAGGAAGGATGCAGTTGTTCTTGTGTGTGTGAAGATCTCAAGTTGGGGTTTTCGTATTGTCTACACCAAGATGAAGCTAGGTAGAAGGTGCAATGAGAGCAACCACTAAGAGAAGGGTGGGAAGCATCTTCCAGAATCTTGTGTGGGTAAGATGGCAGTATTCAAGATTCAATGGTAGTATTTAGATATATAAATATTGTGATATTGCTATCAGGATTCAATCGTGTAGTTCTACAAGTCAAACTCATTGACCCATGATTCATCAGTAGTGGTTCACAAGAACCCATCTCTCATGATAATGAATGGTTCATAAGGAGGAAGATAAATCTTCATACATTTCTTCTATCACAAATGAGATAAGTGCTTGGTTTCAAGAAGGTCATGAGACAACCATTAATGGGGAGTGGATACATGAAGAACTAATGGAGAATGATAATGGCTTCAGACCTGCTATAAAGGAATTTTTTTTTCATTTCAATGATGCAAGAGGTTTTTGGTTTCACTACCAAAATGAGCCTACGAAGAATGCATGTGAAACTCCTTTTGACCTTGAGGGTGTACTTACTCCATCTCAAGGATCATGCATTGAGGATGACATATATCAATGCTACGACTAACCAATTAATAGTTATACACGTGAATAAGTCAAACATGTACATGTCAATAAGGGAACTACAAGTACTCATAAACACGTAAGTTTCAAAAAGTATACACACGAATACATAGTATACACAAATTAAAACAAAGTATATGCACGAATACAAGGTATATGCATGAAAACATGTAAGCCACAAAGTATACACTCAAATGCACGTAAGTCACAAAGTATAAACGTAAGTTGTAAATATACACTTGAATATATGTAACTCATATCTATTGAACCATCAATTTAGAATGCAAATATGGACAAGCATCGAAAAAAGATATTTGTATTAACCAAATAGCCATGTAGGCATACATAAATATATGTCGATATAAGTATGAAATATATGTACAAAATAGCCATATAGGCTTACGAGAATTCCATCTAGGCATACAATGTCAAATATGTCCAATAAAAAATATGTACAAAACTGCCATGTAGGCATACAATAAAAGACCATGGAATCAAAAGTCATTGCTCTCCATGCCCAGGAAATAAAATCTTTCCCTTTCCTTTTCGCTCGGATGGCAATAGGTCTGTCACTCATTTTTGTTGTGCTTATGGAGTGCTCCTGCTACTCCTCCTAGGGTTTAGTTCATGGTGAAGTTTTAACTGTTACAATAAGAAGTAAAGACATGAATATATAGAAATTACATTATAAAAAATGATATATTTGACAAAATAATCACATACAGCCATCTCATGAACTCTCTCCATGAGGGAAATATCCTCATGCCCATGCTCAGGCATGCTCAAGCCCTATATAAACCATAAAAATAGACAAAAACTACATGAATCAATAATGGTTTGATTTCTGACTAACTAACATCTATAACAACAAATGTAAATTAAAATTTACTAATTTGCCTCATACCTCTTCTGTCAGAGCCATCAAGGATTGTATAGCAGATGTCACACCAATATCCATTGCCCTCATCATATTCAGAGGTGTATCGTCTCGTAACAACTGAAAATAAAACAATAAATTATTCAACGTAATCAACGATGTGCATGTATAAACTACACAAATATATTAAGTACTTGATTCATTAGTTAAACTCTTTATTCTATTACTTGTGTGAAGGTTTGAGTAAATCCACTGCCACTGGGAAGTGTTCCATCAAAACCTCCAATATTAGTCTATTCAACATCCGAAATTGCATATTAAATTACCATTCGTAAAACAATTCCATTAATATGCAATAAACTTATAATTGTTTACTAGTTACATACCCTAGCGATAGGTGTACTACAAAAATAGGTTGGTGGGGGGCCGGTGTATCTAGTCTCAACACTATGACCCTGCAATTTTATTAAAACCATAAAAAATTTTTAGTTAATCTTGCATTTCAAAATCGAAATTTAATAAATTAAATTCAATGAACACATGCAATAACTTTTACCTCACTATCAATGCCATATGCCTCATGCAAAATGTCAACTACCCTCTCCATCTCCATAGTTGTAGAGGGATCCTATGTACCAGTCTCCTGAGGGTCAGTGGGGTCATGTGAACAAGTAGCCCCACAAGATTGACACACATGTGTTCGAAGACCACCACTAGAAGACTCCCCTGGATGGCACTGTAGAATAGGGCTAGTATGATGGATGACACTCTGGGTCAAAGTGCTGATTGCCTGCAATGTCACTATGTTAGCACTTTCCTTCATGATGAAAGGCATAACAATGTGCTCATGAGGCGGCCTAGCGAGAGCCCGTCTACCTTGCCATGTAGGATCCGACTGTGCACCAAGTCTATCCTGAGCTAACCCCCCACATCTCCCCTAGAAATCCCTCATATCAAAATAATTTGGGATTTTGTTCAATATGAACTCACTGTATAGTTTCCTAAGGAAATATTGCGAGACCTCGTAATTGTTGCATGGTGGGTAATCGAAGACCATGTAACACCTATCATAAAATCGCTCCTTCATTTGTTGGTGGTAGCACCAATGGATAGGAAACCTCTTTGCATTGAGGGTAAGATTTTGATTTGTGCGTGGGTCGGTGAATAATGAGCACAAATCACCTTTTGTTATTTTTAAATCTTTCACATCCTTGTATGATAGTTTATTTGTATAATACTCCCTAGCCGCCTGCCTCCTATCTTCCCATCTAGTTATTTGTTTGCTAATTGAATCTACATTTGTTAACATATCTTTCAAGGAATTTGCTAGGGTGATTCTTTCTATGGTTGAACCATTTGGATCACTCAACCTATTGATCAAATCCTCAATTTGTTTTTTGTTGTTTTCAATTTCACTCATTAAATTTTGTTGAGTGCCAGGAGGGGGTTGAGTGATTGGTGGAGGAGGTTGATTTTGTGGTTGATTTTGATCTTGAGGATTTGGTTGGTCCTCTTGTTGAGGATTTTGAGGGTTTGCAGGTTGATTTGCATCACCTAAAATTTCAAACAAATAGATATCAAATTCAACCTAAAACTAACAAATTCAAAATAAAAAGTATAGAATCCTTCCCTCTTATAGCTCCTCGTCGTCGTGGCGCCATCGTTGCGAAGAAATTCATATGCTTGGTGAAGAAATTCCTCTCCTCGAACGCGAGCACACTATTTTGGTGTTTTTGGCCGCGGGTGCACAAAAAGACCAGTCAAAATGCAAATGAGAGATTTGCATTTCTTTTTTTGCTTTTAACAGTCGATAACGTGAGTGCATGATAATGCGCTCGCATTATTGCTTTGCAATTTTTTATCCGTTGGGACCTTGCCTAGGCTTAACTGACGACATAATGCGAACGTGTTATAATGCACTCGCGTTATGTCCAAATTTTTTTTTTTTTAAGGGTGTCCATGGAATGGCTACCCATTTCCATGCACCCGCCCATTTTATTTTTTTTAAATCTATTTGGTGAAAATTTGAAATTTCAATGCAGTAGTACTTAAATTTCACGGAAAAAATAAGAAGTAGGTGCCTGTCTGACCACCCTAACCACAATAAAATGATAATATTTTATATATAAGTAGGGGACTCATGTCTCGATGTGATGCATATTTTTTTCAATTTTTTTCCAAGTAAATAATTAATTATGAATTTTTTATTACAACTTTTAAAAAATATAAAATACTCGTATGTCTGACCACCTTAACTTGGTCAAAACTTCATGAAATTCATTTTTATTTTTTTATTTCTATAGTATGTGAAGCATAGAATGTGACGCATGTTTTGGATTCAAAAAATGTGATACCATTTGAATGCTATATATTTTTTTCAATCAGCCTATCAATCAGGACTTTAGTCGTAATTCAAATAGAAAATGAATAATAATTATTTATTAAATTCAAAGTAAAGCATAATTTATATTGGTGGAAAGCTGAGAATCTCCTTTAAAAACCTTTTTCGTTTCATCAATTTTGGGTAAAAAAAAAGTCATCAGCCACATGGGCCATCATATCACTTAGATATTGCCACTTTTTGCCCCATCATGATCCTGCACATACCCTTTTCCCAGTCGAGACTCTTAGTTGTTCAGCTAGGGCTCCATAGCTTTACTGGAAGGCAATCTTTAGGTCCTCTTCTGTGGGTGCTCTGTTGAAATCATAGCCTTGTATTTTTATATAAGATCATGAATTTTTCTTCTATGGTGTGATAAAACAGAAATTGTTTGCAATTTATTATTTGGATGCATTATTTCATTTATTGATACTTACAAATCATGCGAGTAACTTCATATAACCACCAAAGTCAAGTTTGAGTTGCTCATGTTTTTCTAGTCTTGCCTTTGTTGCCTTTGAAGTGTCAGACAGCCTATGAAAAATTTGAAATACATTAGATTATTTAAAAAGAAAGAGTAATCAGTATATAACTAGATTGTTGATAGTATCACATACCTTCCTTGGCCTAGTGGTTTCTTTCCTTTTTTCTTTTCAGCCTTCTCCTTTCCATCTGATACCAAGTCCTTCCACTCCCTCTCCGGAATCATGGGGGGATGGTCATACTTTATGTTCTTCTCTAAATGTGACCTATATTGGTCCCTCACATACTTTAGATAGGTACCAACTTTCTTAAGGACCTTGGTTCGATTGAATGTTTTATCACCGAACAACACAATTAAACGGTTAATGAGCTCATCTTTTAAATCTTGATTTTGGGCATTCCATCGTGTACATATGGTGGGCCCAAAGAGCTCCAATGTAACATCACTTAGATTTTTATAAAAAACATTATTTCCTACAAAATAATCATGGGATCATTAGTCTATAAAAAGTGATCAATAAGTAAATTTCAATTGGATTATATATAATAATAATTGAAACATTTTAAAGTACCTGGGACCTTCTTTATCTTTATGGGAATGAAATCCTCGGTCACCATAAATGTGACCAGAAATGTTCCCGTACTAGTAATACTGGAAGATCTAGGAAATGCTGCTAAAACATCACCAGTACTAGTGGCCTCTGTACTCCTGATACATGTACTAATAGATGTAGTGGCATGTGTTCATTGCCAGAGGGTGCACTACTGAATTCCTGCATGGTATGTGTTGCCGACATTTCAGTCGACAATATAGGCACGAATGTTGGGGTCGGATGATGTGATGTATGCGTAGGAAGATCAAGATAGACACTTGTACTGACCCCTACTTCCCAGGAAACACTTGCAGTACCCTGATCATGGCCAGCAGCACGATGAGGACACAAATAATCCTATAAAAACAACACATATTTTAGTTAATGACATAAAAGAGTAAAAAATATAAGACCATGAATGAACTTATGTTATAATTAAGGATCTCATGACAGCTTACTTGCAAGTTTTGTGCTCTCTCAGAAAATATTTTAACCTTTTCTCTTATCTCATCTATTTCAGGCACTATGAATACCAACTGAAGGATTTCTTCATTGCATTTTTTTGGGCCTTCCTCATCATATCAATAGGGTTTGTGGAAAATGTGATGTCATCATTGCATAATAGTGACTAGACCTCCATATGGATGCTCTCCTATACTACAAGTGCCTTTCCCTGATCAACCAACTGCAACAAGAATATTGAAAATATTATCGAAATTAACCCAATAAATTCATGAAAAAAACATAATAATAAAACATTTTGCTTGTATCTAATTTGTACAATTACAATGAGGTAAACCTGTTGGGTAGAAGCACCTAAAGATGGATCACGATCTATGCTCTGGGTCAGAGCCTTCCTCGTATGATCAATGTCCTGCTGTGAAAAAAATTAAATATAAAATACATTATCGAAATGAAATTAATAGACCTACAAAAAAAACATAATAATAAAATGGTATATTAGAGTCATTAATTGAAGGTCGGGTAAAATGGTATATAGTACATACCACCCCAATAGTAATTGTGTTTATATCTAAGTGATTCAAATTGTAATCGATTAGCAACTCTTCCCCTGTAGTTACTGATTTTATCTCACATATGAATACACGGTTTCTCTCTCATGCCTCGAATATGCAATTGGGTTGCTTATTTGTTGACCTAGGTTGTGTACTATTTATAAACCCTACAATATTCCCTAATGTTTTTGGCCTTCTATCGATGTATCTTGCCACTCCTTTATTTTGATCCATATCTTTTAGCTGTATATAATTTGCTGATAGTGCATACCAATGCATACTTCATGTATATCGAACCAGATGCATCCAATCTTTGTAACTATAATAGGGTCCAACATACTCCAATTTAGTAACTTTCTCGTAACAAACCTTTATGCTATCCATGCAAAATAAGCCCAACCATGTAATGACGATGGTGCTATGCAATATATCATCTCATTGACACAAAGATCAGTGTTTATTGGAGGAAGTTACTCGGGTACCCATTGTTTCTATAGATGTTTGTACCTCAAGTGCACCTCCATGTTGCCTATGCTCTCATCATCATAAGAACATGACCCCCCTTCAGCAAGAAAAAATTTCATGTGTTTACGGAATTTTCTTCTAATATTTTGACCTCTAGTTGATGTCCCTCTTTTAGACCTACTACATGTCTTGCTTTCCTCTTCTCTTCCTGAATTTCCCTCGATTGAGGAAGACAAATCTGATAAATACCTATTTGGTGGTACTTGCACTCAAAAGGATGTTGGATGAAGTTCTTTCATGGTGATGTGATCCCAGGGTGACATTATGATTAATCTATCATTTCATCGCTGGAATTTGACAGGTTATAAGGTAATCGAGTCTTGATAGATTGAAAGTTATTATTACTACCGTCCAAATGTGTTCATCACAAATCAAATCTACTTAACATTTTAACTACCAAAATTTGTAACAAGTGTTAAATGTAACTATGGTCCACCAGTTACACAACCAAGACCTCAAATGTATTCTCTAATTGTAATCAAAGGAATTTTTCTCCTCATATAAGTAAATAAACTTGAAGGGAAACACCACCAAGTGGTTTATTAGACACCTACATGACTAAAACTATCATCAAATTTACATTTAATTTCCATATGTCTAAGTGGTTAATGGGGAGGGAGTGTGTACTAGGCTTGGTAAAGTCATCATAAGTTTATTCTTTGGTAATTAAAATTGTTTAGGTCATCTTAAATCTTCCTATGTCTAATTGCTAGGATGAGTGGTCGAATCAATGTTCTAATTCTCTATGACAAGGTTTCAACATCTTAAAATAGTGAAAGTTAGTGCTCATAGTCATTTGAAACAACAACATTTTGATTATATATGATGGTAGGATTTGATAACTTAAAAGAATTGGCTACCAAACAAACTTAAAGTTAAAAGAAACTTTTTCAGTTTAAGGGGTTAGCACTTTCTTTCATCTTTGCATATTGGTTTGATGCTTCAAACGATGCATTTATTATCCCAATTCTATCATATTGCATTCCCATCCCATTTAAATTGTTGGAGGAGTTGATACCAAAATTTCATATCAAATACCATGTTCTTGAAGTAATTTTATGTGTTTTTACTATTTTTCTTAAGTTCTTTTGTGTTGTATGGATCCGTACAAGCTTGAAATGCTCTGAGATCATTGGTATAGATAAATATATGTGTCCCCTTTCATTTTCATTTGTTTTGAAGTGCTCAATCACTATTTTGTGGGAGAAAACAATCAAATACAAGCACTGTCGTCTTGTGCCTATGTAAGGGTTTGAGGGCTAAATAGAAATGACATCCACTAGACCACCCACTATCTTGGAACTGTAACTCGGTGGATTGGTGTACATCATGGTATGATAGAGGTTAATTGCATTTAGGGATCTTTTAAAGTAAGAAACTTGGCATTGAATCGATGCCCTAGGGTTCACAAGGGCAATTTTCTTGTGAATTTGTGGTTGTTAAGTCAGGGTTTATCAATTTGATGGATATCTTGGTAAAGTCATGGTGACACTATTTGATGGTCCAATCTCTACTTCAAAACAAAAATATCTCTAACAAGTCTAAGAGCTATAATGGGATGGAATTAGAGGAACCTTCATATGAAAGAACCTTAATATGAAGGATCTTCTAATGAAGGACCTTTGAATTAAGGTCTTCATTTGAATGTCCTTCATGCAAAGGTTCCTTTTATAAAGCATTTTGGACATGAAATATTCAAAATAAAAAATACCTTCATTTGAAAGTCTTGACATGGCATCATTTTTGAATGAAGGTTCTTCATTCAAAGGTCATGACGATGTCACCTTCAAATGAAGGTTCTTTATTCAACTAGTATTTTATAATTTTGAATGCGTGATAATAATTTAGGGTTAAAAATAAATCCATTTGAGCCTTTTATAAAAGAAAGGACATTTGATGCAATCATATGCCTTGTCAAACTTTTAACTTAATTGTAAGGGCATCATGAGTAGTTTTTTGGGCCCATTAAACAATCTTCGATGCAAGGATTGAATTGTCTAGAATGTATCTACTATCAAGAAATCTAATTTGTTTACCTGTATGACTATATCTCAAGAAATAGGTTTAATTGTGATGACAATGATATTGACAAGGATTTTGTAATCTAGGTGTTGAGAAGCATAATTGGCCACCATCCTAGGAAAGATTCTTCATTATCACTTTTTGGTGTTAAAATTTAACAATACCTTGATTGACGAAAGAGCCCAAAGAACCTTTCTCCATGGTATCCAAGTACACATAGCAGCGGTCTTCTCCTTAGTTTTTGGGTCCATACATTATGATTTATGGGACTCATACACCATCTTGGGTGAATGAGTCCCGTGTGGCCCAAAATCAAATTTAATTCAAATTTCTAGTGGGAATTTATTCTCCTAGATCTGATGTTGATTTGTAGCATTGTAATTTCGGGAATTCGTGCATAATTGAGTATAAATACAAGGTTCTTTCACTCATTTTCACCTAAGAATTTTATGAGAGATTTTCTAATAGAAAATTGAGTTCACAAGAGAATTCAAGAGCATTCAAGGGAAGATTATCAAGCATTTTACAACATTCTTCAATTTTCAATCATCATGTCAAATATTACACTCATCATGTTTGTTATTGTGCTAACAATTGTGATGTAGCAGTTATGATTCAAGCAAGTGTTTCATGCAAGATCAACACAAATCAAACAAGCATCAAGAACCACATCCATTCCAACCATTTCAAGCATATTTGCATCACCTCATTTCTAGGGTTTGGTGAGTTGCAACATTGTCTTTTATTCATTCATCATTTTCCATTCATATTTGTTGTCATTTAAGGTTTAAATACCAACAAGGGGTTTGACCAAGGCAAACCCCTATCCACTAACCCAAAAGAATTTTTTCTCTCCTTTGTGTGTGATTTATAGGGATAGGTTGTATATTTCATAAGGAAAAATATTGGAGAAAAGTTGTCAACTGATCAAAGTTTTCAAAGTTGTCATCAAGCCTCTAACATTCCGCTATGAACCCCTGGGAGTCAAGAGCCAAAAGGGACAAGAATATTTTATTTAAAAAAAAAAAGGAATAACAAACACAAAAGCTAGTTGTCATACTGATACACTGACAAGAAAACATGGCCAAAAATGACCAAAGGTACATTGGAGTTTTCTACTCTAAAACCTTGATGTTCCAAAGCTCACTACTCTGGAACCTATTGTTGCCCTCAAGTCAGCAAACAATGGGTGCTTGTGCTCTGGAACCTGTGACTACCCACTGGTCAGCAAATAAAGAGCGTTGGTGCTCTGAAACTTCTACTTCCAAAGCTTCCTGCTCCAAAACCTATTGCTGGTACACTCAAATAGCAATAGAAGGCACCGGTGCTCCGAAACCTTGGCAGATTACCAAAAAGAAGAAATGCACAACCAAGGATCTAACTTAAACATGAAAATTAATGAAAGAAAAGGACCTAAGGATGATCAACGAATAATCAATTTTGATACCAACATCGGAACTTGTAAACCAAAATAAAGTATCACATATCTTCTCATTAAACTTATGATTACTTTCTCTCTCAAGAGAGTACAATATGCATAAGGAAAAAATATGGATATGAACAAGATACACCATCTAATAAGATATATACACAAGGCATGAACATGAGTATATGAGATAAAAAAATACAAAAGAGAGAGATCAATTCTGATCGATACATCAAACCTGTACGCCGGTCCCCAATGATAGTGGCAACGCCTCCCAACCATGTGGCTCAAAAGAGTCCACCCCTCCGTGCTCGGTGATAGTCACAAGTCCCAAGAAAAAAAAATAAAGGGAAGGGTAAAGTAAGCACAAAAATCACATCAGTCACTGAGCAATACAAAATACAATGCATACAACCGATCACCACAACATAAAGATGCTTATCAGATGACATGACAAGTACTACTCATGACTACTACGGATCCAGGTATTAGAGTGAAAATCAGATGGAGTGTCATCATGTATGCTCAAAGGGATGGCACCACAAAGAATCAAGTACACCTCTCATAGGGATGAGGAGACTCAATCATGCCTGAATCCACGTCCCACAGGCAGATAACTCAATGCCTCGTAGACGGATGGGTCTTCTCAAGTGCATCCTTAGCCTTTACAAGCGCTCAAGGCCATGCACAAGGAATCATTAGCTTATTAGTGTTTTACCCCATTATTTTATTTAGTTATCACTTGTTTACTCTAACTCTGCTACTAGCTCCCTTGGCAGCCACTTGCGGGCCCTGGGCCCATAGAGAGCCACTCCATATGACCACTCTTTTACCTAGACCTAAGCTCATATCGTTTAACCAAATGAGAAATCCAAATAAAATGAAATAAAAGGAAAAACCATAATTTTCGGTCCAAGAAACCCTTGTAAACAACCAAGACAAAATTGTTGTAAGAAGACTCATTTAATAGTAGAAACATATCATGAAGTAGAGGCATCAAAATTACATAGAAATTCAAAGTGCCCGGATCAAATTTTTGAGCTAGACCCAGTTCATATTATGTTGTTTCTAAATGAAAACCACTTTCAAATTTTTGATTTTAACCCAGAAAAGAGGTGTTGTTTAGAAAACACCATTTTGGCCAATTGAGCAAGAAAATCATGGAAAAATGAAAATGCCCAGAAATTAAGTCCATGAAAACCTTCATTTCACAATTTTATTAGGTGGTTCATGAACAGCAAGAAAAAAAGTTTAAATAGACGACGAGAAAAAACATGGAAAAATAAAAGTGCTCACAATAAAAATATGCCAAAGACCTAGTTGAGATTTTGGCATTTGTACATAAAATCCACTCTTAAAACTTGTTTACACCAAAAGGGTAAAGAGCAACAAGTTAAATTTTAAAACAGACATCATTCAACTCCAAGCCATACAAAAAAGAAATGAAAAGTATGTATCAGAATTTTTGTAAATTAAAAACAATTCAAATCAGCAAAATACCTGCATACAAGAAGCATGAGAGAATACCCAAATTACCAACTACAAAATATTGAAGAACAACAAAAGAATACCTCAAAATGTTCCAAAATATAAATGGTAGAATTCCAAAAGATGAAGACACGACCCAGATCCAAATCCGGACAGCAAGGAGGAAATGCCGCGTTGATTTCAACCATTTACTACCCACAAATTTCTTTTCAGAAATCCTTCAAAATCTTCCCCAAACACAATTGCCCCAAATCATGGGGTTTTCTTCTCCAAGCAAAAACAACAATTTCTTCTCTCCCAAAAGATAATCATCCCCAAAACAAAACTTTATTTTCTTTTTATTTTTTCCAACACCAAAGTAAGAATGAAAAATAAGGAATTGAATAAAATTAGTTATAAAACTCCCCCAAGAAAAAACAATTAATAAAGGTCACCAAATATGCAAAAAATTAAATTGCGCAAGGCTACCCCAAAAGATTAATAAATCATTTAAATAAAATATTTAAATTCCTCAAGAGAATAATAATTTAAATCCCCGTCAATTAAATAGATGGCAAGAAAAAACATGGAAAAATAAAAGTGCTCAGAATAAAAATCTGCCAAAGACCTAGTTGAGATCTTGGCATTTCTACATAAAGTCCACTCTTAAAATTTATTTACACCAAGAGGGTAAAGAGAAGCAAGTTAAATTTTAAAACAACCATCACTCAACTCCAAGTCATACAAAAATGAAATGAAAGAGTTCATCGGAATTTTTGTAAATTAAAAACAATTCAAATCAGCAAAATACCAGCATACAAGAAGCATGAGAGAATACCCAAACTACCAGCTACAAAATATTGAAGAAACAACAGAAGAATACCTCAAAATGCTCTAAAATATAAATGGTAGAATTCCAAAAGATGAAGACACCCATCTCCAAATCCGGACAGCAAAGAGGAAATGGCACGTTGATTTCAACCATTGACTACCCACAAATTTATTTTCAGAAATCCTTCACAATCTTCCCCAAACACAGTTGCCCCAAATCATGGGGTTTTCTTCTCCATGCAAAAACAACAATTCCTTCTCTTTCAAAAGATAATCATCCCCCCAAAAAAACTTGATTTTCCTTTTATATTTTCCAACACCAAAACAAGAATGGAAAATAAGGAATCGAATAAAATTAGTTATAAAACTCTTCCAAGAAAACAATTTATAAAGGTCACCAATTATGCAAAAATTAAAATTGCACAAGGCTGCCCCAAAAGATTAATAAATCATTTAAATAAAATATTTAAATTCCTCAAGAGAATAATAATTTAAATCCCCATCAATTTAACCACCTTAAGATATTAAAGAAAGACCAAGACCAAATACCTCAAAGAGACATACAGAAAAATCACTTTTGGCAGAAGGGTGCTCTGGGCGTTACTGTTAGGTAACCAAATGGAAGAAAACAACATAGAAATACTGCCCTAACAGGGTGCAGTGGGCTAGGGTAGGGGAACATTTGGCCTGTGACTACTTCCAATTAACCACCATTGGGGAATGAGAGTACGCTCAGGCCTATGAATCTAGGCAGAGTTGATACTCAATACCTGCATCACTCCAATCCAAACATTAAAGTACATGTGCATAAATCATATATCAAATATCCAAAGCAACATCAATCATAAGGAAAAATAATCAAGATATCATAAGCCTCTCGATTACGAGTGTTATGACATTGTCATTTTCCTATTCATGATTATACATAAGCAAGGGCAAAGATATATATAAAATGTGAGCATGTAGTCCAGCATAATAAATAATCATATAAACATGAAATCCAACAAAAACAATAATTATGTCAACCACATAATAGCATAAAAAACATATAAGCATGTAATCATATAATCCAGCATAACAGTCACATAATTACAACTCTCGGGTGTCAATACAAAATAATTAAGGGACGAATAGTGCAAATACAAAATATATAGTTATCAAAATCCATCAAGGAAGAACAACAACAAAATACCGGCATGGGGGTTATTACATCCTACCCCCTAGAACTAGACATACTCCTGGAAGCCTGTAAAAAGATATGGATAATGATCTCTCATCCTCGCAGATGCTGAGGACTCACCATCAGAATCCCACTAGAGCCTTACTTGCTCTATGTCTTGACCCTTGAGGGTCAACCTCCGACACTAAATGATGCATATAGGCTCCAAGGAAATTTGTCCTTCCACCTTGACCTACAAGGCAGTCCAATTGAGAACATGGGTCACATCAGGAATATACTATCTGAGAATAAAAACATGGCAAACATCATCAATATGCGATAGACTCAGTGCCAATGCAAGGCGATAAGTGACTGGACCAATCCTCTCAAGAATATCAAAAGTTCTAGTAAAATGAGGTGCCAACTTTGAGCCTTTCCCATAATGGATGGGGCTCTTCCATGGATGAACTCTCAAAAACCCACGATCCCCCACTAAGAAGTGGCAGTTCAACCTATGGAATTTGGCATACTTCCTCTACCGATCTTGAGTTGTAGCCAAATGCTCTCTAATCCACACTACCTACTACTCCATATCTTGAAGCATCTCCAGACCCAAAAGAACTCGATCCTCTAAGAAATCCCAACTCAAAGAAGTCTGGCATGGCCTACCGTATAAGGCCTGGAAGGGAGACATATCGAGAGAACTGTGGTACCCATTATTATAAGAAAACTCAAGCAAGTACAAGTAGTCCTCCCAACAAGACTACTGATGCATAACGTACATCTAAAGCATATCCTCTATAACTAGATTAACCTGCTCCATCTGTCCATCAGCCTTGGGATGGTATGCAGAACTGAAATTAAGCTGAGCTCCCGAAGCAAGTTGAAGAGAAGTCCACAAGGCTGAAGTGAACATTGGATCATGGTCAGAAATGATCCTATGAGGGATACCATGGAGATGCACAATATCCTCCATAAACACTCAAGAAACAAATGTTGCAGTGTACAAAGATCTCATTGGTGAGAAGTGTGCCACCTTGGACAATTTTTCCACTATAACCATAATAACATCATGATGACACGAAGAAATAGGTAACCCCACTATAAAATCTAGAGATATCATGTTCCACTTCCATCCAGGAATGGAATGAGGCTGCAACAGTTATGTTGGGTGTTGATGTTCAACCTTCACCTGTTGGCACTCAAGGCATCGAGCCACAAAATTAGCAATATCTCGCTGCAAACCTGCCCAATGATACAACTGTCAAAGATCGGCATGCATCTTTGTGACACCCAGATGATCTAAATAGGGTGCACTATGGGCCTCTGTCAAAACCAGGGAATGAAAATCACCAGAGTCCGGAACATAAATGTGACCAAGATATCGTAAAATTCTATAAGGCTCAAGAGAGAAACCTATAAACCTTCCCTCAACGACTCTCCCAGACTCAATTTCTGCTGTCACCTCCTGATACCAAGTATCACTAGGGAGTGACTCCAAAATACAGCTCCACAAATCCACTCCAAGGGACAAAACTGAGATCTCATGTCTCCTCCTACTCAAGGAATCTACAACCACATTTTCCTTGCCCTAGATATAGCAAACCTCAAAGTCATACTCATAGAGGAACTCCTTCCAACAATGTTGTCAATAATTTAGATTAGGCTGAGTGAAGATATATTGCAAACTACGATGATCACTATGCAACTCAAATCGATGTCCCAATAGGAAATGTCTCCAATGCATGAGTGCATGGACAAAAGCTGCTAACTCCAAATCAAGGGTGGGGTAGTTCAGCTCATGGTCCTTGAGCTTACGAGAATCATATGCAACCATTCGAACCTCCTACATAGGAACTTCCCCCACACCCTTCAACGAGGCATTGGTACACACTACAAAGTATCCTGTAGGATCTGGCACTATTAGGATAGGTGCACTAGTAAACTGCTCCTTAAGAGCCTGAAAAGCTAAATCACACTGATCTGACCACACAAAATCCTTCCCTTTTCTCTGAAGAGAAGTGATGGGATGGGCTACCTAAGAGAAATCTTTCACAAATCGATGATATTAACCTACCAATCCCATGAAACTATGAACCTTAGCCACATTCATTGGTGTTGGTCAATCCACAATGGCCTGAATCTTAGAAGGATCCACTATGATACCCTCTCCTGAGATGATATGGCCCAAGTATCTCACCTTAGTCTGGAAGAACTCACACTTGGCCAAATTGCCAAATAATTTATTATCTCGCAAGCACTGCAACACTTGTCGCAAATGGCCTTCATGCTCCTCCATAGTCCTTGAATAAATCAAAATATCATCAATGAACACGAGAACAAATCTGTCAAGATAGGTACAAAATACCCCATTCATCAAACTCATGAAAATTGATGGAGCATTGGTCAACCCGAAAGGGACAATCGTGAATTCATAATGCCTATAGCATGTACAAAATTTTGTCGGATGAATGTCTACCTCATGAATGCAAAGCTGATGGTATCTTGACTTCACATCTATCTTGGAGAACACCTTGGCTCCCCTCATCTGATCAAACAAATCATCTATCCGAGGCAACGGGTAATGATTATTCACTGTCACTTTGTTCAACTGGTGAAAATCAATGCACAAGCGAATAGATCCATCCTTCTTCACAAAGATAACAGGTGCTCCCCAAGGGGAAACACTAGGATGAATGAAACAATTCTCCAGTAACTCCTCTAACTGCAACCACAATTCACTCAACTCCTAAGTGGTCATCCAATACGGTGCTCGAGAGATAGGCTCTGCTCCAGGAATGAGATCAATACAAAAGTCTATGTCATGCTTAGGTGGCATACTTGGAATAGCACTCAAAAAGACATCCACAAACTAATTGAATCTAATCCTCAACAAGGTCACTAACTGAAATAGCGAACATCTGACAAACTTTCCGCATGGCATGCTTCAGTTGCATTGCTGAAATCACATGAAGAGAAATGGGTCTCTGGACCCCAACCAACTCAACACGCTCTCCAACATCATCTACATATTGGACCAACTTACGCTGGCAATCTATATTGGCTTGGTGTGCCTCTAGCCCGTCCATGCCTAAGACAATCCCATAAGACCCCAAAGGCAACCCATGGAGATCCACTATGGTGATGAAGGTTCCCAAATCCAACACACACCCATGAACAAGGGAATCTATAGCCACCTTGGCTCCAATGGCTAACTCAACCTGCCAACCAACATATTTCCTTTCCACCCCGGGTCCACAATTCTCTACGAGAGAAGGAGAAATAAAAGAATCTGAAGCACCTGAATCAAACAAAATAGATGTCATATTCCCACATAACGCACCTGAATAGTCAACCATGGTGCTCTGGTGCTCAGCCTGACGGTTATCCACTGCCGCAAAAATTCTATGAGATCTACCACCATCAACTACTGTAGGCTTTGATGTATTGTTTCTCTGACTACCTCCAACCCCTAATCTTTGAGGACACTGAGTCACTATATGACCATGGTGCTCGCAAGCAAAAAAACCACCCCTGCCAGTGCCTCAGCCCACAAATGGTGCACGCATCTGTTGGGGTCCACGACCCCCAGAACTCTTATGTGAGCTTTGAGAAATCTGTACTGGGTTGCTCAGTTGTCTACTCCTGGAATGATGGCGCTGACAATTTCTAGAAAATGAAGTATTAGGGCCATGCTCACTCTGCTGAGACTGAGTAGACTTATGCCTCTATTGATGACAATTTATAGAAGGTGCAAATTAAGATCTAGATGGTCTAGCTCCCTGAGACTGTGTACCCCAAGCAATTGATCCTAAAGGAGGGGAACTAGCAACCTGGACCCCTACCTGACAACCAAAGCCTCTAGCCAGATTCTCCTCTATCAAACTCGCCTGCTCCGTGGCGATCTCTAAGTTCTTCGGCTCAAACATGTGGACACCACCACTAATGCAGGCATTCAAGCCCCTTATGAAATTCTACACTAACATCGGCTCATCATCAAAAATGCTGGCATACTGCTTATGCTCAAAGAAGCGGTGCTCATACTGATCTACCATCATAGTCAGCTGATGAAGCTCATGGAACTCATCCGCATGTCTTTGCCGATAGTAGTCTAAAAGAAATCATGCACAAAACTTCTCTAAGAATAGCTAAGAATAGCCCCCAAGAAACAAAAGCAATTTCTAGGTGCAACTTCATCTCCTCAACTCTCCACCATGTAGACATAAAGCCCCTGAGATGCATGATGAAAAATCAGGCTATAGTATTGCTACTGAAGGGATGCATAGCAAAGCATCAATCGAGATCAATCAACCAAGTCTCTGCCTCAATACTAGTACCAAACCCATCAAAATTAGGGGGGTGGGCTCTAAGGAGATCCTTCATGTGTCTCGCAGCAATACTGTCTCCATCCACCCTATCTCTCTCAACATCAAGTCTCGAATGATGTGGACTATGGGAATGCTCATGCTCAAATCTAACATTCTAAATAATCTGACTAGAAGGGTGTGACTCCTCCTCACAAGATTCCTCCTGAAGAGATCCTAATCGATCTATAATCTGTTGTAGAAGAGCTACAACTTGAGCACCCACCAGCCCTTCGGCTTGATTCTCAGCATGTTGTTCCTCCTGATTGACACCCTGATTACCCTGATTAGCATTATGCCAAGTGCTACGATGAAGAAAAGTGGCTCTACCTCTAACTCTACCTCTGGCTCTACCCCTAGGAGGCATCCTATAGAAAACAAGGAACACATTAGACTAGATCATCACAAGGATGAGCCATTCACCATACTACAACATGGAAGCATAGTCACAATATTATAAAGCAACATAACAAGCTATGGCCACACATGCCAAACACAACATAGCATAGAGGGCTCAACTATGCCATACCTCTCAGTGTGTGAACATGGGCTCTGATACCAGATCTAGCATCCCACTATGAACCACCAGGAGTCAAGAGCCAAAAGGGACAAGATAGTTTTTTTTTTTTAAACAAAAGCAATAACAAACACATAATCTAGTTTCCATACTGATACACTAACAAGAAAACATGGCCAAGAATGACCAAAGGTACATTGGAGCTATCTACTCCAAAACCTTGATGTTCTGGAGCTCACTCATCTGGAACCTGTTGCTACACTCAAGTTAGCAAACAGTGGGCGTTGGTGCTCCAGAACTTGCAGTTTCGGAGCTCCCTGCTCCAGAACCTGTTGTTGCCCACTGGTCAACAAACAGAGGGCGTCGGTGCTCTGAAACCTATTGTTGCTACACTCAAATAGCAACAGAAGGCACCAGTGCTCCAAAACCTTGGCAGATTGCCGAAAAGAAGAAATGCACAACCAAGGATCTAACTTAAACATGAAATTTAATGAAAGAAAAGGACCTAAGGATTATCAATGAACAGTCAAGTCCAATACCAACATCGGAACCCGTAAACCAAAATAAAGCATCACATATCTTCTCATTAAACTTATGATTACTTTCTCTCTCAAGAGAGTACAATATGCATAAGAAACAATTATGGATACAATTACATTTCCATGAACAAGATACAACACCTAATAAGATATATACACAAGGTAAGAACATGAGTATATGAGATAAACAAATACAAGCGAGAGAGAGAGATCAATTCCAATCGGTACATCAAACCTGTACGCCGATCCCCAATGGCGGTGGCAATGCCTCCCAACCATGTGGCTCAAAAGAGTCCACCCCTTCATGCTCAAGAGATAGTCACAAGGCCCAATAAAACGAAATCAAGGGAAGGGTAAAGTAAACACAAAATTCAGATCAGTCACTGAGCAATACAAAATAGAATGCATACAACTGATTACCACAACATAAAGATGCTTATCAGATGACATGATGGGTACTACTCATGACTACTATAGATCTAGGTATTAGAGTGAAAATCATATGGAGTTTCATCATGAGTGCTCAAGGGGATGGCACCAAATAGAATTAAGTACACCTCTCATAGGGATGAGGAGACTCAATCATGCATGAATCCATGTCCTATAGGCAGATAACTCAACACCCTGCAGACGGATGGGCCTTCTCGAGTGTATCTTTAGCCTTTAACAATGCTCAAGGCCATGCATGAGGAATCATTATCTTATTAGTGTTTTACCCAATTATTTTATTTATTTATCATTTGTTTACTCTATCTCTACTACTGGATCCCTTGGCAGTGACTTGCAGGCCCCAGGCCCATAGAGAGCCACTCCATATGACCACTCTTTTACCTAGACCTAAGCTCATCTCGTTTAACCAAACGAGGAATTCAAATAAAAGGAAATAAAAGGAAAAGCCACAATTTTCTGTCCAAGAAACCCTTTTAAACAGCCAAGACAAAATTCTTGTAAGAAGACTCATTTAATAGTAGAAACATATCATGAAGTAGAGGCATCAAAGTTACATAGAAATTCAAATTGTCCGGATCAAATTTCTGAGCTTGGCCTAGTTCATATTTTTCTTTTTCTAAATGAAAACCACCTTCAAATTTTTGATTTTAACCCAGAAAAGAGGTGCTTGTTCAGAAAACGTCATTTTGGCCAATTGGGCAAGAAGATCATAGAAAAATGAAAGTGCCTAGAAATTAAATCAATGAAAACCCAGTTGATATATGGGCATGTGGACATGGAATCCACCTTCATTTCACATTTTTATCAAGTGGTTCATGAAGAACAAGAAAAAATGTTTAAATAGATGGCAAAAAAAAACATGAAAAAATAAAAGTGCTTAGAATAAAAATCTGCCAAAGACCCAGTTGAGATCTTGACATTTGTACATAAAATCCACTCTTAAAATTTTTTTACACAAAGAGGGTAAAGAGTAGCAAGTAAAATTTTAAAACAGCCATCATTCAACTCCAAGCCATACAAAAATGAAATGAAAGAGTTCATCAATTTTTTTGTAAATTAAAAACAATTCAAATCAAAAAAATACCAACATACAAAAAGCATGAGAGAATACCCAAATTACCAGCTACAAAATATTGAAGAACAACAGAAGAATACCTCAAAATGCTCCAAATATAAATGGTAGAATGCCAAAAGATGAAGACACAACCCAACTCCAAATCCGGAAAGCAAGGAGGAAATGGCGTGTTGATTTCAACCATTCACTACCCATGGATTTCTGAAAGAAATCTTTCACAATCTTCCCCAAACACAGCTGCCCCATATCATGGGGTTTTCTTCTCCATGCAAGAAAAGGAATTCCTTCTCTCCCAATAGATAATCATCCCCAAAATAAAACATCATTTTCTTTTTATATTTTCCAACACCAAAGCAAGAATGGAAAATAAGGAATTAAATAAAATTAGTTATAAAACTCCCCCAAGAAAACAATTAATAAAGGTCACGAAATATGCAAAAAATTAAATTGCACAAGGTTTCCCCAAAACATTAATAAATCATTTAAATAAAATCTTTAAATTACTTAAGAGAATAATAATTTAAATCCTCATCAATTTAACCACCTTAAGATATTAAAGAAAGACCAAGACCAAATACCTCCAAGAGACATATAGAAAAATCACTTTTGGCAGAAGGGTGCTTCAGACGTTACTGTTAGGTAACCAGATGGAAGATATCAACACAAAAACACTACCCTAACAGGGTGCAGTGGGCTAGGGTAGGGGAACATTTGGCCTGTGACTACTTCCAGTTAACCACCATTGGGGAATGAGAGTATGCTCAGGCCTATGAATCTAGGTGGAGTTGATACTCAGTACCTGCATCACTCCAATCCAAACATTAAAGTACATGTGCATAAATCATATATCATATATCCAAAGCAACATCAATCATAAGGAAAAATGATCAAAATATCATAAGCCTCTCAGTTACGAGTGTTATGACACTGTTATTTTCCTGTCCATGATTAGACATAAGCAAGGGCAACATTATATATATAAAATGTGAGCATGTAGTCCAACATAATAACTAATCATGTAAACATGAAATCCAGCATAAACAATAATCATGTCAACCACATAACAACATAAAAAACATATAAGCATGTAATCATATAATCCAGCATAACAATTATAGAATTACACTTCTCGGGTGTCAATACAAAATAATTAAGGAACGAATAGTGCAAATACAAAATATATAGTTATTATAATCCGTCAAGTAAGGACAACAACAAAATACCAACATGGGGTTTGTTGCAAAGCCTTGGAGAACATTGGAGAACTAAAAGTTTCAAAAAAGAGATTCAGATCTGCAAATTTGTCAAGAAGGACAGAGCTGACAAAGAAGAGTAGAATCAACTTTGAAAGTTCTAGAAAATCCCAATAGGACTAATTTTCCACTTCTGGTGAATGAGTCCCAGTTCTATTACATTTTTAGGATTTTGCAAATCTCGATACCCTTTTAGCAGAAACCTATTCCTGCATAGTTTCCCAGAAACAAGACTATTTCACCCGGCTTGGTGAATGAGTCCCATTTAGCTTTCATAGTAGATTTTTAGTGATATAGACCTCCATTCAACCTTCTCTGAATTCCCAGGTGCACACTTTTTGTTTTATAGTTTTTTGTTGCATTTCATTCATCTTTCTAAGTCATTTAGCATTAGTTTCCATTCAACTAAGTTTTTTCATTTAATCTTGCATTTCATTTTGTTTTCCAAGTTTAAACTTGGTGGTGAACCCCTCATTAGATCATATTCATCCCCTATAACATCCCTCTTGTAAGATCTCTTTCTCTTCCGAGATCTCAGGGGTTTATTCTTGAGTGAAAGTTAGTTAAAATTGCCCATTTTGGTCCAAAACCCTAAAGGATAGAAAGGACCCCAATTTTCAACATTTTATTTTGGCGAACCTACATTTAGAGCATCATAATTCTAAGTTGGAGTGAATTTTCATCATATATTTATCTTGCATTAACATTGCATTAGGATTTTAATTATTTAATTTGCATTCTAGGGTTTCTAATTTTGCATCAGTGAAATCTCATTTAGCTTGCATTTTTTGCATCTAATTTCATTAAAAATTATTCAAATTCTACATTAGGATCTAAGAAAAATAAAAAAACATAAAAATCATAAACTTTAATTGAATTTAAACAAAATATTGACAAAAATCATCACTAGGACTGATTCGCCACCCTAGGAAAATCAATCCCTTTGCACACACTTCACTACATTTTCTAGCATTTAAAGTTCACTTTTTGAGTTTCTGTTTGTTGTTATTTCTTTTCTTTTTTTAGTTTCCAAAACTTTAGTTATAAGAATTTCATTGTTCTTAGCTTACAATGCATTCGTATTCACCTCACATTTAGTAGGCCTTGCATGAGTATTTGGTGTCCTATTGCTAATACTATAATGAGATAAAGTTCAAGACTCATATCATCTTGCAATACTATAATTGTTGTGGATCCTGGGCTATCTATCTCTTTCACTCCTAGTATTAAAATTAGTACACTAGATATGGACAATACCTTTACCAACTCTTTTCCTTCAAGGAGTATGCAATTTGAACCAAGGAATGATAGTTTCCCACAAGAAAACATAATTCACATTCATGAGGACCTAGCACATTTACAAAATCAAGTGAGAAATGAAAACATTTAAACTACTGCCATCCCTTCCATAGATAACATTCATCGCATGCTTGAAAGTGAAGATGGTCTTGACCCTATAAAAAACATAGTTCAAATATGTGGAAAATATGTCACCTCAACCACTATTTTTCCTTTTCCAACAAGGAATATCACAAGTCAAGGAGGAACTCAAATTCATCCTCCTACAACAATAGCATCAATACCTACCTATATCAACCCTCAAGTCACAAAAATAATGCAACAAGTTAGTAATGTGATTCCTTCTCTGGGTATTCCTACTAGCATCCCTAGTTCCTATGTGGCATCACAAGTTATATCTCCTACCACTTTACCACATATAAGCATTCCATTCACTTGTCCTACAAACACATACACTCCTTCACCACTCTCACTTCCATCTCATAACACAAACAATGACCCTCTCATAGCTCAACTATTCCAAACTGTTTCATCCCTCCGAAAACAAGTTTCCTCCATAAACCAAAATCAAATGGACCACCTACATATTATGTCAAAAGTAGTCCATTTTCCCTAGAGATATTACAATCATTGATTCCACAAGGTGTAGAGGTGCCTATATTTGAGAAATATTGAGGGAAAGGGGATCATTCTAACCATGTTAATACCTATACTACCTTTGAATGGTTCTCCTCTTTATTGAACAAATCAATGAGTTCATTCAATGAAATTTTTGATGCATTTGTCAACCCTTTCCAAGTGCACATGACTCCTAAGATGATCTTGGTTGATTTGATGAGATGTAAGCAAAAGGAAGAATAAAATATAATTGACATTATCTCACACTATTGAAATTGTTTTATTCCCAAATCGATGTCAAGGTCCCTAACCCTCACCTTCAAAATATGTTCATAGAAAATTTGCAAATAAAAATCCAAGACAAGCTCACCATGAAGAAATTGCCATCCTTCATGCACTTGTGTACTACCCTCCGCGATTTTCAAAATTTGGTTAGTATTTGAGATACAAAGTCCACTTCTAGCCAATTTGAGAAATCTAAGCCCACAAACCAAAACAATTTCCAACCTTTAGAAAATATAATAAAGGGTTCCTTCAATTTAATGCCCCCAACAAACAACTCAAAATTCCAATAACCAAGTAGTTTTCGTTAAAACCACAATACCCTTTAGCTATGGAGACCTGAAAAAGACAATTCACTCCCTTACCCGATACCCTTCATAACACAATGTCCCAAATTTTAGACCAGCAAATGATTACCTTACCTCCCATCAAAACACTTGTCCTTAATAAGCCTTTACCCCTGAGCTTTAGATCAAATTCATATTGCCACTGTCACCAAAAAAATGGACATGACATAGAACATTGTAAGCATCTTAAACATATTGTGCAAGACCTCATTGATTCTGGTTGTCTTTTTCTTAGAGGTGTTAGTGATCAAAGAAATAATTTTGTTGCCTCTCCCAACCAAAATTTGTAAATTTTCACCAACCCAATGCCAAAACATAATATTTCATTTGTCAAAGCTAGCGAAACTACAAAGAATGATGTGATGAATGTTGACACAGATGATGAAAATAATGGTTTTGTTCCAAATGATGCTATCAATAATAATCCTATATATGAAATGGTAGGGGTGATGGGCATCATTCCTGATAAGGGCTGAACTAAAAATACTCTTGGCATTGCTTTCTCCTCTAAGGATATACTTAAGCATGAATTAAGCATGCACCCGATGGTCCTCTCTACATAGTCGGCTGTATCTATGAAAAGAACACTAATGGGATACTAATAAATCCTACTTGTGGAGAGAATGTGATCACAAAGAAATTCTTAATTTAGCATGAACTCTATCAAGATCTATATGATAAAATGGAAGCATGGATCAAGACACACAATGGTTTTGCTTGCACTATGATAGGATCGATCACCTTACCATTGCAAATAGGACCAAAAATATTAGATGTCACATTCTTCATCATTCTATAGTTGGACCAATTTAATGTGGAGATAGGCCACCCATGGCTTTGCTACATGAAAGTTGTCCCTTTGATTGTATATAAATGCTTAAAGTTTCCCTTTGACAATGAAGCATTCAGTGTTCACCATAGTGGCTTTAATCCTTTTTCATCCAAAGTAAATTTTTCCTTAGATACCTTTTGGACCGAGCCCATGGAACCTATAAAACCATGAGAAGACTTCTTTTTCTTATCCTACAAAAGATTTATAGCAAAGAAGATAGCCAAACTATCCCTCTAAAACATGTCCCCATCTACCTTTGAACCTACCATCCTTGATGAAACCATGCTTGAAACTAAAGAAGTCCCAAACAACCAAGACCAACCTAAGACAAAACCTTCACCTACATCCTACAAATGACCAAGAGACAATCAAAACAACCCTGCCACACCTCCTAGAATATAAAATTTTTACAAGGTCAAAGAAAAAGTGGCTGAATAACCCCTTGTGGTTCCTTTTTTGCTTCCCTTAGGGAAGAAAAGAAACCTACGATTAATCAACCCGCTCCTACACAAACACAACTTGGAAACAAAACTAAAAGATTGTGCTGGAAAGAAGTTGAGTCCACTTTTTGGCCAAAAAGTGGGAGTTTTCCTTGATATTCAAAATTTGACACACTTGACCTTAAATTTGAAGCATTTAGAGATGGAATCTTTGAAAAATTCACTATTCATAAAATGTAGTACTCAAAGTCTAGTTTCCAAATATGTAATTTATTTCAATACCCAGATGCTACAAATTGGTTTTTAATAGGTGTTTCTAAAAACCACTATTTAAAAGTCACTTTGCTTTATCATACCATACACGTGTATGTCATCCATATTTTGACCTAAATTATCGTAGTTTTCTAAATCTTTTGGGAAAATATTTGTAACTCACTGAAGCACATTTTCAATATTTTTTTGTAATATTTTATTGAATATTGTTTTTGTTAATTTTTTAGAAGCCATATTTGTCATTTTTAAAAATCGTCGTGTACATCGCACATAAGATGACCTAAACTTATCATTTTTACATTTTTTGTTAATTGAAAAGAATTTTTTGAAGTATGTTTTGGTGCAATTCGTTTTACAAAAAAATATTTTAATAAAAAGTTATTAAAATAGTAAAAACCAATGATATTTCAAGTTTATGGACTAGTTTCATCATAAACTAATTGAAAAATAGAAAAACTAATCCAATTGTAAAAAAATTATATATTTGGAATCTACAATGTCTCATCTATAATGGGTTTTAATTTCGTTGAAAAATTCTTCCAAAAAGTTCATCAACCATATGTCCAAAGTCACTATTTTTCTAACACTGTCAGGACCTTCAACTTGCAGGTCAAACTAGGTTGAAGGCCTAGGTTCGGATTCCCAATGATTTTCGCAAACCAGAATACAAGCCAAAAGCCCGACCACAAAGCAAGGGCAAGTTCAAATTTTTCGAAACGGGATCCCATTTTGTAAATCAGGATCTTATTTCAAAATATTAAATGTTTAGACCCTTGACATGGAAATGTATAAATGGGATATTGTTTACTATAGAATCCCAATTGTAATATGGGGTCTTGTTTTATCAAACGAGATCCCGTTTCTCTTTTTACCATTTTTTTTTTTAAATTTATAGGAAAAGTTTTACTGTGATGTCTGGAACTTCACATGTATGGCCGACTATGACATTTTGGGCTATTTTCTATCAAAAAATTTCTTTGCAAGTGTTCAACTTGCATTTTGGATTGAATTTTTCAAAGGAGGCATCATGTAAATAGTTTGGATTCTTATTTATGCATTATTACCCTCATAATTGAGTGAAACAAAACAATCAAAATTAGGTCTACCCATTTGTTAATCTCATTTGTGGTGCACCTTTTTTTATTTGTTTCAACACCACATCTAGTTTGTTTGATAACTAAAATCCTTGTGGTTGTTGAATGTATAACTCTTCTTCTAGTTCGCCATTCAAGAAAGAAGACTTCACATCCATCTTATTAATGTTGAAATATTTGTGTGCTACAAAATCCAAAAAAATCCTAATAGCTTTCATTCTTTCCACTAGATAAAAAGTCTCCTCAAAATCTATCCCTTCTAATTGTGAGTATCTCTTACACACAAGCCTTTCCTTATTTCTTACCACTTCACCATTCTCATTCATCTTGTTCTAGAATACCCACTTAGTTCCAATCATATTCTTATTTTTTTATCTTGGGACAAGTTCCCAATTTTGATTCTCCTTAATCTACATTATTTCTTCTTCCATAGCCTTGATCTAATATCCATACTTGCATTCTCCAATCATTGTGTTAGGCTTAATTTTAGAGAGTAAACATAAATTTAACCATTCTTTGTTTGATGGTGGTAAAACAAAGATATGTGATGTTTTGTATGTTGAAGGCTTAAAGCATAATTTATTGAGTGTTAGTCAGATGTGTGGTAAAGGATACAAGTTACCTTTTAATGCTAAAGGTTGTGAAATCTAGGAATCAAGTACCAGTGAGCTGATTGTGTAATGAAGCATGACAAATAGTGATATTTATCATCTCAGTGATCTGAATGGATAGAGTTGTCTCACTATGCAGAAGGATGGGAGTTGAATTTGGAATGGAAGGTTAGTACACATGAATTTTGATGATATTGTAAAGATTAGTTCATAAGGTTTGGTCTAGGTTATGTTGAAGATTAAGAAACCTCAATCAACCAATTATAAGCCATGTCATAAAGGGAAGCAAACAAGAAACAAATATCCTGCTAAAGAGTATTCCACATAAAAACCATTAGATATGGTACACACAGATATGTGTGGACCAATGAGGACTAAGATTCCACAAGGAGATGGGTATTTTATGATGTTGATTGTTGACTATACTAGGGTGACTTGGTTAACATTTTTGAAAGAGAAGCTAGAGGCTTTTGAAAATTTTAAGGAATTCAAGGCATTCGTAGAAAATGAAACTAAAAGGGAAATCAAATTTTTGAGATCAAATATAGGTAGAAAATTTACAGCTAAGAAGTGTGACATATTCTATAAAGAGCATGGGATTCAGAGGCACTTATCTCCCCCTAGAACTCTGCAACAAAATGGAGTTGCAAAATAAAAGAACCAGAGTGTACAAGAGATGGAAAGATCTATGCTATGTCAATAAAATTTATCGGATATGTACTAGAGAGAAACTACACAAAGAGTCAAGTGTATATTCTTAATAGAGTTCAGGTTAGGAATGAGATGGAGAAGACTCCATATGAGCTATGGAAAGGATGAACAACATCAGTAAGGCACCTCAGGATATTTGGAAGCAAGTGCTACATCAAGAGAGATGAAAAAAATATGGGCAAGTTTGATTCTAGATCATATGAAGGCACTTTTCTTCGTTATACCTTAAGAAGCGAAGCTTACAGATGTTATAGAAAAATGTTGAAGAAGATAGTTGAAAGTGAAAATGTGAAGGTTGTTTTGGTGTTTTTTCTAGTTGGACCCTAAAAATCCTCTAAAGGATAGTTGGTTCTTATGCTTAAGAACTTCAAGATTAGTGGCCAACAAATAAGAGATGGATTCTACACTTTTCTCCCCTGTGCTTCAAGCTCTACAAAACCTAGGAGAGTAATCCCACACAATGTACCTATGAATTTATGCACCCAAATGACCATGTCAATTGCAAATAACAAATGAATTCTCATGTAATTCCTCAATAAATATAATATTTCAATGGGTTCTCTTCTCCTTTACAACAGAACATTTAGAGCATGAGAATATGAAAGTACATTGCACTTCCAAAAATAAAACCTCAACTGAAATAGAAATTGGACAATTGTTCTTTGATTTGGGGTGATCTTAGAACCTATAATCGAAGACACAAATTCAAGTCCAATGCCTTATCTCAAGGCGTGGAGTCAAATTTACTGCAAACCATGTTCCATGACAATGTTTAATTCTAACATGAAAGATCTACTGCAATATTGCATTACAATATTAATACTCAATATTCCAAATCTAGAACTACTTATTAAATCCAAGTATGACTTGAAAAAATCTATGTTTCTATTAAGGTGGTTTAATAAATTCTTTGAATCAAAACCTTAATAAAAAATACACACAATGGAAACTGTAATGGAGACCAGATGAAAGATCCTTGATCATTTTCATTGAAAATCTATGCAAATAATATAATGGAGAGAAGTGGGCTCAAAAAAATTCTATCCCATTCAAATTATGCTAGCACCATCATACAACATTAATTATTTTAGAAATTACAAAATTAACAACCTAAAACCATAATTAAACTTAACTTTATGTCCTTGCATTACAAATTCCCTCTAGAGATCAATCACCAATCCTGTACATTTGGTCATGAATACCTTCTTATAGAAATGAAGGAGTAAAACAAGGATTAGGCCCAAATGCACACATGTCCAAATCCTATTTGACCATTGTAGTTACATTTTTCATTCAAGGGAGGGAGAAAAACATAGGAAAAAACAATCTGCATATGTTGATGAATACTTTTTCTCACCTTCCAAAAGGAATTATTTTCATTGTTATAGCTCATCCATGAACTTCCTTCATCCTCATGCTTTACCTCTTTTAGATTTTAGTGATCTCTTTTAATGTTGCCACATGCCCTTTTTTCCTTTATCACTTCTTACTCCAAGATCATTTCCCATTGCTATTTCATCCTTATCTTATTTGAATGGATTTTTGATGCTTAAGTGCCCAATAATGAGAGGAATATTCGAGTGAATATCCCTTAACTCCTCCATCACTCATCACCAATCCACCCCTCGTAGGTTCTATCGCTTCCCCATTGGCTTATGTTGACAAGAGGATTGGATGTAGCAAGTTAGTAGGAAAAATAAAATTATAAAGTTTAGACTCTATGAAGTGTGAACAATATTTCACTCATCCATTGCTAATAAATAATTCCCAATGAAAAATATTCTCGTGATGTCTGTGGCTTTAGAAATGGAAGATACCTTAGGCCTTTATATCACTCATCATTGTTTGGTTTTACAATGTTCAAGTCACATCAGTGATGGGAGAAAGTTGGTGATGGCATAGGATCCAACCACGTGCTTGACATCATATTCCATGTTGGTCAAACCAAGTCAAAAAATCCTCCTACATAATGGTGATACTTTTCTTCAATTTTGGTAACCTTATACCTCCTTTGCATCGGGAATTGGGAGTATCTAGTCACTCATGCTCCATCCTTTGGAGTGTGTAAATGAGCTCATGAAGCAAGCTCAAACAAAAAATTTTTAAGCTCCTCCAAACCTTGTTGGGGTGTCAGTGATCGACCTTCCTTGATACCTTTTACCACCCTTCACACCACCGCAAACCATCATGCAGACCTCTAAAATGCCAAAGTTTGGGAAAACTAGCCTTATTTTTACTTGTTGGATGTCATAATTAGTCCATCCTCCATACTACTTTCCTACCTTTTGATAAGGAGTAAACCATCCCTCCAACTCACAAAACCTGAAGTGTTTTCATAGTCAACATGAACCTTTTTCAAGTGTCAAGGTTTGGAGTTTACCCATACTTCATACATCACTTTAAAGTATTTAAGTTAAGGTGCAACCCTTATCACCAAATCCCGATGCCTGCTCTCCTTAGTAATGGGTAATCAATAATCCCAAAGTTTGAAACCCATTCAGCCTGATCAAAAAATTACTATCTTTCTTCGTTTCTTCTTTTGCAAGTGATAAGAGATAATCTTGAATCCCAAAGCTCAGACTTCTCCAAACCTTCATACTCAACAAACTTGAGACAATTTAACCCTTACCGAATAGAAATAACACTTTTGTTTCTGGTTGATGCAAGATTACTCTTACACCTTGGATGGTCCTACATTAATATAGGCACTAAAATTTTCAAAATTTGAAGGTTTCATCAATGTCTCATGTTCAAGGATACATTCCCCTTACAGGCATGGCAAGATTCCAAATCTCTGGGGAGTAGACCAAGTGCCAAATCCATTGGGTAGTTCTCTAACTTCTCCTTTATTCAATCAATCAATTGTTTTAAACCCCATTTAATGGCCCCAGACCACTAAATGAAAATAATAACCCATGTTTTCCTCTTTCAAACATGTTCTCTATTGTCTGTAGTGAGCCAAGTCTGAAAGAAATTCTATTTTATACCTAAAAACGAATATCACTGCTGTTATGCTTAACCACATCACTATGCTTTTCAATGCCTCCACTAACTTTGTCAATCTAATATTGGCAATAAAACACCAATTGAAGTATACCAACATATGACATGCATATATCAGACCAATCAAATAAATCAAACTTATAATTGATGTAATACCTATTATCAGCAAGATAATTTTCATTTTCATATACAACCACTTTCTTATCAAATTGAATTGAAAAGTGCAAAGGTTCATACTATGTATGAAAGGATTCATTATGAGATTTCTCCTCATCATTTATTTGCACATCAAAAATGAAACCCTCATAATCATAAATCTCAATAAATATATCATGACTTACATATGGTATGCAATCCTCTTGTGCACAAAACAAAAAATATTCACTCATATGTATCTCCTTCAATCAGATGGCATCACAAGGAATTTTATCTCTATCCAAACAACACAACTCAATCATAATATTATTGTAGACATGTAAATTTGACTTGACAAATATCACACACCCCAAACAACATTGAACAACATTGAACAACATCAAACAACATCAAATAGCCTTGAACAAAACAAATTGAATATAATCTCGTAACACCTTAGAATGACTCAGAATCATTCCTAACACCTCAAAATAACTCAAAATTGTCTCATAACATATTGGAATGACTCAAAATCATCTCATAAAACCTCAGAATGACTCAAAATTATCTTGTAACATCGCAGAATGACTCAGAATCATCCTCTAACACCTCGAAATGACTCGAAATCATCCTGCAACATCTCAAAATAACTTAGAATCATCCCATAACATCTTAAAATAACTTAGAATCATCCCTAACATCTCAGAATAACCCATAATCATCCCCTAACATCTCATAATAACTCAAAATAATCCTGTAACACCTCAAAATATATCAAAATCATCTCATAATGTCTTGAATCATCTCATAATCATACCACAATGTTCCCACATCAAAATGACATTAAAAAACCCTAATTAATTGAATAAATACAACATTATTTAATTAATTCACTTTTCCATCATTTCAGATAAATTAAATAAATTCTTGAAAACCATAATTCCTCTATTGACAAAATAAAACAACATTATTTGATTAATTTGCATTTCATCATTTTTACCAATTAAATAAATCACATTTATTTAATAAAGTCATAATCTTAATTTATTTCATCTTGATTGATTAAATAATGCCAATTATTTACTTATGTCACTAAATCACCTTATTCCCCTAATTGGATTAAATTATTAAATAATAATTTAATTACGACACTTTCCCTCCAAAAAATTGAATAATTAAATCAAATTATTCAAATCAATTATCAAAATCCAAATCAAACTAATGTAACTTTGTTTGGAAAATTCAAACTTGATTTGCACGTTCAACTCCAAAAAGGAATTAATTAATTAAATTAATTAAATTAATTAATTCATATTCCTTGCCTACTTTCTAATTGAGAAAATTCTGATTGTTGACTGAGCAATCTAATTTGTTAACTAATCAATGTAAATTTTTAACTAAACAATCTAATCTGTTAACTGATCAATCACATTCCTAAATAAGCCATCAAATTTCTAACTAAGACATCTAAATCTTGATTAATCAATCTGAATCCCTGACTGGACAATATTTTTCTCAATCACCCAAATTATGCAATCAACTTTGCACAATTTTCTCATGTTTGATTCCTCTCAACACACTCTGACCGTTGATATGGATATTCTTCAAAATGATCTTAATCATCCATTTCAAATCACATATTCTATATTAGAAACCCAATTCCTCACAAATAAGGATTGTAGCATCAACATTGAGCAATGAAGTGTTATTAAGAACACCATTGATAGAGCTTCACCATTTCTTCGATCAATCAAACAAATAGTCACTCATCAAGCTTTTGTACTAGAATTTTGGAGGCTTCGCACTGATAAGAACAACCCAACATTAGGCAAATATACTCCACTATGGGATGGTAAGACTATGTTATTCATATTCATTCATTTATGTAGTCATAGATTCATTTATGCATGTTAGAATAGCTTACCTTCATTTCATATGTGTAGGTTTATATCTTAGATTAATATGTTAATCTTAGCTTAGATTCTTAGATTTGACATGTTTCGATCCATCTTTTGGTCTAATGTTCTCCCCCTCACACATTCTGGCACATCTGATGGGACACTTGTCCCCTCCTCTAACATTCATTTGAGTCACTTTTGAAGTTGCAGGTCCTAGAAACGCATTTGACAGATTTTCCACGCGCTTTTCCAAAAAACCTGAGCACTTGTGTATCAAGAAAATTGCACTATTGTCATGGGAATGGCATTATTGTCTAAAACATGCACACTTGTTTTCTGAAAGAGTTAGCTTTTTCTTTCTGGTTTGAGAATTTATTTCTAGATCTGAGCAGCTATATTTTTTTTACATGTTTGCATATTTTTTTCTAAGTAGTTATTCTGACAGACAAGTGCATGGATCCTACATTATTGTAATGGGATTTTCCACTAACATTTGTTTGTTTTTGGATGTGTAAGAAGGTATTTGCATATATGATGTAGGATTCAAGTAAGATTAACATGTTTGTTGTAGGGAAGATGATCGGTCCTACTTTTTTATTTACTTTTAATTAACTTATGAATCTTAATTTGGTGCTCTAAAATGAACACAAATAAACTCATTTTTGATTTAGTGTTTAAAAATTGAACAAATTCATGCTTTCTTAACTTAGGAATCTGAATTTGGTGCTCTAAAAATGACCAAAACACAAACTCACATTTTATTTAGTGTTAAAAAATGAACCAATTTTGTGTTTTGTGAACTTAGGAATCTAAATTTGATGCTCATAAAAAGAACAAAAAAAATCACTTCAATTTTGGGATTGAAAAATGAACCAATTTCATGTTTCTTAACTTAGGAAATTTAAATTTGGTGGATAAAAAGAGTGCAAATGATTTTCATTTGTTGACCAATTAGAGACAAGTCCTCTCTTCTTAGAAACACCCAAATCTAGAGCTCAAAATGAGCAATTCATTTCTTTTGTATTGCATCATTACGATTTTGGAGTGATATCTTGAATACTTCCTATTGGTGCAAATAAAAAGAATAATTTTTTTATGTTATTCACATATTTTTTGGGATAACACTGCTCGAGGTGTTTAAAATGAATCAATTTGATATGGATTGTTCACCTTTCATTCATTGATTAGAAAAGATAAAGTGTTTTATCTTCTCCCCTCATACCTTTTGGCGATCTTGGGTGAGCGAAAGAACATTTTTGAGCATTTCCTTTTGTTTTTAATTTTACCTTAAAGAGGGGGCTTGCCTTGAGATACATCCTACATTGGAGGACTCATGGCAAGGTCTAAAAACACATTTACTAGCGAGCTATATTAAAGGTTTTGAAATCGTAAGAAATTAGCTTCAAGTCATGCTAACAATAGACTGCACCAAATCCTATGCCTTAAGTGGAATGGGAATACTTAAAGAGCCTTAAGTGGCCAATGGGTGAGTGTTAGATTTTTCCATTCACAGTTACCATTAAGAGTGAAATGTTTTTAGAGGCTACCCTATTATCCAAAAACATTCTTTGAAAGTGGTGCATTAGAATTTACTTCCGATAAGTTACTTGCCATGTCCGACTATAGGTCTATGCCATAAGTTGCATGTAAAATAATCTCTTCGGAGCATGAGGCAAGCCTACCTAAGAGAATGGTGTCTATCCCATATTAGGGTTGTAATTACTGGCTTATGTTAAACTTGGACCATTACATTAAAAAAAAATTGACATAAAATTTTGTGATTACTTTAACAAAAAGAACAAATTAAAAAAAAACATTGAATGAGATGGTTGAGCCTCAAACCCTTTGATTTAGTGCATCCTTGTGAAAAAGCCTTATTTTCGCACCCCTTTGAAAGGTTTTTTCCTTAAAGGTTTCTGAACATTCTAGCTTTGATTTCAGGGTACATTAATCAAAGGAAACATTTGGGAACTATGACTTGGGTGTTGTGATGTCACAACCTAAGTTATAGACATGAAGGTCACATAAGTCCATGCTTGTTGGGTTAGTCCAAGTGTTGTCTTATAAATTTCCATACTTCAAATAGAGAGAAAAAGTTTAGAGAGAGTTGTTTATAAGATAATTGTTCAAACCAAAACAATTGGAAAGACAAAATGTCATATAGTCCCACATCCATTATTTCCATCCTACCTATTTGAAATCAAAATCAAACAAACCAATAAGGTCATTCATCCACTCATACATCCATGATATCAACAATTAATTGGGACTCGCAGATAGTAAAAGTAAGCTTTCTCGCAACATATCCTTTGGACAAGGAAGTGGAATATAGACCTTAGTTCTTCAACATTTTTATTTCCAAGAAGTAGTATCATTCCAAAACAACACTCAAACCCGAGGGTCTTGAGCTTCTCAGCAACCATTCCATAACACCATCAAACTTTATGAACATCTGGCGACCAGCTACCTGAGTTCAACAAGTAGATCTTGTAGCAGCAATCTTGTAGCCTAGTCTTACATATATCGAAGATGAATAAACTAACATCATAAGCAACTTGATAACTTTCATTTTTCAGAAGAATGAAACACCCCACTAGTTTCTCATCACATCAATTTTCCTAGACGAAGAGGAGGAGAAAGTTGGCATAGCAATAGAGAGACTTGTATTACCACTACTCATATCACAATAAATATCCCCTTTATGATCTCATGCAAGGTCAATATCCCTAAGGTAATGTATAGAGGTCACCATTTTAGACTTAGGCATCTTATTCCAAAAGCTCTCAAGAAACACTTTTGGGCACTTCATGAAACCAGAACTAGGTTGGTATATAACTTTTACAAACAAGCTTCTAGGAACAATTTGAACTTGTATTCCTTATACTATTGTCAAAATCTGGGTTTGTTCCAATAGTTCTAGTATCTTACATAATATATAGGACAACATCGGGTCTTTAAGATTTGATTCACTTAGAGAGTACACCACTCTCCCATAGGGGGACCAAGTTGTTTATGGCAACCACGAGATCACAACACAAGAAGAAAATGTAATCCAACAAGAACAACACTAGTATCCCACCAGCAAACACCACAATTGACAGAAGTGGCCCATGATGATATAAACCAAGTGAACTTTTGGTAGGGTATTTAGTATCAAAACATCCCCAAAAAATGTTGATCTATTACCCAAATCACTCTTATCAAGGGTCAAAACATCAAGTAGGGCAAGAACATCAGGTGTTTCAAAACCCCATCAAAGAATGAGTCCAAAATATCAAATTTCCCTAAATAAAATTGACAGAGATCTTGAGGAAAATAAACAAAATTGAAATCTAACTTATCTCCAATACCATAGGAAAATCGAAACATTACATATCCACAATCAATGAACATCAATCCTCAAACACCTCAATATCCCCATCAACAACACTTCCAATATTTGCAGTATCAAGGAGTTTTGCAACACCAAGGTGTACCTCAAGTTCAATATCAAGACTACCTCATTCACAACATCAAGAAGTTCTACAACACCAATGTGTACTGCAAGTGCAATATCAAAATGTACCTCAAACATGGAATAAAGGATTTTTGCAAAATCAAGAGCAAAACAATCAAGAAAATCCACAGAGGAAAGATTACCAACCAAGAAGGAAATTCACCCCTTTGGGAAAAAAATTTAGAGGTAATCATGCATGAACTAGTACAATAGGAACTTATCAAAATCAATGATAGTCCAACTTATGGTGAACCAATATTTAAAATCCCTTGGTATAACAAGTATAAATGACATGCGTTCCATAAAATCAAGGGTCACCCAATGAACATATGTTCTACACTAAAAAAACCCATCCAAGACCTCATTGAACAAGGAGAAATAGCTATTAAAAATGATGCTCAAGGGCCATCTACCAATGACAACAATGATAATGTCTCAACCTAAAAATTTGAAAGCAATGATCAAGAGTTATCTATCACTAATCACATAGACAATGTCTCTACATCATCTAGTGAGCAAGAGGAAATACATCAAGAAGTTATTCTCAAGCATGATCAAAATTAATCACCCAAGTCTAGCAATGATTCAGTCCAAGATATATTTACATCATCCAACCTCATAGAAGTACATATTGATGATCAAGAGACTCTTAATCCAAAGCTTATACCCAATTCAAAAAATATAAACCCAGAGCTATTACCCCTATGCCCACATTTTGAGAAAATCCAAGGATCCTGTATATGCAATCCCTTCTTTGAAATTGATCCATGTCAAGAATTTGATCCAAATCATATCAAAGATGATACCACACAAAGTCAAGATAAAGAATCCCTATCATCAAAATACTATAATGACTTGGCAGATATCTTCCAAGGCATCCAAGGTTTTCCAAAAAAAGAACAAATCCGTATACTAAGCACACATACATCTCCATGTGAGATGCTTGCTCCTAATGGACATGTATATGATCTTCATCTAAGACAAGAGTCACATACTCTTGATATCATTAACAAAGAACAAGAGTCTCCTACTCTTAACATATATACACAAGATCAAGACATAGAAGAAGTGAGAGACATATCAGAAAGGGATCATGAAGAATACTTATACATAATTTGTGAATCAAAAAAATCCTATGGGGACATATCAAAAATGGATAAGAAAGAGGACTTATACATAAGTTGTGGATATAAAACATCCTATGAAGACATATAAATAATGAATCATGTGGAAGACTTTTGCATGGATAGTAAATCTAATATTTTACAAGATCAGGTTGAAGATATCAATCAACAAGGTATCTCACATCTAAAGGAGCCTATTAGTGAGGAAGATACCATGTTTAAAGATCCACATCATACCAAAGAAAGATTAGCACCTTGTTTCCAAGGTGAGACAAATCCCGTTGCAAATAAACTCTCTCAATGGATTTAGTATCAAGACAGAGGATTAGGCCTACATGAACAGGGAATATTAGAATCAATGCAGATTATTGGCAATCTCAAGCATCAATATCTTAGTTATTCGGAGGAAATTAAACATATTAGTGATACCTCCATAATAATGGGGGTAACTTTATCGAATGCAATCATCAACATAAAGAGTACAAAAATTCCTTAAGATGAAATTGATACCAATGCTACAATTAGCCATATCATGAATCATCATCTACATATATTTTCATCCTTTGATTGAGACCAACAACAAAATAAAAAGCTATATCAAAGAAAGGAATAAGGCATTGAAGCAAAAGAATTAGAAAAGCAAAATGGACAAGAAAATTTTCAATGGATACAAAAGAAAAAGCAATAAAATCATCCCTATCAGACTCCATTAGACAAAGAAACTATGGGGAAAAATAAAAAAGGGAAGTTCATCCATCAAAGATGTCTAGCAATGGAAAATAAAGCTTCAAGAGAAACTTACAAGGTATATCAAGATATTGGTCCCAATTAAATCTCCATATCCACCCATCATTTCTCATCATCCCAAGTTTGGAGAGTCAAAGGTTCTAAGCTATCAACCAATCCATCTAAATATCATATCCCTCAAAGAATTTCACCATCCATAATATCTAAATCTCACATTAACCATGTGTTGGAAGCAACTCTTTATCATAAGTACTCTAAGGGAACTCTATCATGATGTGCACATCAAGGTAAGGTCAATTCCAGTATAAACAAGGAAGATAAGAATTATCAGGGGTTACATTAAAGCACTCGTATCCTAGAAAAACAATTCATCCAAGTAGGATATTGTTGGAATTTTATGACAACAAAAAAAAAAACCATATCAGCACCAGTGGTATTTACATTAGCACCACCAGGAGGTCCAACGTGAGCAGAAAATGGTCACCATGATAAAAAATTGGAAAATAGGCATCTTGTGTGACATTAGAAATCAAGAAAATCAATAAAAATAGTCAAAAGAAAAATCATCCTCTATGGAAAACCACTATGGTGGCGCTTTGGACAAGTATCATGATGAAAACATGGAAAATAGGAGTCATGTGTAAGAATCAGGCATCTACATGTGTCATTTCAAGGGGAAGCATCTCAGCTTATCCATAATGAACCCAAGCCATTGTTTCCAAAATCCAACATATCTTGATCTTGACAAATGTTTGATATATATTTTACAATTGCTTATGGAAAACATCTTTACATGGGTCCCTATCACTGATCCTATCCTATCCAGAATTATCTGAGCCATGAGGCATTGTCCAAAGGGCATACTCTATTTAAACATGTTATCCTATCACAAGATAATCCATCACGTACATTGCTAGACATTGGGGGAAAATGCTTGCATCTTGCTTCAGAATAAATCTTGATCTATTTCTTCTATCTCACATTGTGATCTAGGAATTTATCCCGACAACAAGGTATACCACCAACGCACTATCAGGGTAACCTTTAAAAAAAATTATCCCAACAAAAATGTGTACCACCAATGCACTACCAAGGTAACCTTCAAAGATGATGACAACATGGATTATTCCTTCACTTAACACTTCTAAGATATCAACAATTTATTGAACCCCACAACTATTTCAAGTAAGCTTTTCCACAACAAATCCTCTAGAAAAACAAGGTGAAGAATCAATCCAAGTTTTAAACATCCTATACGCCAAGCAAGAGGGTAAAAATAAAAACCAAGAACAAGGTATACCTACCAAAGCACCACTAGGGTAACCTTGAAAACAACTCATCCCAACAACAAGGTTTACCACCAATTCACTATGAAGGTAACCTTCAAACATGACAACATGTACTATTCCTTCACTCAAAAATTCTAAGATATCAACAATTATTTGAACCCCATAGCTAGTTCAAGTAAGTTTTTCTGTAACATATCCTCTAGAAACAAAAAGTGAAGTATCAATCCAAGTTTTGAACATCTTACACCCTAGAAAAGAGGGTAAAAATCCAAACCAACAACAAGGTATACCCACCAATGCACCACTAGAGTAACCTTCAAAACAATTTGTCCCAACAACAAGGTTTACCACCAACACACCACCAAGGTAACCTTCAAAGATTACAAAAAGATGGATTATTTTTTAGCTCAAAAATTCTAAAATGTCAATAGTTGTTTGAACCCTACAACTAGTTCAACTAATATTTTCTTCAACATATCCTCTAGAAATACAAAGTGAAGTATCAATCCAAGTTTTGAACATCTTACACCCCAAGAAAAATGGTAAAAATCCAAAAAAAATAAAAAATAGATTAAGAAATACAAAAAAATAAAAAAGAAAGAAAAATAATAAAGAGAAATAAAACGTTCTTTGAGTGAAAACCACTTTGTGGTGCTCCTAGATCAAAAGTCTGATAAGTGAGAAACCTAGCCAGGCATGAGTTTGTGTATGGAGTAAGGCAGCGTGGGTATCTCAGCATGCTTTCCATCCTTGCATCCGTTTCTGCATGAGTCGTGTGTCAGGTTAGGAGGTGGTTGTTTCTGTGGGGACTTAGAGTTGGTCATAGATTAGATCTGGTAGCATTCAATCATGGTCATAAAACTAAAAAAGTCAAAAACATTAGAAAACAATAATTATCAAAAACATGTGAAAAACATCAAAAGAAAAATAACATCGTTTGGTTATTCCTTCACTCATACAGTCTAAGATATCAATATTTGCTTGAACCTCATAGCTATTTCAAGTGAATTTCCCATAACATATCATCTAGACACACAAATGGGATATCAATCCAAGCTTCAATGTTGTTTACACAAAAATAATTCATGCTTTGAGTCACAAGGTCAAACTATATGGTCTTTGTGTGTACAACGTAGGAAAGGATTTTTAGCCCTCGAGACCCTAGGTTAGTCCTATGAAAACAACAAAAACAACATCACAAAATATTAGAAAATAAAAAAAGCAGACCCATCCCATTAGCAACATCCACAATAAACATTTTACCCATAATAAATGAATTGTCACAATCATCCTTTGACAAAACAAACAAAGCAAACATCAAAAAGGTAGAACTTTCAAGAAAAACAATCACATCAGAGTTGACTGTAAATAGACAAAAATAAATGCCAAAGTATCAACTACCTATCTTTTTAACAAGTCCCAACATCCTGAGATATGTCTTAATGGATTCATTCCTATGATAGACATGATCAACAATGGATAATAGCCCCACCCTAAACTGATACGACAAGTGATACTGCCACTTTTTTTTTTATCTTTCTGTGGTTTTACTTTTTGTTATTTATTTTATTGACTCATTCCCAGGATCTCTCAAGGATGTCCATAAGGATTTAGAGAAAAAGGAATGAGGTTAATTGAGCGTCATTTCAATTTTTTGTTTGTAAGATATTTTTGTGATATACCATGGAAATTACTTGCTTTATTGGATATGGAAGTTGTATTAAAACAATTTTTGAAGCAGTTATATGTTAGGTGTTCTATACCTCTCTATGTGACTACTTTGAAATGTTTTTCATGCAACCCCCCTATACTTTAAACAAAGTTTCCGTATGTATGGTATGAACAAAGATGCTCTTTGTTTGTAGAGTCAAAGTCCACACAATAGATACAAAGTCACCTTGGTAATTCATACCATGGTGCATCATATCTGTTTGCTACATCAAACAAGGTTTTTCAAATGACAAAGTCTCTAAAGTGAAGAAAAAGAAACACATCAACATTCTATACATTAGTAATATTTATTCTAATTAACATCAACCTTCTATACATCATCATATTTATTCTAATTAACATCAACATTCTATACATCATCAATAGTTCTTTTAATTAACATCATATCTATATCTATCATCAATATTTCTTCAAATTAACATTCATCCTGCATAAAACACCATCAATACCATATCCATACTACATCCACAAATTTTTTCAATACATATTAATAAACCAAATGAAACATCATATATCATGTATGGGGCATACATCACATCGTGAAATGAGACAAGGTATAATTCATTCATCCATGCCAATTCATGCATCAAAAAATCACAAAAACACATAAACAAACATTATTATATATCACCATCACATAAACATAAAATGAGACTGAATCAAAGAAGGTATATCTCATATATATCATCATTAAAAAGGGAATATTTCATAAGTACATCATCTGCAATCACTCAAGTGTGATAGGAAAATACAAAATCATAACATGCATACGAGATCTTGACTAGACCAATCAATATATAACACACATGTATACAAAATTCCTCTGCACTATGAAACAACATAAAGTTCAAGTACCACAAATAATAAGACCCCAACACGAGGGATGAAACACTACCTAAACCCAAAATGATCTAGTTGTCTCATAGATTGATCACCTACACTTGCACCAGTACCACCATCATCATCTCTCGCAGCACTCGACTCCCCAAATCATGGACACCAAGAGGCCCTAGGAAGAGTAGCATCATATAAGGTTTGATAATAGGTAGATTCCTATAGATACCAATCTCGCTTAACTAGTATACTATCATGCTCTTCCCAGAGAGTATCTCTCTTTGCTATCAGTAATAGTACTTGAGCCTCTACAACATATCATCTACCAATATCGCTCTCTTGATCTACCCAAAGATTATCTCTCTATGCTATCACTAACACTACTTGAGCCTCTAAAGCATGTATTCTACCAATTGTGCTCTCTCACTCAGCCCTCAGAGTGTCTACCAAAGCCTCTACAGCCTATTGCCATGCAATATTTGCATCTCTAGCCAAATTCATCTGAGCTAACAATATATCAACATCCATGTCTGATGGAGAGGACCTGGAACCTATCTCTAACCCTATGTAGGAGGCACCCACTCATCTTAAATATCATGTCCCTCATCACATCAAGCTCGATCCAACTACTATGTGAGAACATCAGCACGTTGTCACTCCTTGTGATGACTTGTAATGTATGTTATGCCCACAATGGGATAACCTCTAGGATCAATAAGCCTCAAAGGCCTATGTTGTGCCCACCACTCCTCATAATCACTAGTACCTGGATCTTCTACACCAACAGACCAACCCCAACCAGCTAGGGAAAGTGCTCCAAACTCGGTAATCACAGTATCTACGTCAACCTAGAGACCCCATATATGGACCTCCCAACAAGTCTGACCAAAACGAGCCTCATATGCATTGGGAACCCGCCCCTGCCTCTCTCTGAAATAGAAAAAAACTTGGTTTGGTAGATAAAACTCTATCACAGATGATGAATGGCTAAGCAACAAATGGGTATGATGGCAGTACACAAGCTAATCAACATCCTCTAACCAAACCTTTCAACTCATATAAGGTATCCATATGAAACCAGGCATATCATCAAACACACAATACCAATAATGCAGGTCTCCAAGCAAGGTTTAATGTATAAAGTCCCCGTAATGATAAGAGTATGGATCATCTAGAGAACGATCTTGAATCCCATCTAGATGAGTCACTGTAATATGCTCCCATGCCCAAACATGCAAAAGTGACACACCTTCAGACATTGGCTTCCCACCATGATACACCACCTTCTGCATATCTCTCTAAAGATGGGTAAGAAAATATGTACCCTAGGCATATATCGTACCATGCTCTAACCTACTCTCAATACATGTACCCCATCCCACCACAAACTATCAACCTTGTCTATCAAGAAGAACTAATCCTGATACTAGGCCATAAAGAACAAGAATGATAGGATTTATGCTGTTAGAAAAATTAGATAAATCAACCTCTAACTCTTGAACATCCAAGTGTGTCACACCTAAAAAATGTTGCATAGCATTCACACCTTGTCGAACATGGTACGCAACAAGCTCACTGTGAATAGGAAGATGAAGAATTCTCCACACATCCTTGAGAGTAATAGTTCCCTCCCCTATAGGTAAATGAAACGAGAATGTCTCAGAGTGCCACCTCTCCACGAGAGTGGTCAACATCACCATATGGTTCTTGATTAGAGGCATGTAACAAATATAATATAACCCAACGGCGTCGATAAAATCTTGCCCCAATGCACCAAAATGGGCAATCGGATCGAACAAGTGATGAGGACATCTCTCTCTCAGCATAAGCGATCGGAGACTCGCCTGTAATTATTATAAACCAGGATGTTAGGGTTTCACTCTAAACATGCAAAACAAAACAAAATGACACAAGAATGATGAAAAATGACATTTATGATGACATAAAAACACATGCTAGGGTTTAGAACAAATGCTAAATGCAAATGACACAAGGAGAAATCAATTGCTAGGTTCTGGGACAAATGCTCATCAAAAGCTAGATAAAAGCACAATTTTAGGACAATAGCACAATTTTAGGTCAAAAGCATCAAACAAGGGCATAATTTTTAGAAAATAGTGCAGTTTCAGGACAATTGCAGAAAAACAAGGGTGCAACTTTTAGACAATAGCACAGTTTTAGGACAATAGAACAAAAATAAGTGTGCAAGTTTAGGACAATAGCGTAGTTTTAGAAAAAGTGTAGTTTTTAGACAACTACACAGTTTTACAATAAAAGAATAAAACAATAGAGCAACTTTCAAACAATAGCACTATTTTTGAACACCTGTGCAATTTTCATAGTATAAAAGCATCAAAACTGATGCAACTGCGCAAGAATCTCAAAAACAACGCTATTGTCTAATAAGACTTCGCACACACAAAATTGGAACAAAAAAAATGACAAAGTAAAAGGTGAGAAGGTACATACCAGGCCATCGATGCCTGAAGGGAATACATACTCCCAAAAAAGCTCATAATGACATTGGGCGACATCGAATCTCAGTATTCTTCCTCAACAACTAAAAAAATGTGAAATCTAGAGACAAGAATTAGCAAGAGGAACAAAACACAAATGACCTAATTTGAAGACAAATTTCCTACATAACATCTTAAGAAAACCCTAATTTCATCTAGGAAACCCTAGTTACACTTAGGGAATCTTCCTACTTTCAAATTTGAAGCTTTGGAAAACACCAGAATGAGAAACGAGACACATATTCATATAACATTTCATTTGAAAACATTGAAATGACAATACAATAGTGTCAAGAGCCTGACCTCAAAGCTTGAGATTTTAAGTCAACCTCTCGAGGGGGTAGAACAGAGTTCTACTATCATTCAC